>CM041777.1:78031805-78580340 GCA_023374045.1 Limonium bicolor | reverse complement strand
TCGAGTGTATGCATTCATATATACACTAGAAGAGCGGAAGGGAAATGTTGCCGAAATTTTCAACGAACTGTTTTTATAAATTTGTTCACATGTGAGATTAAATGTGATTGGATGGGTTTAGGTTGTAAAATTTTAAAAAGTAACTAGGCTAATATCTGCCAGCATATGAACCGATCAGCTGTAAAGTAATACATCTTACAGAAAGAGATGGAACGTTCAAAGATGTACAATGACAGACTTGATAATGATTACCTACAAGGGGTCGATAGGTCCTGTAAGATCCTTGTCAACAATCTTCAACCGAAGGATAAGGGATATATTTTGTGTCCATGCATCGACTGCAAAAACGACTTCAAGTACAGAGATATTAAGAAAATTAAGGATCATTTGATTCGTCGTGGGTTTACGAAAGATTACGAAGACATAGTATTATGGCATGGTCATCATGCAGTGGATGTGTTTGACTATGCTTTAGAAGCTTTAGTAGAACAATCAGAACTGGACGACACTGAAAACTTTGGGAACACAGAAAAATTTGGGGATGATGAAAACTACATGATGAATGACGAGACAGAAGATGCGAACCTTGACACAATGTTGGAAGATGTAGAACAATATTTTACCAACAAACCAAATACACATGAAAATTTTATACAGTCATGTAAAGAACCACTGTACGCTGGATGTGATGCACTAAAGCTGAACAAATTAAGTGTGACCCTGAAACTATTTAATCTCAAATCGAAACACGGATGGAGCGATGTAAGTTTCACGGATCTATTGCAAATTATTAAGGAGATACTACCAGCGGACAATGTCATACCTACAACTACTTATGAGGCGAATAAGTTAATGTGTCCAATGGGTATGGAGTACAAGAAAATACATGCTTGTCCATCGGGGTGTATTTTGTTTTGGAAGGAGCATGAGCTAGATGATTGTTGTCCTAAATGTGGTGAATCACGTTATGTAAAGAAAGATCATCAGGACAACAACAAGCCAAAGGTTCGTTCCCCAGCGAAGGTGTTATGGTATTTGCCAATAATCCCAAGGTTTAGGCGGTTATATGCAGTTCCGAAGGACACTGAAAACCTTAGGTGGCATGCAACACATAGGATGGATGATGGTAAATTAAGACATCTTGTTGATTCACCGCAATGGGGAAACATTGACAGAATGTATCCTGAGTTTGGTACAGAATCAAGAAATTTAAGACTTGGCTTATGCAAGGATGGAATGAACCCATACGGCACTTTGAGTAGCGTACACAGTACTTGGCCTGTTCTGTTGACTGTATACAACCTCCCACCATGGTTGTGCATGAAGCTTAGGCATATTATTCTATCAATGTTGATATCAGGTCCAAAACAACCGGGGAATAAAATTGATGTGTTTCTGCAGCCGTTTATTGACGACTTGAAACTTTTATGGAATAAAGGAGCAACAGTATATGATTCTTCTGCAAAGGAAAACTTCACATTGCGTGTTATGCTGTTTTGTACGATAAACGACTTTCCAGCATACGGAAACCTATCTGGATATACAATCAAAGGAGCATTAGCGTGTCCTGTATGCGGTGATAACACATGCAATATCCGTTTGAAACATAGTGGAAAAAATGTGTACATGGGTCATTGAAAATTCCTTCCAATACATCATAAGTACCGAAAGATGCCAGATGAATTTGACGGGATGACTGATCATGTTGTATCTCGGCAACCTTTATCAGGTGTCAATGTATATAACCGGGTGAAAGATATTGTGAACAACTTTGGTCCTCCAACTAAAGATACAGAGAAGAGTGTTGGGAAGAAAAGGTCGATATTTTTTGATCTTGAGTATTGGCAACATCTGCAAGTAAAACATTGTATTGATGCCATGCACGTCGAGAAAAATGTGGGAGAAAGTCTTGGTGGAATGTTGCTAAACATTAAAGGGAAAACAAAAGATCATTTAAAGGGGAGAAAATATTTGGTAGAGTTGGGCATACGAAAAGAGCTTCACCCGCAATAAAGAGGGACCCGTATCTTCCTGCCTCCAGCATGTCACATTCTATCCAAATAGGAGAAAAAGAGCTTTTGCAGTGCCCTTTCTGACATCAAAGTACCATCAGGGTACTCTTCCAACGTAAGAAGTTGGGTGGCCATGTCTAAACTCAAGTTAGTAGGGATAAAATCTCACGACTACCATGTTTTGATGCAACATTTGCTTCCCATTGCAATTATTGGGATTCGCCCACATGATGTCAGGAAAACCATTACAAATTTATTCGTGTTTTTCAATGGAGTTTCTACCAAAGTTCTAGATGTGCAGACACTGGACAAATTGCAAGCTGAACTAATTGTCACCATGTGTCAGTTGAAGATGTATTCTCCACCTTCATTTTTCGATATTATGGTGCATCTTGTTCATTTAGTAAGGGAGATCAAGGAGTGTGGCCCATTATATCTCAGGTATATGTATCTATTCGAAAGATACATGGGTGTGCTTAAAAAAATGAAAAACCGCAAACATCCAGAGGGAAGCATTGTTGAAGGATATGTAACTGAGGAAGTGATTGACTTTTGCACCCACTACTTAGAAGGTGTGGACCACATAGGACTTCTGAGATCAAGGCATGAGGGCAAGTTACAGGGTGTTGGTACAATCGGGAAAAAAATGGTAAGGCCTGATTTTGGTGCATTGTGTAAAACATATCTAACCGTGTTGAGTCATGTCGAAGATGTTGAACCATACTTCGCGTCACACTTAAGCGCTCTCAGAGCACAACATCCGTCAATGAGTGATGTGAGATTAAAGGAGCAGAATGCTACATTCGTTACATGGTTTAAAGAAAAAGTTATGCATGAAGATTCAGACAATGTGACTGCAATGGTTAAGTTATTAGCGCTCGGTCCGAATCTTGATGTTTTATCATACGAGGGTTTTGATGTGAATGGATTCACATTTTATACTGAACCCAAGACCGTAAGTCAAAATCAAAACAATGGTGTTCATCTAACTGCTTCACAGGAATATATCAAGATGCATGTAGTAAGGGAGTGACAATGAGGAAAGAGTATTACGGTGTGATTCAGGAGATCTGGATACTTAACTACACCTGTTACGAAACTTGTGTCTTCCAATGCAAATGGGTAGACAACAAGCGCAATTACCGTCTGGTGGAACATGGTATAAAGTTGGTTGACCTAAACACATTGACATACACAGAAGAACCGTTTATAGTTGCTTCTAAAGCTAGACAAGTGTTCTACTGTCGTGATCAATCTAATCCAAGATGGTCAGTTGTATTACAAAGTAAGCGACGGATAGTTGGTGTTGATGGTGTTGTGGACGAGGAAGATTATGACCGTGAAATGGACAATGTTCCCCTCCAAATGCCAATGGAAGTTGATAATGTGACTAACTTTCAGTGCACAAGATCAGATCATGGATAAGGGTTGTGGGTGAAAAAATGAACAAAAAGTAAGTTGGGCTTAAAAGTGAATGCTCAGCACATGCATGTACAATTTATGACTATTTATGACTCTATTTACGACTCTATTTATGTCACTGACTATATTTATGTAATAATATTGTGCAAATTATAGATGCTGACGATGATGTGCTCCTACAGTGTGATGAGGCCGAGGAGATGGAGATAGATGCAGAGATGCAGTTAGCGGAGCGTACACAGACCACCGTTGTTGTTGATGCAGAGATGCAGTTAGCGGAGCGTACACAGACCACCGTTGCTGCTGATGCTCCTACGTCCTCTCAGCATCCTCCATGAAAGACATGAGGACCGTCACGTGGTCTAAATGAGAAGAAGGAGAGTACTGAGATTGATCTGGTGTGGGATAGGTATATCTTACACCCATATGTTATTCAGTTTTATTTTTTCATATACTGGTATATTATACATTTATATATAAATATTTATTAGGTCTTACTAACGTATATATATATTACAGGTGTCTTAGACCCACTAGCGGGTCTAAGCAGAAGTTTTCCAGCGCCATGGGTCGATTGGTTAAGACCCATTGCAGTATCAACAAAGGTTGGAGACACCAAGATCCGAAAAAAAAGAAGACCATGTGGGAGAGCTTGCAGAAGAAGTACAAGATCCCAGATGAAGCATACAATAAGGTGATGTCACTGCTTGCTTTGCGTATGCGAGCTTTCAAAAATAGGCTGGTGGCTGGTTGAATCAATACGAAAAATCCGAAGAAGGTGCCTCCCTATGAGTTGTACGCTAACATGATCACTGAGGAGGAGTGGCAGGACTTCTATGACTACCATATCACCGATGAGTTCAATGTAAGTAATTGTTTTCATAGATTAACTTTTAAGTTTATGTTGTTAATCTAACAAGATAATGTTAAAATGAATTGTATTCTTTTCCACAGGCAATTCAGGAAAAAGCTCGAGAGAATCGCTTGAAAGATCAGAGTCCACACTACATGGGCCGAGCTGGGTATGCGGGACGTATACCAGGCTGGATTGAAAAGGGGTATCTGAAGTGTATGCGTGAGGACGGCATGGTTGAGCCGATTTAGAGTCTGGATGAGGTGAATCGGGCATAAGCATACATGCTTGGCCGACAATTAGAGAAGGACGGAGAATTGTATTATCTGCGGAAGGAGACTGCAGACTTAGCTGCAAAAATTGTGAGTGTCCTGAGTATTTAGTAGTTTATAAATTTTTCTTCCAATTTATTCATGTTTTACTTATTTAATCTAATTCATAACATACATGTTTTTTTGCATGTACAAGACTGCTGAGGGTGCTGAATCTTTTCTTGCCGAGCCTCATAGTCAAGATGATCCATTGAACAAAGCGCTTGGCAAGAAGGATTACCCTGGGAGAGTTCGAGGATTCGGATCCGCAGTGCGTCAGAGGGATGTTTTTCCTCGCTCCCAGCAGATGGAGAAGGAGAAAGCATTAAGGGAGGTGGAAGCAAGGTTGACACAGAAGTTCCAATCTGATCTGCAGCAGCAGATGCAACAAATGGAAGCGAGCATAATGCAACAGCTGCTTCAGGGGCATCAATCTTCTAGTTCATCAGTGTCAGCTCCGGCACCCGCTTCCGTCCCTACACCCGCTTCCGCCCCTACACCCGCTACCGCCCCTGCACCCGCTCCTGCCCCTACGCCCTCTCAGGTTCCGGTTCCTTACACCGTCCCTGCACCTTTTGATCCATTCCCATATGCCAAGCTTCAGGTATGTGGATTTTAGTGTTTTGCCTTTATTCATTTTTACAATTAATCAAAAGTATATATGTTGCAATGTATGAATCTAATTGTTTGTGTTCGTTTATTAGAAAACCAAAAAGTGTCATCTTCTGCAGATCAGTGCACATGGCACCTCTCATGTTGCATTCGGCACAATTCTACAGACTGATTCGACTTCGCAGTGCCATTTCAGGCGGGTTCCGGCCTGGTACGTTCGTGTGTTCGTAGACCAAGTTGTTGCCGGTTGTGATCACATTCCACTACCGAAAGAGTGGAATGATTGGAGCACCCTCGTTGAATCACGCGGCTCACAAGTACCGTGGCCTTGTCATCTGGTGGATTTATCTAATACGGTAAGTAAAAGAACTTAAATTAATTTACTTAGCATTTCATTAAATGCAGTTTTTGGAATACTTTTCTAACGTATACTAACTTGTCATTTCTTAGACCCCTATTCCTATGGCTGACAAAGGTAAGCAAGTCAGTGCGTCGAAAGGAAAGGGACCATCGAGTGAGCAGATGACTATATCAGTCCAATTCGGAGCAAATTCATTATTCACAAAAAGGTGGTGAAGTCACTGGGAAAGCGTCAGCAACTATTATATAACACGATACTCGCGCAGGGTGATGGTTTCATTGACTTCATGGTTAGGGTCCCAAAGCATTTGTTCCACACCGAAGCTATCATGGATTTGCTGATCAGTATTAGCGATGTCAAGGAGCTGCTACTTGGTGATATGCTGAACATCTCGGTGATTCAAGCCTACTGCTTGTAAGTCTCACATTTTTTCTCTCTCAAAGATAATAGTAAGTTTTATGTATAATTTTAATTAAATGCCTTTGTCATCAAAGGCCCTTAATGTCGAAGCTGCTATCAAAGAAAATTGGACATTCGGTCACCTTCCTATGTCCACAAGTCATGTCTGTTGATGAAGCTATGAGAGACGGTGTTGCGTGTCTGAACCACATGCGCATTGCCACAATTGCTGCGGTTAGAAGGAGTAGCCGATTTGTGCTCATACCATATCATCAGATGTAAGCGTGCTTGACCCACCTTATGCTTTTGTCTTTATTGTTTTATGTTAACTCATATTTCGAAGCTGAAGTTGATTTGTTGTTATTTGAACTTGTAGCAATCACTGGTTGTTAGTGGTGTGTACCTACTCATCAACCTGTTTAGTGATTGACCCTATTGAAGGATATAAGAGAAACATCTCCATTTCTATGCTGCTGAAAAAGTTAGTAAATTGTGCATATTTTCATTCAAAAAAAATTGTATACTTTTTTTATTACTTGTCACTTAAATGCTTGTTTAATTAATTTCAGCGGTTTTAGAGATGGTATGACCGGTATTCATGCTATGATTTTCCATTGGATAGGCAGTATATAAGGAAAAATCATTCCATTTCCTCACGCATACTTAAATATATTTGTATATATTAGTGTGTATATATATTAATATAATTTTGTTGATAATAGTGTCCCAGGCAACCGCCATAGCAGCAATTGTGGATATTTGTGATGCGATACATGTACGACATCGTGACCAATATCGGACACATACTCAATGCAAATCAGGTACGTATTACAAGTTTTTGTTTGAATTGGTATTTAACTATTTGTGCATATTTGAATAAGTTTAAATGGTGTACTTGCTTTAGAAATTTCTCGCGCGCATCGAACAATCTGGTTGATTTCTTCTCAAAACAAGGAAACACTTGTAAACCCCAACTCTAAATCCCGTAATTAACTTCTAATGACCCTCCAACATAATCAACAAACCGCAGCAGAAAATAGCTTAAACAGATTCGGGTTACCGCCCGCCAGCCACCCACGTGACTGACAAGGGCCTTTCTCCCAACATGTTAGGTCCGAATGACTGGAAATACGTTACAATCTCCTTAAAATACATACCGAGTTACTAAGTCTAAATTAATACAACACACGTCTAAATACATCTTATAACAAAATCAAAGTGAATCCCAAGTCCTAAGTGTACCCCGATACTCTCGGTCGGGTCTGATCTCCTTCGCGTACCTGTGAATGGTTGGCCATGAAATGACTCAGCAAAACAAATTGCTGGTATGGAATCATGCAGCCCATGTGCGACCGGGCTACACTCAACTATTGGTCGGATGAATATGCGGTTAATTTATTAACAGACATGCAAATATATAATGGAATCTGTGCCGATAGTGGCATATATACATAAATATATATACAATAACTCACCCTGTCAATGATCATATGCCAAAGACGGGGAGCCAATCGCTTGGCTCCGGGGCGGCGCAGTCTGTAGACACACTCCAACGAGGTTGGTTCTATTATAGGTACCAATCCTCTCAATCCAATAAACACGCGTGCCTGGTGTACCCGGATCCTCTCGTCCCCCTAATAGTTAGCGTTGGTCAAATTCTTATAGTCCCTTCCTTTGTTACTTCGGGACATCGCTTTGATGTTGTTAGCAATTAATAAGGGAGTTATAATTACACCACACTCATATAAATCCATCCTCTTATCTCTTGGATTCTCCATTCATGATCCAATTCATTTCCTTGTGTGTTAGGCTATTCTACTGTATAGTTAGCAGCGCGACAATTATCAAGTCGGATTAATCACCACACAATTACAAGCAACAATAATAGTCCATTTACATGCTTTAATCTTGGGGGTCGTTTTCACACAAACAACAAGCACACAAGTCGAGTATAACTCGGTAGCAAGAAGGCTACAAGAAACCATACCTTGGCCTAATAGACGTCCGCCTAATCCCGTATAGCAACCCCGACTATCCAATTCGAATCCCGCCTATAATTTATTAACCGAATGTGTCAATAATCCATCCGGTTATTAGTTTACTTATGAAATTTTTTCCTAGGTCCTAATCCTTATGTGCATGTGCATGCACTCCATGCATTTACGTACTAATTCCAAAACCGCATTACGATGTGATTATGTTATCCTTGTTATCCTAAGGGAGACGTGATTATCGTTCGTTAATATCTCCTTCATCCCATAACCCTATTTGTTATTAAGGTACTGTTTATTTAGCATATAGTCTTTATTTACAAGACTTATATTAGTGTGGTAATTCCTTTTTAATTACCTTCATGATTCATGTGTAACATGCTATTTTATTTCCCTTTGATTTATTTTAAGGAATCTTTAAATGTTTATACATGTATTATTTAAATCATATGTTTGTTATTGTCTAAATGACTTAACAACTTTACTAATTCCTTAGTAATATTTAGGTCACATACGAACACAAGTATTTTATAACTTCATCATTTACAATCTATCCCCAAATAATACTTAATGTTTACACATTAATTCCTTTTTACTTATATAACCCATAGTTTTAATTTCATAATTCCTTAAGTCAAGATTCTTTTTCTAATTCTTCCAAATATCCACATAGGTCCTATAAATTTTGTTTGAATAAAGACACTACATTTGCGGTTATTTACATTACATCCCCATAAATTCATAAACTTTACATTACACCTTTAATTACATTATACTATATAGTTTTAATACCTTATTTATTAAATCATAATTTCACCTCTATAGTTTCGGTATTTACCATTGGGCATACAATTTTTGGTATTTGTTATCCAGCCCCATATTAATTCTGGTTTTGCGGTAATTTCCCATATTTGTTTTTTCACCCTTAGTTCTCATAACATTTACATAATATTATATAAGCTGTAGTTTTATATTCTTCCCTATTTACTCCTGAATCTCCCCTAATATTTTTGGTTTTTACATAACACCTCCATATCCAGTTTTTCACCTAACTTTCTTTATTTACCTTTTAACCCCTAAATCTTATGACATTTATATAACATTGTAAACCTATAGTTTTAATATTTTATTTTGGTTAACTTCGAATGCACTGCTATACTTCTGTAATTTATACTACAACCCCAATTTAATTCGGTTTTGCACCTAACTTCCCTTAATTACATTTTCACCCCAAAACTTTTATAAACTTTATATTTTAGTTATTACTTATTTTTAACTCCAATTTTCGGTCAGCACTTTGACCATTGATTAAATTAATTCCCAATACATAACATAACCAGAATTTCACATAATTATCGGCTGGGCATACCATTTTCCAGATTTTACAAACTAGCCCCAAAAACTTTATAATTTGTTATTTTAACTCCTTAGCACTTATCTAACTTACCCAAAATTTATAATATAGTTCATACACGATATTACATTATAGAAAGCCCTAAATTACATATCATTCTCGATTTCAATATTCATACCCCTACTTTTCAAAATTACACTTTTACCACATAACTTATTAATCTATCATTTAAGTACTTATAATTAGATCTGGCTAGAGCTGATCATAATGTGTCCGGCCGGCAGCCCGGTCCGACCCGGCCGTAAAAAGCCCGACGAGCCCGAACCCGATAGGGCTTCCGGGCGGGCCTGGACATAAATTAGGCCCGAATGAAAAAAACGGGCCGGGCCGCGGCACATTTTTGAGCCCGTGGGCAAGCCCGGCCCGGCCCAATTTTAATTATTTATTATTATAGAAAATGTAAATATACACAATTTATATAATATATACAAAAATCTATATATAATAAATAAGTTATCTATAATATATTAATTTTTTAATAAGTTATATATATAATATATAAATCTATATTAAAATATATTAATTTTAAAATTTATATTAAAAAACCGGGCCGGCGGACCGGGCTTCGGCAAAGTCTGGAAAAACCGGGCCTAGCCCGGCCCGAGCATGTAAAAAACCGGGCTTGGTTTTTGAAAATAGGCCCGACGGGCCTAAAATTTTCCTCTGGCCCGACCCGAACCCGGCCCGCCCGCCCGAATGATCACCCTCTAGATCTGGCTCATCCAAAATTTATAAAACAAGTTTATATACTTATGTACTCATTAAAACCCATTTATACAGCAAGTTCTCGACTGTATTAATTTTTAACATATAGTTTATATTCTATGTTTTTAAAGCTTATAATGTCATAAAATGCTTATAAATATACCTAAATATTTGGCTAAGAACAACTATTTTATTACCGTTTAAATACATTGAAATGTCCATATTACATCACTTTATTCTCGGACTAACAACCATTACAGCCGGTTACAATTTATTTGTTGAAATGTTCTGAACTTTATGAAAATGATATTTAAGTGTCTAAATTGTTTTTTAAACCCACCCAAATGTTCCACATCAGTTTATAGTCACTTAGAGATCAAAGTAAACCCACTTTCAACAGCTAACTCTCAGCCATAACAAGATGTGTACTAGTTAGATATTTTAAAACACTAATTAAGCCTTAAGCTTACTTACCTTCTAATGTTCCGGTGGGATCTCCAACCCTTCTAGCTCTCGGCCCCTTCCCTCTTAAGTGTGTTTTTTACCAATTTGTTCTTACTCTTGTGTTGGCGCCACAGCTAGGGTTTTAAACCTCCATTTCCAGCCGCATACATAGAAGAGAAGAAGGCTAATGTACGATATTAATGTGCCATGATATAGTTTAGAGAGATTAAGGCTTTAAAGCATAATAGGTGTTTAAGAATAGCATTTACCTTGTTGTCCAGGAAGGGTTTCCTTCTCTTATTTTTGACGGTGGTCTAGAAAATAAGAGGTTTAGTCTTCCTTAGATATCTAGGAATGGAGGATAGTTAAAGCATGAAAACTCAAGGTTTCATGGTCTTACCTTAGGAAAAGTGTGGGGAATTTTCGGAACCCTCCATGATGGTTGGATACCAAGACTTAAACATGGGAAAGGGTAGAACAAAGGTGTTAGAAAGAGCTAAATTTCGGACATATAAATTTCTAGGAAGTTTTGGAGTTTTAGAGCTTATTTACCTTTAAAAGATGGTATAAACCTAGCTAGGCTCCATGGTGCTATTCATGCCGTTTTTCAATGCCTTCTCCCCCCCTTTTTATTTCGGTTTTGTAGAGAAGATGAGTGGAGAGTATTTCCTTGTTTGTAGATGAGGAAAGTACAAGTTTTTGTAGAAAAATGGGCTAGAATCTCATTCCACCATTAATGGCCATTGTTGGAAGCTTGGAGTTTTCTTAAGGAAGATGAAGAAAATGGAGGAGAAGGGGAGAATACTGGTGTGTGAAGAGGATAGGGAGGAGAGGAACATTACCAGCAAAGAGAGAAATGAGAGGGGAGTTTGATTTTTAATTGAAATGTGTAATGAGTGTAGTGTACTTACAACATGTTATTTTATTCTTAGGCAAGTACAATCTACCTAATTCCCTCTCTTTTTTCTTTGTTGTGTTCCGGTTGTATAAGTAGCAACAAATCGGCTGCTTTTGTTCCCTTTTGTTCTTGTTTATACCTTGTAGTATTATATCATTATATGTTATGACAAACAAGTACAAGTCTCCTTAATTTATTCTTCTTTGTTCCCTTCTCATCCTCTTCCTATTACCGTAACAAGCAACAATCAGTTGTCTTTTTTTTTTTTTGTAGTATTGAACAATTGTAAGTCATGACATGTAAGTACAAGCTACCTACTACTCCCTTACTTTATTCATTTCAATTTCCCTCTCTTTTCTTTCTTGTTTGCTCTCGGTAGAAGCAAGGCAAACTGATGCCTTCTTTTTTTTTTTGCTTTTCAAGACTTGTACTCTAGTGTATAATAACATGTGTACTAGGCAAGTACAAAAGTTGCCTAACTCTTCCTTATTTTACCCCCTCTTCTTCTCCCCTTATTTCTCTTGATTTTCTTTAATTCCGAATGGGACTAGGAATCAGCCCCCTTTTCTTGTTTTATGACTTAAGTCCCATGTCTTTCTTTATTTGCAAACAAGTACAACCTTTCCTTAAATTCCTCCATGAATTCCTCCTCCTTGTTTCCCCTTATCTCTTTTGTTACAATTCCCTCTCGGTATACCTTGCTGGAACCGAACCAGCACAATATGTTTTTGTTGTTTTGTGCCATTGTATATTACATGACATGTATACTTATATATGTTTAAGTGTTATTTATTCTATACAAGTACAAATCTTAATTGTTTTCCTCCTTGAATTGCTCTCCCCTTGTTCTTTTATTTCTTGTTTCTTGTATATCTGACGGCTGGTAGGCTGTTATTATATATTTATATATATTGTAACATTGTATACTATACATTATAGCATTATATATTTAAGTGTTGTCACATTGGACTTGTTGCATATGTTAGCTTTAACACATGTTATTGTCTTGCCTTAGGTGTATTCCTTGTGTATGATTTTGTATCAATGGTATACTTAGTATTTATTGTGGTTGTAAGGTATTTTTAATGTTCTTAGTACATGTATTAAGGTATAACATGTTACATTAGCCCTAATGACTGATTCTTCCTTAAAGTTATTCCTTCTTTAGTCCATTAGTTTATATGAAGTTTAATGACTTCCATGGACTATTTAATTATGTGCATATAAATGCCTTAGTGTATGATATGATTTTCCACCGAATTAAGTTCGTTAGTCTTTATAGTTTAATGACTAATCCTTGTTTAGGTTCCCCTTTAATTTAATTCACCTTTAATTAAGGTCATTAATGAAATACCCCAAATTAATAAAACATGGATTAAATATTTAATCACATTAATTAAGGCCTAAACATGCCTTAAAAGTCAACTGAGAACAACAGTGGTCAACACAAAACAAGATGTTGCACCCTTTGACTGTGAAGGGTAAATAAATACCCAAATGAACTTCTTAGGACCTAAAAATTTGTCCTAAGTTTATTAACATAATATTAACATATTATAACCGTTGGACAACACTCCAACACAAAGAACAAGCACTTCATGCTTCAAGGTCAAAAAGGGCAAAAGATGTACTCTAAGAAACCTTAAAGGTCTAATGACCTTTAAATGATATAAAATTGAGTACATGATCAAATATCATGTAAGGTACACAACAAGACCGTTGTCAAAGAAACCAAGCTCAGAAACACCAGGCAACACAAAATGTGCTCTAAAACTCCTTAAAGCACGTTTTTGTGAAATTGTCTTTTAAATTGGTTTTAAATGAGCTAAAAGGTTTAAATACCTTTAAATATAATATAAATATCATATTATATGATATTAGGAATTTAATTCCAGAATTTACGAATTTTTACAAAATTAATATTAAAATATTAATAAACCCTAATGTGGGGCCCGTTTGGGTCAACATTGACTAAGTTGGTCAATGTTGACCATTGACCACGAAATGGACCACATAAAATCAGATAAATAAGTCTCCTAACAGACCAAGAGACAAGTCCCATGTGACAATTAAATATAGTCCTTTACTTTAGCATAAAATAACAAAAAAAGACATACTTTACCTTATAAACAAAAAAAGGTGGGCTCGACTTACCTTTCCCATGTGAGCCAGCTGATTTGGAGCCTCCAATTGCTCCTCTTTTCCCTTGAATTTCGTGGCTCCATGTAGGAACAAGACAAGGAGAGTGACTCACCTTACATTAAATGAATTAAAGTAACATATTTACTCCATTTTCAATCAAAATTTGAATCAATCAAGCCCTACCTTTCTCTTATATTCAACGGCTGCCCCCTCCTCTTGTCTCCACTGATTGAGCTTCAATTATCCAGCTCCAATCAGACTTGATGAGTCATCAAACCAATAATGACCTAAATATTCAAAAAAGTGCTTTAAGCTAAAATAGGTCATTTCCTCTCATTTCTTCTCTTGAGCCGAGTTTGCTCTGTCCATGAGCTCTCTCTGGCTCCCCTCCAACCGTGGGTAAGTTCCCAAGCACCATTGATGAGGTTTCAAGCTCTAGGTAAGCTCTTAAGGCATAAAAAATGCCCATTTTCTTCATCTTTCTTTCCTTTTTCGATTGATCTACACTCCAACCTTTTCTATACATCTATGTAGAGTGATTTTGAGGTTAGAGGAAGTGTTGGTTTCGTACATAACCAGATCTAAGGAGGAAAGTTCAAGTCTTGACCATTTAAGGTAAAAATATGCTTTAAGCTCATAACTTTTGATTCCCTTCGAATTCGGCTGTGAAACTTTGCTCATAGCCCTATCTTCTTCTCCTTTTCATGTGGAATCTGTTGGTGAGCCTGGAGCAAGGGGCCGAGATCCAAAGGAAATACCCTCTTTTAAGGCATTTTTCCAAGGTAAAACCTAATAACAAGGTAGCTTGTTGAGATCTAGCTATTTCCTATGTCAATATGGTAGATCTAAACACCTTGTGGTGTGTTTTGATTCAGGTCGAAACCTTCTTGAACTCTCCTTGCATTCTTAAGGTGATTTTTGCCTTAAACCTTACATTAAATTACTTCTTATGGTTAGATCTTGCTTGGAGACTAACTAGGCCTTGGTTTCTGTTGAAAACATGTAAACAAGCTGTGGAGAATTTCTCCTTAAGGTGGCGAACTCAAACAAGGCTTTACCTAAGCAAATCAAGGTATATAAATCACCTTAAAACCTTAACTTGATACATTAACACAAGTTTAAGTGTGTGTATGTTAATTGCCGTGAGTGAAGGAGAAAAACAAGGTCTTGTTTGACCTTAAATGTTTAAGGAATGGTTTAATAAATTTTATAATTAAACAAGCATAATTGTCAAATTTAAGACATTATGTGGAAGTTTGGTAATTAAATGGAAGTGTGTGGTGAGGCCGAAATTATATGTATTTTTGGGACATTTATGTGTAATTTATTTGCAAGCCAATGTTTGTAATAAGGCCATGTGTTTAGGCCATTTTATTTATGCATTTACAAGCTTTTATTTAAGTTAGGTGATATATAAATATTACCGAAATAAATAAGGGGTTATAGTGTAATTAAATTAAATTTAGGGACTTTAGAATAATAAGGCCGAAAATTAGAGTTAAAAAGGAGTTAAAATAAAGTTTATAAGATTTTATAAAGTTTGGGGTTAAATGGTAATTCTAGAAAGTTTGGGTACTAAACCGTAATTATAAGGAATTGGTGGTCAAGGAAATATTAAGGTGGTCAACTGACCATATGCTAGGTTTTGACCAAAATAAATAAGTTAGATAACTTATTTAAGGTTTTATAATAAGTTATGATTTAATGGGTAAATTTTTATAACATATGTGGTAAGTATGTTATTACCAAAAATAAAGGGGTACAATGGTATTTTAAACACCCATGGCTATTAGGAATTTTTAGGAATTTATTGGAATGATTTTGGAATTTAAGATAAACTATATATGTGAATATGTAGTTATAATGTCATTATGACACTTTGGAGAAAAATAGATGGTGGAATGGTAAATATTGAAGTATATGGGTTAATAAGGATATTTCTAACCCTTTGGTGGAATTTGGAGATTTTTAGAATTATTAAGAGAATTTAATAAGTTATGTGTATAAAATATAGTTTTAATGATATGGTAAACTATATGTTATAAATAGGGCCAATGCAATTATAGAATATCACAAGGCTGTTCGAAATTTACAAAAATAACCATAGGTTATACTCTTTTATAAGTTAGAAATGTTGATTGGAATGGTATATATAAATGGTAAAAAGAAAGGGGTGATTTGGTAAATAAAGGAAATTATGGTTTAAGGAAAAGTATAAGGTTTAATATATGCCTATGAGGCAATGTACAATAGTTTGTATAAACTATAGGTTATGGGTTAAAGGAAATAAAATATCATACCAAATGATATTAGCATTTTGGTATAACATTACAATGTCATGTGGTCAAAAGGGAATTTAAATAAATTCAGGGGCTATACGAATTAATAAGAGTTGGAAAATGAATTTTAGACCATGGTCTACAATGTCATAAATGTTATGACAATTATATGGTATTAAGGTGGTTTTAATGGAATTAGTATAGGAAAGGTACTCACATAAAATAATGTGAAAACATAAATAAATGGGATTTATAAGCTAAGGTGTTTATGGAATAAACCTTAGGGTTGTAATTATACAACATAAAATGTTACATGTTAGGATAATAATCTTAATATAGTTGTATAATATAATACAAACTAATGGGAATAATCATCTAATAAAAGATGATAAAGTGTAACATAAAATATAAGAGTCTATGAAATCATGAGAATTACCTACGTGGGTAAAAATATAGATATACACACGAGAATAATGTATATAATGTGGATATATATATTTTGGTTGAAACCATATGATTTAATGGTGGTGGTTATTTAAAAAAATATATATAATTACGAACTATAAGTTATGAATTTTAGAATGCAATATAATATAAGAACGCATGCATGCAACTACAGGTTACGTACCTAAACTAGATGTGGATAAGATTAAAGGAAATAAGGAATTAAATTAACAGTTGAAATAGTTTTGACGTACGCGTTTTAAGTAACAAAGCCGACTGTTTTAGAGAAACCCGTAACAAAACTGTAGAAAACAGGGTGGTGAACTGTGGGGGTTACTTATAATTTGGAAATACCGGATGTAGTTAGTCATGGAGACTGACTTATAGTTTTTTATTACCGTTTAGAGTATACTTCTGGCAAGGACGCTTGACGAGCTAAACGGACTACACGGAGCGTAGGACCTTGCTGATTCATACTTCACCGTAATACAGTCAGGGTGAACGGTATGTAAAGGGGTTTGCCGAGTTGACCTAAGGTTGCTCCTTGGGCTCGGATTTGGTTGATATAACGTGTATGTTGATTATGGTCTTGGTTGTCTCTGAGGATTCCTCAGTTAGGCTTCTGTGCGATCTGTGATAAGATTGTTTGTCTGAATGTGTTAATTATATGCATGAATGTATATTTAAGCTGCTTACTATTTATGTGTTGAGTTAACAGTATTGGTCGTATATATGAACCTATGTATATAAAACGAACTAGCGGCTATGGTGCATCTTATATGAAATATAAGGAACGTAAGTAAAAAACGTCCGTCTGTTTTTTGTGTAGCACTATGATAATAACACATACATATTATCTGAGACTTTTGTACGGAGCATTGGCCTTTTCTATACGCCGCTCTCGTATCTAACACTGGATCCCGAGTTTACAGACTCCGGATTGGACTAATGACCTTAGTCTGCTGTGTTAGAAAATTTGGTAATGCGATGCGATGGTATAATTAATTAATTAATGGAATGGAAGTAAAGCCAAGAGGATGTGGCTTGGTGCGCGCTGTGATCACAAAAACGATACCAGGATGTCCGCGTACGGGTCCGTAAGTATCAAGAAAATTTCCCGTGAGCTAGAATGGCTCGTTGGTCGGAGACTCTACCGTTGGAGTGGCTACTGCCGTGGGTGACCGCCATAATATATGGGTAACTAGAGACATGTCGTTTTAACGAGACATTGTCACTAGGTATAACAGAACAACTAAAACAATTGAGACTTATACAGTGGCGAACAATACTATGGACGAGACTTGATACTTGTTTATTAATCTCGTTATTTCGCTTTGTTGTTCATTGGTTATACTTGTGGTTATTTTATTGTGTTTGATGGTTGGATGGAGCCTACAAGGCTAAGGTGAATTAAATAAGAAACTGTACGCTACGGCGAATGTACATTGTACATTACATTGTTATTACTCGATACGTTCGATATATAAATGTTGTATGGAATATTAAATGAATGTTTGGGTATTTGGACGGATGGTTGAATGTTTATGGATATTTGGATGGATGGTTGGATTTATTATGCATGTTTATTACAGTATTGAATATATCTGTAAAATGGTAAAGCATGTAACCAATCTAATAACAAATGGTTAAAATGACAAGTGACCATTAGGGTCCAAGCCCGGCATACTCAGCGTCTATCGCTGATACTACACTCATGCAGGTTGTTGATCATTGTCGGAGCTGAAGAGCAGAAACAGGTAATTGGAGATGTGGTATTGTAATGAAGATGGTGTATGGTCTTATGGTAAGGTTAAGTTTTTTTTTAGGGATTGGGTAGACGCTCACTTGTCGATGTTTATGGTTGATGGACTTAGTGTGATGTATAGGAGTTTCTCGTTATCACTGCGGTTAGCAGTTTATTTGTATTGGAAGTTGGATGTAGTTTGGCTGCGTTGCTCGCATGGGCGAGTAACGGCCGGTGACACCCGAGTGAGTTTTGTAATGGTTATTTGTTTTTCCCCTGCGAGACGTTTTATTTATTGCTACGTGAGAGATTATATCATGATCATGGAGAGGGGTGTTACAATTAAGGTATGGGGTATTTCAATACTTATTCGCAAGCCGATCTCGAGATTGTCAAGGAGCACATGAGCTCTTACTGGTTAAAAGCAATACTTGATCAGAAGAAGTCATCATGAGTTGTAGCTATATGTAGCTATCTTTTCTTTTTCAAATGGTTGTAGTTGTGAACTTGAACCATTTAGTAGTTTGGTTAATTAGTTACAAATGTTTGTAGGCATGTATTGATTGTACACTGATGTGCTGATATAATGCGAACAAACTGTGGCATATCTGTTATAAGATGTGGTGAATTAAAGTTCCTCTGTTGACAATGCAATAAAACTATTGCATTTTGGTCTGACGTGATGAAAATAATGCAGTGTTGCATTTGATTATTTGTGCAGACTCTGCATAATGCCAATTGTTGTTTGCAATTGCATCTGTTGTGTTCTGTAGCAGTAAAATGCGCAGGGTAAAATTTTTTGAAAAAAAATTAAATAAAATGACCACATAAGAAACGCTTATACATATAAGCGTTTCTTATACTCTCGCGCCAAATGTCATAAAGAACGCTTATAGTATATAAGCGTTTTTTGTGGTTCATACATAAAGAACGCTTTCTGTGGTTCATACATAAAGAACGTTGTTTATGCTCTTTCGATGCCCCGCCTCCTTACGCACCTTAAAAATGCTTTACTAAGAAGCGTTCTTTAAAAGACAGTATAAAAAACGCTTACAAAGTGTTCTTTAAGTTGTTTGACCATTTGCGTCGCTGGCATAAACAATGTTTATAAAACATTCCATAAAGCAAAATAAAAGTGTTATTTATTCTTTTTTTTCCAGCAGTGAGAGTATATAGAAAACTAAATCGTAAAATTATTTTGGAAAGCATTAGATATTTTGTGTTGAAGTGTCAGATAATAGACAACCAATCAATTTACTTTTCTATAAGCCGATAAATGAGAAATTGTGTGCATTTTTGCGGGAGAGGATTTGGTGACGGATAATGATGCTCGGTCAGGCGACAAAACTTTTTGTAGGGGAAGTTATGGGTCGTTAGTGTATGTGTTATTACTATTATAAATGTCATTGCACATATATTTAGGATCCTCTCTTGTCAGTCTAATCATTATCTTTCATTTTGTAGGCCTCACCTTTCGATGTATTATTAGTGATGGCTTTTTAGAATATAAAATTAGATAGGATTAGCTATGACTGGAAACACATATTTGAGATTATTTGTATAGTATAAGGCGTACGTTCCAACATACATATATGATATTTTTCTATTTTTCTTTTACAATATCTTAATAACGTAATCAGTTAAAATCATTATAGAATAATTCATCAATTATACAAAGGGTTGTATAACTATATGCATGTATATACACGTAAAAAATCAAGGTTAACGATTACGTAAAACTGAATCCAACAACTCAGTTTATCGTTTCTAAACGTTCATAACCTTTAGGTTTATCAACCAGTCAAGCTTTGTAAACTGATAAATGGTAAGAAAATATTCTTATACTCACTAATGATTCGATAAGAGCGACGAAAGGAAAAAATATATAACAGTTAGTGTCATCGTTTTCATCACTATAATGATGAAAACGATTATAAAAGGTTGTGTACAAGTTTCTAATCACGAGTGGAAATGTTTATAAATTCTCGTGGACGTAAAAATCAAGGTTTGAGTATGTAAAATTGACTCCAACAACTCAGTTTATCATTTCCAAACATTTATAACTTTCAGGTTTATCAACCAATCCACACACAGTTCACACACATAGCATCCAAAACAACACTACAAATGGGTAATAACCCAGTAAAAACGCAACGCGCCTACCCCCCTTAAAAATGGATTACGCCCACGTAATCCTTATTATATCATCCTTGAACCTTGGTTCAAGATGTTTAAGTCTCATGGGGCTGTATTGTTCCTATGAAATGTAGCTCACCTTATAATCCTATCAAATGTCTTGACTATGTTAATGGCTTAGTTTATGTCTCAAGGATTCTTATCAGTATCCATACCGATCTAACAACTGGAAAGTGTGAGATACGGTCCACCAGCTTCTGTTGTGCGACTCTGATTTCGTTTAGGTTTAGGTTTCCCTCACTATGCCTTTCAAGGCAGTGCATGGTTTAATTGTATAGGAGTAAAAGTCTCTTGATTGACAAGGGGTATTTTAATTTATACACAGTCTCGGTGGGTTGTAGCTTGTCTATTCATTTACTCTGGAGGTCGGAAGTTCATGCCTTTAGTGCGGTTTTGAGCGTCTGAATTGTTCTTTCTGGCTGACCTTTTGGCTTTAATTCATGTATGCTCTGTAGTAACGATTTAGTTCTTGGTATTTGAATGTTACAAACGTGTCATTGTTACAACGACATGTTTAGTTTGTATTACCGTTCGTAATTATGTGTAACATAGGATATCTAATTTCCTTATCATCATCATTGTTCTCATGTTCCGCCAGGAACTAAAGTAATTGACTACTACCGGTTACATATTGCATTTGATTGCGATAGTATATATTTTATGTAGTAACCATTAGGTTGTTAGTGACATCACATCATTTCAAGTCTTCACATATCTGTAACCTCTAAGTTTCGCCTCATGTATCAATGTATTCTACCCGCTCGTATCATCTAACATCGATATCGCATCCTTCGTACTTTTCTAATCCTGACTTATACAATTTCTTATTTTTAGTTTATGTGTCCACTTGTAGGAGGTTTCGAGAATCATCCAATGCTTAAGTTAGATTCAGTTCCAGTTAGGAGTAGAAAGACTCAAGTAGTCACAAGGACTAGGAATGAATGAGAGAAATCCAAGAACCAACAAACAACTCAAGAGTGGACAAACCAATTGGGAAAGATGGCTCCCACTGCCCAGTACGTCTTCTCTGGACAGGGGATATACAGCCCCTCACTGTTCACAATGTCCTCTCTGGACAGGGGATATACAGCCCCTCACTGTTCACAATGTTCTCTCTGGACAGGGGATATACAGCCCCTCACTGTTCACAATGTCCTCTCTGGACAGGGGATATACAGCCCCTCACTGTTCACAAAGTCCTCTCTGGACAGGGGATATACAGCCCCTCATTGTTCACAATGTCCTCTCTGGACAGGGGATATACAACCCCTCACTGTTTCCGATGAAGACGCGCGCATGTCACAACAAAGACTCAGCTCATGGATGAAGCAATATCCAGAGTCAAAGGAAGAATTTACCAAGATTGACATTTCCCATATTCCCACTAGATCATTAACTGCACCAGAGTGATACCAAAACACTCAGTCCTACAAAGTGTAGAGGTGTAAACTCTAGGCAGGTAATATCTAATGAAACAACCAGATAGGATGAGCCAATAATCGTGTAAGTTGTTCGTCCATCGCTCAGTTAGTCACACAAGTAGTTTTCCTTTTTGAAATTCCTTTTTAGCTCAGTTAGCGTTTTTCAAAAATGTCTCATAAGTCTGTTAGCAAAAGTATCTGATTCTCGAAACCCAATTTGTGCTCAGTGTCTCTTGACCTTCTTTAATTGCACCTCATTTTCTCCTTAAGTTTTATTGATATCTTGAATTTCTTCTGTCATGGTTGTTATTTATTTGTTGTAGTTGAGAGGGATCATTATTCAGAGGTTATGATAAAACTTAGACCCACTACTGCTGAAAAGTCTTGTACTGGTTTGTGGTTATATTCGCAATGAAATAGATTTGAGTCTCACGGCATAGGTCTTATGCATGACTTGGACGTTCAGCTTGGTATGGCTATCTTATGAGTTTACCACTTTTGGTACTAAAGTTTCCATTTTATGTGTTCACTGTATTATTTAGTGAGGCTTCGTAACACTTCCTTCACAGTCATAGTGGAGGATGAACAGGTTATCTTGAGGGTTAGTCTTTTGTTAAGCTGAATACTACAACTCTCTATGGTATTCCGCCATTCCTTTTCTAGAATGTGTTCAGCTATGATTGAAACTCAATTTTTTTGTATTGTACGCATCTTCGTTAATTCGATCTCCGTATCATGGTACTCGGTAATTATTTGGAACATAATGACAGCTTACTACCACTTCCTTACCCGCTAGGGTTGTGTCTATGTGGGCAACCGATGCCTCGTAGTAATGGTTATTTACAATGTTTGAGGGATCTGTTTAGGAACTTTAAACCAATGCGTGTTTTGATCTCAGGGAACGACAACAATTAATTAAAAGAACTGTTTAGCGGGAATCAATGAGGAATAGTAGTCATGTAAGAGAATGAGGATGTACAAATGGTGCGATGGGTCATGTATGGTGATGGTGGCTATTTGAGGGTATATGTCGCATGCTAAACTAGCTACTAGATATTGTCGAAATAGCTTTTGTATAGTTGAAGAATAACATGCAAAGTTTGACCTTCGCGGAATGGTTGTTGGGTTCTTAAGGGATCAACAATTTGAAAGAGAAGAGAACGTTGGAGACGTTGATATGTGTGTTCCTCGTTTACCGGTGGTAGGTGTAGAAGAGGAGTCCAGTTATGGTCACCGGTTTCAGTTGTCCACGCTCGAGAGGTTTAGAAGAGTAATTGTAGAACAAGAGGGCAGGGGTTAGTGGATATGCATATCTCCCGCCAGTTAAGGCGTTATGTCTTTCAAAAATGCTGAAGAATGAAAGGGGACGTGAGAGGGATTAGGGAATTTATTGAGTCCCGAAGCATTATATTTTAGTGTGTAACATTGTTTTACGTTGTATTGGGTACTATTGTTTGTACCAACTTTATTTCCTTGATTACTTTTGTTTCGGATCATGTTCCTTTATTTCGTTATTTTAGGGGAGGTTTACTGGCATTAATCCCCCTAAGTATATGGATTGCATAATTTTATTTCCATAGCATTCTTATCCATTCTTAACCATTTTATCTTAATTGATTGGTTAGCCAAGTTTCATTTATTTCTTTATTCCTAGGGATATTTTAGTCCCCTTTTGGCTTATCAGGTAGGGTCCTATCGACTGCTAAGCATGTCGACCCAAGCTGCCGATAAATTTGGTCTTTTTATAGTTATCGTTCTCTTGGCAGCGTCTTTAAACCCTACGCTCCAGTCGGATCTTCGAGGCTTGGGCTATTGTATAGTGTAGTTTTTCTTCTTTTCGGGTTGATGGTATGATATCAAGTAATTGCTAGATCGGGTTTCCCCGAGTAAGAGGAGGCTTTCTACCTCTCTGGCGTTCCTTCCTACGAATTGAAAATGTTATTTGGGTTGTAGAGGCTGGAAGTAGGTGTTTGTTAGGTATCCAGTAATTACTGGGGAAGATCCCTAACTAACGCGCCTCACATACTACCCATAACCTTTGACCCACTGTTGGAATTCCTAAACTCGGTATTTCCTGTTCTAGTCATCAGAGCGTAACTACGCTCTGATACCACTTTCTGTAACACCCCCGGATAACCACCAAAAGTACGAACAACACGCCCATCCACATTACGAGTTAACTATGCAGCGGATTCTCAACTTCATCCGGGTGCTACAGATGCCAACCACCCACGTAGTTGACAGACCACATTACCAACACCAAGTTACGGTCTGCATGACTGGAAACAGCCCTCAACCAAAACTCATATACAATATAGAATACAATTCCAAATACCGAGTGTATACAATATAGCTACTAGGTTAAACAACCCAACTGAAACATTACATCCTGAGTTTAGTTCTACAGAGTACACCTCATAAATTAAACATAACAGCTCATAAGCCTTGCCCAGGTGGACTACCCCCATGATAGTCCTTCCACCTACACTCCGTCACGTTCATGATGATCACCTGTAAAAATAAAGGACTCAGCAAAACTATGCTGAGTATGAATATGTGCAGCCCGTATGTTGCCGGGCTACACGACTACTTGGTCGAATATTATTAAGTTCAATTTACATGCTATAATAAAGCAGTACACACTACAAGCAATAGCAATATAGCAACTCACAACATGATGAGCATGGGGATAACAGCAAGCACGCCAAGCATGTATATAAATAGAGCGTGCAAGAGAACAAGAACAATGATGATCCTCACAGTGGGATCATTCAAACGTTGTGTGTTTTCTTTTCTTTTCCCTTGTTCCCATAGTGTGTAGTTGTCCCCCTCTTTCATTGCACCAGGTCTAGGGATATAGGTTAGTTCCCGTGACCGTATCGTGTAGGTGCCAACCTTTCTTTGTTTCTTTAAGGATTATTAGTGAATTCTCTTATCACCACAAGTTGGGGGACATCTTCTCCATAGGCAATCCTCCATTCCCGGCGTCGTGCGTCGAGAAGGCGGGGTCATCTCTAGACCCCAGGATGTGCTCCACAATAGCTCTCCCTATTAATTTTGAATGTTACTGGCCGCTGCCCCGGATACAAAGGGTCCGTCTCCCTATTTATCGTTTGCTGGTCTTGGCTTATCATTATCATTGATAGCTCGACACCATAGTGGGTGTCATTAGGAGTCCTCTATAGTTAAGAGGAGTTTCCTTTAGTTATGTAATTTCCTTGGTTATTGTGACATTCAATGTGTTTCGTCATGTAGTCCTTCGTAACCGAGAAGTGACTAAGTTACTGTGTGCGCGCAAGCAAGGTATAACAAGAATATAGCAAACGAATAAGCAAGATAAATAAGAAAACTATTCACATGCTTTACACAAGCTCACAGCGGACAAACAAGCACGGTAAACAAACAATCCGTTTTCATGCATTAGTCTTGTGGTCATTGTCAAACAAGGCATACAGCAAACAAGCCGTGTAACACAGCAACATACGGACCACAAATATCCATACCTTATTCAGAAGCAGAGTAGTCTCACACACGGGGTCCCGGTTGGCGTTCGTTACGGCCCTAACGTTGATTAAAATAATTTGTCAGTTATAATTCATGTGACGACCCTTGTGACATTTCCCTAGTTTATTTCATTTTATCGGGGTCGTTCCCTAGGTGAATTCTTTGTTGAATGTTCAGCTGATATTTGCCCTAAGAATTCTCCAAGTATTAACCTTAAACTTTAGCTTACCCCTAGGGCATTTACATCGACGTTTTACACGTTAACTAAATTCCCTCTCTAACTAATGTTTTAGAGTATTTTACCCTCCACCTTGTGACAAGTTTACCTAGGAAGGATTTTAAATTGCCTAAGATGTATTCCCTCCTTAGTTAAATAGGTTAGCATGTTTTAACCCTATTATCATAATAATATAGTCTTTAAAATACCCCTAAAACCCATTTATACAGAAGTCCCAAAATTTATAAAACTGCAACATGGTTTCGGTGTTGAATCTCACTTAACTTCTCCATTATTGCATCCACTGATGTTTATCCTTCCTAGAGTGCTTCCTCAACTTAACTAGATGTTTTAGTACTGTTTTGGGCTCATTATTAAACCCACGCCACACACCTAGCACCTCGAGAAGTTAACCATACTGAAACCAGATTCAGAAAACTGAAATCCTAATCCTAAGCACATTTCCATTCGGTTCTCTTGTTACTGCATCAATTTGTTTTATAACTTTCCCCAAAGTATTTATACCCTTAGTTAGATATGTTAGCCAGGTTCCAAAGACCTATTCCCTACTCCTACACCAACTGTATTACGGTTACACAGAAGCAACACTGTTGTAGAAGAACCTGAAACATAATCTGTGTGTTTCTTACTTATTCCTCCCTTTAGTTGGTAGTTCAGTGACTTCCAACCTTCCAACTGAATACACCAACTTACCTCACTCTTTTAGCAATATCTTGGGATCACTTTTAGACCACCACAACACTCTTAGCACTCCTGTAACCTAGTTATACAGAAGCACAAGTTCCAGGAACAGAAACTACAACCTTCAGTTGTGCACTCTTTTTCATCATAGTTTCTATAGATCATCTGACACCTAAATCATTCCCAAAGTGCTTGTAGTTTTACTCATACGTATTAGGTGTGTTTAGGTTCATTATCAAACTAACATCACCCTCATAACACCCCTCCAGTTATACAGAAACTACAATCTACCGAAATCTGAAACCACATTCTACATACCTCTTCTTGATTCTTATTTTTAGTTAGCTCAACTGATGTTTAGCCTTCTCAAAACACTTTGATAACCTAGTGTTGGGAAAATTACAAACATAGTAATTAAACCTAGCTAAAATGGGCAAGTGCACCCAATTCGTTGTAATAAAACAAGTGTCGTATCCACAAGGAAATTGGTTTCTAAATCCCAAGCTTCGGTATAATAGTTAAGTGTGAATAAACAGTAAAATGGGGGTTTAGCCAGAGGCAAGCTTGGTTGTTTGTCAATTGAAATGCAATAAAAACAGTAAAATGTTTGTGTATGGAATGGATGGGGAGAGTACCCTAGGATAGTGGGAATCACCTAATTTGTAGGATCGGGTGGCTAACTCAAACCAACCAAAGGTGTGAGTCTAAGAGTTGGTTTGACTCAATCGGCCTTCGTAAGTAAGAAACACTCTGTGATGTAGAGACACTCAATCTAAATGATTAAACTAATGGCGCAGAAGACTTTTGTGGTAATTGAAGCGAAGCGATGAAAGGGGAGAAAGACTCTGTGAAACTCAGCAAGATACACAAATAAGTTATTTCATTTCCTGGTCAAATAAAACAACTTACAGATGTCCACTAAGTAGAAGGGATCTACTTAGCGGTTTTTCACTCACTCACCCAACACACTTTCTAATCAGATCAATGGTAAGCGTAGTGAAACTAGGATCTTCCTAGGCAGAGTCTATCTAAGAGCGTAACTAATTGGTACGTATTCTCTCTCTCTTTCTGGCTTACAAAGCGATTCTCTTTCTCTCTCTAAGCTCTGAAATAATCCTCAATGAAAGCACACTCGAAACTGACTATTACACAGCTTATTTATACTCTAAGTACAACGGTAGGTCGAAGGAGTTAGTTCCGAAAATACCGGAACTAACTTAGTGGACAACTTCCAACGGCTTTGAGTGGTCTTCTTACTTGGGCCGCGATCTTCGGATGTTGAGGGAGAACTTCATGACCGTTGTGGCGCTTAAGGTATTCCGAGTTGACTCCTTATTTTCCGCAACAGCACAAGAGTCTATGAAGTCTTCTTTGTTGCGTGGACTCTATTGAAGAGGCTTACTCTTTGTGTCTGTTAAGTGGTGATTGACTCTGTCGCGGTGAAAGGCTATCTCTGCAACACTCCGATGTCCCAACAGTTTCCCCCTTGTTGCTGATGATAGCAAACCTTCGTGAATCCCGATGGAGTCAATCCTGAAATAAAACACAAGGACTAGGGGAACCGACCCTGTCAAAGTTCCCCCTTAATAGCAGCAGTAGCAACTGAGTTCAAAGACTCCATTTAGGTTCCCCCTTGATCGGAGAGACTCCAGGCAAGCAAACGATAAATAAGCAGTGTAATAGGCAGGATAGTATATAAGCAGTTAAATCACTAGACCACATGGTCCAGCAGCGCAAATCCAAAAGCAGTTTAAAACAGCAGCAGAATAACCCGTACACCAGACGGGATTCACCGCTTCCCCCTTTTGCTTTCATCAGAGGGAAGCCCACAGTATCACAAAGTCAGTCAAAGTATTCACACAAAAAACCAGCAAAAAGTGTTTAGAACTTAAAAACAACCTAAGTCCTAACACTACACACACACGTCATTCTAAGGGTTTGGGGTTAAGGTGGATTGGATGTCAAGGAGTTGTTCTTGCAAGGCCGCCACTGTCGTCTCTATCCCAGCAGTCGGTCCATCATCCGCGTTTGGCCCTGAATCAGCTCGTGCTGCGTATAGGTCGCTCCACTTTCTCCAGGAGGGGTAGGAGTGAAGCTTGAGGGACTGCCTCTGAGAAGTGGATGTCCCGCCGTCGTAGGAGTAGATGGTGGGGGCAGCAGCTTTGATTTGTCGATAGAAGTCAGCCGATTCAGATACCGCAGGTTGATGGTGTCTGCCTCTCGATGGACTCTGGCGTCGAAGTCGCCAGGGTACCTGAAAGAATTTAGAATTCGAGGCAACCAGAACACGTACCCCAGGAGTGTTTCGGGGTGTCGACCGACTGGGCTAAGTGATGGAGAATGATGTGCCAGATTGATAGAGTGACGATTGATTATGCAGTACATTATGGTGAGGTCCAAGCAGTTGACCATGAGATTTCCTTCTTTCCTTGGGACAATGTTTTTGATGACTAGAATGTGGAGGAGTTGGTGTAAGATGGAGAGATCGCCACGGGGTATGGGGGAGCCAATCTTTTTCTTGGAGGAGAAAAAGCGATAGATTTTGTTTTGTGGGACCCGGGGATCTCAGGAGGATTCCTTTCTCATAAATGACAGCCAGTAGCAGGGACTCCAAGGATTTGGGACAATTTTTCAAGATTGAAGAAGATGGGTGGAATTAACAAAACTGTGCAGCACCTTTCTATAACAGATTTTGAAAGAAGTCGACAGACTCTGGGGATACCACTCCGTAATCTCACAGAAGAGGTGTTTCCACCCCTGAACCTAGCATGTCACTAACTCCCCTAAGTTGAAGATAGCCCATGAAAATCAGGAACTTACCCCTGACGATATTCCGTTCTGAGGCAGGGTCCCCGAGCATGTAGCGTTGGTGAATGGGTCGATCTTCACACTCTTCGGTGCGGCTTCGGAGGTTTTGATCTTTGGCGGAGGTGCACCAGTAGAGGCATCATGACTGGCCGTGGCAGTTCTTGGACTGGAGACGATTCACCGGAACCAGAGGAGACAGGGTGCCCTTGACAGAGAACGAAGGATTCTTTTGGCTGTGGGTCGAGTGAGGTTTGGCCTTTTCTCTTGCGGGTTTTGGGTGAGGTTGTTGTGGTGGTGTTGCGGATTTTGCGGGAGATGCGGGTGGGGTTGGTGTAGGGGATTTGATGGTGGGTTCTTGCGGTTGATCGGTAGAGGGTTTTCGGCAGGAGGGATATTGCTTGTGGTGTTGGGGATGGTGGCAGGGTTTGGATTGGGGTGACATCCTCAATATCGTTTCAAGAATATCTGTTTTGCAGCGGATGGCGGTGTTTGATGAGTGGATGGGTCGCGGGTTTGAGGTGGTGGTGTGGAGGAGTGTGTGGGAGACGAAGTAGCGGTGGTTTTAGTGGGAGAGTGAGTGGTGGTGGTGGTGAGTGGAGATGGATTAGGGTTTGCCATCGATTGGAGGTACGCCTGAAGGCGAATGGGATCGGCGAAAATGTCGGCTGGGATGTTGATTCCGTTGAAGTTGATGCCGGCCATTTGGAAATTGAAGGATGCTTGGGTGTAAAGGGAGTGGAAGTGAGAGAGATGGAGTGGACGGGTGATAGATATAAAGGCTGGAAGTTGCAGAGATGGCGTGTGTCAGGTGAGATAAATGCGGCGACGTCAGGGTAGGGCGAGATTAAGGGCGAGATTTAGGCGGGTTGGGTTCGGATAGATGACGTGGATGTAGCGCTAGAGTAATAGGCGTGCTAAGTAATAAAACACATTTCACTGATTCAAGTGCAAACAAAGACAGACTCTATGAGACATGAGGGAGTACCTGCTGAAGATTGCGGTAGGGGCAAGGAGATGCGACCGTCTAGGTAGACGGAGTCAATCCGATTGCTGATCGCAGTGCTTCGAATCTTGCTGTAGACAAGGGTTTAGTAAAAATATCTGCAAGTTGATCTTCTGTGGGCACAAAGTCAAGTTGGATAAGCTTTTTCTCGACACAGTCTTTCAAGAAGTGAAAGCGAATTTCGATGTGTTTGGTTCTTGAGTGTTGGACTGGGTTTTCTGATATTTTGATTGTGCTTTTGTTGTCACAAAAGATTGGGATCTGTTCTTGGGTGACATGATAGTCTTGAAGTTGTTGTTTCATCCAAAGGAGTTGGGAGCAACAGGCTGCAGCAGAAACATACTCTGCCTCTGCTGTAGAGAGTGCTACAGAATTCTGTTTTTTGGAGGACCATGAAACAAGGCAAAGACCCAAGAACTGTGCATTACCTGAAGTACTCTTTCGATCTTGGAGAGAACCAGCCCAATCAGAGTCACTATATCCAGATAAAGTAAAAGTAGGAGATCGTGGATACCATAGATAGAGTGTACTTGTACCTTTAAGATAGCGAAGATACGCTTGACTGCTTTGAGGTGAGACTGTTTTGGTGCTGCTTGGAAGCGAGCACAAAGGCAGACTGCGTGAAGAATGTCTGGGCGACTGGCAGTCAGGTACAAGAGGGACCCTATCATTCCTCTATATTCGGTGGCATTGACGCCGACTCCGTCATCATCATGCAGTTTGGCAGATGTACAGCTTGGTGTGGACATACTCTTGGCATTTTTTAGGTTGTACTTATCAAGGAGTTCCTTGATGTACTTTTGTTGATGGATCTTGATCCCTTCCCTTTCCTGTTGAATTTGTAATCCTAAGAAGAACTTGAGCTCACCTAACTCATTCATGGAAAACTCTTGCTTCATAAGGTTAGCAAAATGGTCACAGAGGGTGTTACTTGTAGAACCATAAATGATATCATCAACATAGATCTGTACTAGAAGTAAGTCATGTGATGAGTGTAGAATGAAGAGCGTTTTATCTACGTTACCTCGAGAGAAACCATTTTGCAATAGATATGTAGACAGTCTTTCATACCAGGCACGTGGAGCCTGTTTCAGTCCGTAAAGGGCCTTACACAGTTTGTAGACGTAGTCGGGATGGACGGAGTCTGTGAACCCTGGTGGTTGCTCGACGTAGACTTCTCTATCAATGTAGCCGTGGAGGAAGGCTGTCTTAACATCCATTTGATATAATTGGAAACCTTTGAAAGCAGCAAACGCAATTAGCATGCGAATTGCTTCAAGACGAGCTACGGGAGCGAAGGTTTCATCATAATCAATCCCTTCTTCTTGATTGTAGCCCTGAACGACCAATCGAGCTTTATTCCTGAAAACTTGTCCTGCATCATCAAGTTTATTACGAAAGACCCAACGTGTACCAATTGTTTGTTGATGCGTGGGGCGAGGAACTAACTCCCAGACAGCATGTCGCTGGAGAGAATTGAGTTCCTCCTGCATAGCAGTAACCCAATCACTATCAAGGAGTGCTTCTTTGACGTTTCTTGGTTCAGTGCTAGACAGAAAAGCACCAAAGGCACAGAGGTTTTGCATAGCTTGTAGGCGTGTTTGAACACCGGAGTTTGGGTCTGTAATGATGTTTTCAGGAGGGTGAGCTGATTTTTGCTGGAACTGTCGACGTGAAGCAGGAGGGGTGTGTCTCTGTCAGAGGAGTCAAAAGTCAAGTTTTGTGGTAAGGGTGTCTCCGGGTTATGGTCAGAGTCAGTAGATTCTGATGTATTGTTTTGTTTGCTGGAGAATCATGAGGAGTGATGGATGGGACTCAGGGAGTCTTCCTATTGGTACAGTGATGAAGTGTGGATCGGTGAGAAAATCATCAGGGGCAAAGTCAAGTTGATCAGAAGATGAGCCAACATTGTGGGACTCATCGAACTTGACATGTGGACTCTCTTCTAAACATTGAGTTCTCAGATTGATAACACGATAAGCTTTGCTTTTAGAAGAATAGCCAAGAAAGATACCTTCATCACTTTTAGGAGAGAACTTACCCAAGTTGTCCTTACCATTATTGTGGATAAAGCACTTACATCCGAAACGCCTGAGATGTATAAGACTTGGTTTACGTTGACGGAGTAGTTCATAGGGTGTCTTGTGAAGGAATGGATGAATCAACGCACGGTTTAACACATAGCATGCTGTGTTAACAACTTCTGCCCAGTAAGATGGAGTGAGTTGACTGTCAATGAGCATGGTGCGAGCCATTTCTACCAAAGTTCTATTCTTGCGTTCAACTACTCCGTTTTGTTCTGGAGTACGTGCGGATGATATTTGGTGATCAACTCCGTTGTCCCTGTAAAACTCATCAAACGACTTGTTGCAAAATTCAGTACCCTGGTCCATTCTCAGGGTTTTTAGAGTAAATGAAAATTTGTTGATAAGCATTTTATGGAGTTTGACGAACTCCGTAAAAGTTTCATCCTTAGTAGATAAAAAATGACCCAGGTCCACCTGGAATAGTCATCGACTATGACCAGGATGTACCTCTTACCACTTCTGCTTTGTGTACGCATGGGACCAACAAGATCCATGTGTAGCAGTTCTAGCGGAGAGCTAGTAGAGAGAGTAGGCTTACTTTTGAAGGAGGACCGGTGTGTTTACCTTTTACACATGCTTCACAGACATCTGTGTCAAAGGTTGTGTCGGGTAAACCAATCACCAAGTCCTTGCTTTTGAGTTTGTTCAACAGCCTATGATTTGCGTGACCAAGTCTGGAGTGCCACAGCAGTGAGTTTTTGGAATGCACGTTGAGACAGACTTGATCGTCTGGATTAATGGAGTTTAAGCACATTTTGTAGAGATTTCCTTCTCTACGTCCCACGGCTTTTAAGAACCTGTACGCTCATCATAAACCTTACAATCCGAAGAGGAGAAAAGTACCAAATTGAATCTATCACAAATTTGAGAAATACTTAGTAAACTGTGTTGGAGTCCAGTGACCAGATGGACTCCATCAATTTTAAATTTTGAGGGGTTACCTACGGATCCAACTCCCACGATTTCACCCTGGTTGTTGTTTCCAAAAGTAACCTTACCTCCTTGGTAGGATGAAAGCGAATTGAATTGATTTGGATCTCCAGTCATGTGACGAGAGCATCCACTGTCCAAGTACCTGCTGTCTCCATTCGCCTTCACCTACAAAAGAACAGATCATTTGTTAGATTTGGGAACCCAGATGTACTTGGGTTCCCTTTTCGAGCCAGACTTTTTCAATTTTTCTCGTGCTTCAAGTATCAATTTAACACGTTTGACATTAAAAGAGAGATCTCTATTCAATTTATCACATGCACTGTCTCGATGTCCAAGACTCCCGCAGTAGCCACAAATTTTGGTCGGTGGAAGATTGACGTATTTCTGTTGTCCTTTCCACCTGGAGTCGAATTTTTCTTTTTCTTGATATCGTTTGGCTCTGTTGTCGGATTTAGACATATTCTTTGGAATGTCGAACTTACCTTTGTGCCACTTGGGCGTGGATTGAGTGGATCAAACTCCGGACTGTAGATTCACAATCTGGTGAGAGAGTTGTTCTACCTTAGAGTGAAGAGCATCTCGATCTTGGCTAATTTCTTTGATTTTAGAGTTGGCCCACTCAGGTAGTTCGGAGGAGATGACTTGTTTGATAAACTTGACTGGCTTAAGGGAAAGAGCGTGCTCCTTTTCTTTTAGTCTTTGAGTGAGGTTTTTGATAGTGGTGTTCAGGGATATGTTTTTGGATTCAGAAGCATTAAGATCATTTTGAAGAGAACAACACTTGTCAGTAAAGATGGTGAGGTCTTGTTTGAGGGAGTCGATCAGGGTGAGAGACTCTTTCTGGTCACCCTGTCTAAATTGAGTTCGTTCTAAGGTATCATGAAGTTCCTTTTGAAGGGAATCAACATGACGCCTTGATTCTTGTAGATCTAACCTGAGAGAACAAGAGATGGTTTTGTGTTCCTCAGCTTCATCTCTTAGGGCATACATAAGACCTTTTGAGATTTCGAGTTCCTCAAATAGCTCGGTTATCTTGCTGGTAAGACTTGATTTGAGGGAGTTGTTCTCGGAGACAATTTTAGCAACTAAAGTCATAAATCCCATAGGAGAAATACGGTAAAGGTCTGTTTCAAGGTGAGAACGAGTTACCTCATTGTCTGGAATTATGGATTCCGTTGTGTCGTGTGCCATGAGGCATACCAGGCCGCTAGACTCTGTGTCTGGATCGTCGGAGTCTGAATCGCCCCAACCAACAGCTGCCATCAGCGATCTCCCTTGAGATTTTCCATACTGGCTCTTGAGTAAAGGACAGTCCTTCTTGAAGTGACCGGGTTTATTGCAGTTGAAACAAGTGACAGAATTGAAAACTTGTTTAGAGGTGTTCGAGAACGACCGACTCTGTCGATTAGGTTGGTTACGCATGAATTTTCGGAAGTTCTTTACTATGAAGACAAAGTCCTCCATAGTCTCAGCCTCACTTTCCTCAACAATAATGTTCACCAGCTCAGCCTTGGCTTGTCTGATTTGAGTATCAGCAACATAGGCTCCTTCTTGAGTTAACTGAGTCGAATTAACCTGCAAGGCTTGGTCATTCAAAGTAGTAGTCTTACTAGAAGAGGGAGAAAAAGTATTACCACACTTCTTTTGAACATTCTTCTTGTATTTATCTACGGATTGTAGATAGGAACCTAGGTTTTGACAGCTCCATTTGGATAAGTCCTTGCATGCTTTGGTGGAGATTACTGTCTCTGCCCATTCTTCTCTGAGACTGTCCAGCAATTTATGCAGGACACTCTCTCTATCTGGAAAGATGCTAACTTCCTGCATAGTAGTAGTAAGTAGAAACGATCAAGTACTTCTTCCAGTGACTCACCGGGTTTTTGTAGAAAATTTTCATAGTCCATTCGGAGTTCTTGAGCTTTGCATTTCTTGAGTTCAGTGACTCCTTCGTGGGTAGCTTGAAGGAGTGTCCATATCTCATTTGCGGACTTACAGTGATTGGCTCTCCTTTGTTCTGGGATGGACAAGCAAGTGTATATTGCACGTGATGCTTGTCGATTCAGCTCGTACCTTTTGCGATCTGCAGCAGTCCATGTTGATCGGTCTGGATTAACTGCAAGATCTCCTCCAGTGACTATCTCCCAAAGCTCGGAGTTGACGGACTCAATGTGTTACTCGATCTCGTTTTTCCAATGGTCGTAGTTGGTGGAGGTGAGTCTGGGGTGCTCGAAGTGCATTTTGTTGTTTTGGTTGGCAAAGAGATCTGCCATTGCTTAGTTGATTGACCGTTAGCCTAAGCGAGGCTCTGATACCACGTGTAGGATCGGGTGGCTAACTCAAACCAACCAAAGGTGTGAGTCTAAGAGTTGGTTTGACTCAATCGGCCTTCGCAAGTAAGAAACACTCTGTGATGTAGAGGCACTCAATCTAAATGATTAAACTAATGGCGCGGAAGACTTTTGTGGTAATTGAAGCGAAGCAATGAAAGGGGAGAAAGACTCTGTGAAACTTAGCAAGATACACAAATAAGTTATTTCATTTCCTGGTCAAATAAAACAACTTACAGATGTCCACTAAGTAGAAGGGATCTACTTAGCGGTTTTTCACTCACTCACCCAACACACTTTCTAATCAGATCAATGGTAAGCGTAGTGAAACTAGGATCTTCCTAGGCAGAGTCTATCTAAGAGCGCTAACTAATTTGGTACGTATTCTCTCTCTCTTTCTGGCTTACAAGCGATTCTCTTTCTCTCTCTAAGCTCTGAAATAATCCTCAATGAAAGCACACTCGAAATTGACTATTACACAGCTTATTTATACTCTAATACAACGGTAGGTCGAAGGAGTTAGTTTCCGAAAATACCGGAACTAACCTTAGTGGACAACTTCCAACAGCTTGAGTGGTCTTCTTACTTGGGCCGCGATCTTCGGATGTTGAGGGAGAACTTCATGACCGTTGTGGCGCTTAAGGTATTCCGAGTTGACTCCTTATTTTCCGCAACAACACAAGAGAGTCTATGAAGTCTTCTTTGTTGCGTGGACTCTATTGAAGAGGCTTACTCTTTGTGTCTGTTAAGTGGTGATTGACTCTGTCGCGGTGAAAGGCTATCTCTGCAACACTCCGATGTCCCAACATAATTCACTCAAAGAACTTCAAAACCATAACTCATCATCTCAAAGCCTATTTGAGTTTAGCTCATGAATCCCCAAATCATGGGAAATCCAATTCTTACCTAAATAATCAAACCCCTTAACTAAAGGAGGTTCAAGTCATCAAATAGCAATAAGCAAGTACTCTTAATCAATAGCCCTAAGCATTCACTTCCAAAATCAAGAAAGCAAAAGTTAGGGTTTACTCCCTTCTTGGTCTAGTTCCAAACTCAAGCTCAAATATCGAATGAAACCACCATAAATGCAATAAGAGATCAATTTAGTGCATTAATTGATATTGAAGGGAATAAAATGAGAGTAATTAATGAGTTAGGTTTCTAGCATTCAATGAGCAAAATGGGTTCAAACCCTCATCCTAGGATACAAATGGAACTACTCAGACATAGCTAAAGGAAAAAGCAAGGAGAAGGAAGAATTAGCCATTAGAGGAGCTCCCAAGCTTCAATGGAGGTAGAAATCTTCACTTTCTTCTTCCTCCTTTCTTCTCTTCTTTTCTTCTCTTCTTTTCTCCTCTATTTTCGCCTCTCTCTCTCGCTTCTATTTAGGGTTGAAGTCGTGTGTGTTGGATAATGGGGAAGGAAGCCCCAAAATGTAGTCTTTTAACAGAAAATTCTGGGCAAAAATTCCGTCCGACCAACCTTGCAAGGTCGGTCCCAAGGTCGGTCGGACTCTTTTAGACGGAAACACGTGACAGGCCTTAAAGCTCGACCGACCTTGCAAGTCCGGTCGCAAGGTCGGTCGATTCCAGTGTGTTTGGGACGGCTTGGACAGAGTCGGACCGACCATGTAAGGTCGGTCCCAAGGTCGGTCGGCCCCAGAATGTCCTTCTTCTGTGCCGGAATTCTCTCGATCCTTCCTATTGGCTTGGCATCCTGCCCAAGGTGCTCGAACATTGATGCATTCTCAGATTAAGCTCTCAAAATGTACTCAAATGAGTATTTACCTATTTGAAAATGCCAAAAGTATAAGATCACTAATAAACACAAAAATACTCCATAAAGTGGTGAAATAAGTCATGCGCCAAATAAAATGACGGTGAATAAAAACCTTGAGAGAGCATTATTTCACCACTTATCAACTCCCCCACACTTATCTATTTGCTTGTCCTCAAGCAAAATTAGCTAAGGACCCACTAAAAGAAGGAACATTTAAAGCAAGCAAGTGTTTAGATGAGTTCTTGAATTCAAGTGAGCAAAATTTGTGAAAAACCTCAAGAGGAGTGCAACTAACCTTCTCATGATGACATGAGTGTGCTTAGGGTAAATGAAAATATAGAGTTTCGGGGTATGATCTAGAGTGCTTCCGAGTTCTTACATATTATGGAACTTGGAGAACTTTTACCATGGCCAACTTCTCTCAAGAATGGGCATTGAGGGAAAACAAAAGGAAAAATAGAGATTTGCATTTGATTCACTTTTGCAACAAGAGATGAGGAGAGGTAAATTGGCATTTTGCCTTTGCTTCAATGAACACTCAACTCTCATTTGTTGGTTACCTATGGTGTCTCTCAAGGTCCTTTTTGTCTTTTTTTTTCACAAGGAAGCACCCCTTAGCAATCCCTAGATGAGAAGGTAGAAGGAACCCCTAAGCAATAAAAATTCATCACGAAATGGAGTTATGATTGCACCGCACATAAGTGCTCCTCAAGAGAGAACCTTTGAAAAAAAAGTTCGGTGGAATATTCCAAGAATTCAAAGAAAAACTTGCTTACTATAAACATAACTCCTACATGAAGCTATAGATAAATATGAGAAAATTGAGTAGTGCATCAACAAGAAAAGGTCGTTTCCCCCACACTTGAATGGGACAATGTCCTCATTGTTCAAAGAAAAGCTGATGGAAAAACAACAGTAGACCTTTTGGTAGCACTAGGCATGAAGTAAGCAGAAAGGGTGTTGCATTGTATAAATTGGATAAGGTTAGAGAACTAGTACTCCCCTGATTAAGATGAGTTGGTGGCTGGGTGCCCCCCCACTTGCCAGTGTGCATATTCATGTAAGCGTGAGCTCCGACAGGAAGAGTCGTTGATCCTAGGAAAAATTTACAAGAGATTCTCTTGAATTTCTCCTAACTCACTTGGGGGTGTTCTCGAGTTCAGTTGGTACATCTACAATGCAAAACCAAAAAGAAACTAGGCGCAACATGGATTCCAAAGAATTCGCGTTACTGCCATAGTTAGATAATCAAAAGGGGACTCATAAATGAGTCCCATAACATAATAGTCAATAAGGTGCGTAAAGCACCATAGCGCATAAGGATCAGTACGAGAATGTGAAAGTAAAGGGAGTTTAAAGTACAAGCATAGCAAACATCTTAACAAAGTCTAACAGCCTAAAAGAGAATTCTGAGATAGATGAAATAAACAGAGAAACAACGACAGGGCATCCCGGGATCCGAAGATGGCTACTGGGGAGGAGCACCACCACGCGCTGCCTGCTCGCGAAGGTACTGCATCTGTGCGTCCATCTGGCGTTGGTGCTCCTCCATGAGACGCCGGTGCTCAGCCATCTGCCTCTCGAACACCTCTAGCTGCTCCGGGGTCACCGCTCCGGTCGGTAGGGGAGGAGGCAGGGCTAGGAACGGGCCGGGTGCAGCAGGGTAAGCGGAGGCACCGGAAGTGGAGGCACCGGAAGACGAGGATGCACCCCTACTCTGTCGATGCTCTGCGGTCATCTTGTGCCACCCGTCCTCATCGCGATAGAAGCCCATCTTCCGCATAGTAGTGTCGGAGATCGGGTCCACATGTAGGCTGGCTACCTCATCTGCTCCGGGTCGCACGCCACAGCGTACCAACTGCCTCTCCAAGAAGTGAGGAAAACCCAGGTGATGGGACTCCTTCTTCGTGATGATGTGGCAGAGGTGGTCGAAGATAAGATCAGAAAGGGAGAGCGGCTTCTCCGGGTCCAGGGCTACCAAATAATCCATGAGATAACAGTCCCTGGAGTTGAGATCCTTGCTGTCGCGAGGGATGACATTGTGATGTAGGATCACGAGGATGACCCTCTTCAGCGGGCTGCTCACCATGTTGAGGGTCATAGTGGCCCTAACGTCCGTCCCGGCCTGGTTTTTTCTACTTGTCTGGACCGAGAGGTCTGCAAGGTAGCGGTGGCAGCTGGCGATGAGGTCGCCCGGGTGGATGACGGAGATGTGGTCGAGGTCATCATCGGGGAGCTGAAAGAACTGATGCACATGCCACTGCCGGATGGCTATGGCACGGCCACTGACCATAGAGGTGATCTCCTTTGGCTGCCTGCTGACCGCCGCATTCGCATAAAATTCCTTGATCAGGCGGGGGTGGTATTGGCCACCCATGGTGAGCACACAGCTCCAGCCCAGAAAGTCGAAGTGTGGCCGGAGCTCGAGGTCCGCAATGAGAACCGGATCCACCGGCCGCTCCCGAACAATCCGTCTTTTGGGGGAGGTGAACCAACGTCGGGCCTCTTCGTTGATGAAGACGCCATCGAGTAGGCCAATGGGGTGGCCGAGTTCTAGGTTTGGAGCAGCTTGGTTCCTCCTAGCACGGCGTTGTCGGTTGGCCATGTTGCTGCAAAACAAAGAAAGGAAAAGAAAATGCAAAACAGAAACAACAAAAAGAACAACCAGTAAAAGGTTAGAAAATAACTCTGATGACAATAAGGAAGGGGCAAAACAGTAAGCGTGAGTCACGTTATAGAGCATAAGGAATGCCGTTTATTTGGAAAAAATTTGGCAGAGTCTCCCCTATTTTTCTATCTTCCCTCTTTAAGAACATCCACAAATCAACCAAAGGTTGTCGTTCAGAAAGTCAAGCACCCCAGTAACCCAATTCATCCAATATGGTCCAAACTTATGAAGCAAATCCACACTTTACCCATTTGCACATTGTTGCCAACTCTAATTCTCAACATTAGTGCAGTACCCTAGGCATAGAGATTCAATGGTGCTCACGCATTATCCCAATAGGCCAACAAAGTCATAACATAATTTTTTTAAACAAGTAAATAATGCTAAACAAGGCATTATTAAATTTAGAGCATTAAGACCAAAATCATGCTAAAACCACCATATTGCAACATTTCAAACTCAGTTTGCACAACAGCAACAAAACCCCCCCTAATTAACAATAATAGCTTCCCAATCACTAATTCGCCAAAATTCACAAATTGTCAGTTAAGGCCTTGTTTGGTTCGAGTGGAATTAAGCCCAAAGTGTAACTTGCATAAAAATTGCAAAAATTGACACATTAGGGGTAGAATGTCATACCTTGGTGTTTTGTATCAAGATTGTGCAAAAGAGTGGGGGAAAATTGAATAGGGGATATTGGGGCGATTTAGGGTTAGGTTTGTTCTTTAGGGGCGATTTGGGTGGGCTGGTGCAGGTTGAAGGCGACGCGTGAGGTCTGGGTGGTGGCGCAAGTCAGTGGTGCGTGCGCGGCGGTTGAGGGTGGCGCGGAGGTGGGCGGTGTCGTCGGGCTAGCGGGCAGGACAGTGGTGGCGTGAGAGAGGGAGAAATGGTGAGGCTGCGAGAGAGGGAGTTCGAGGGAATGGAGTCGGGCGAAGAAGAAAGGAAGAAAGGAAGAAGATGAGGGAAAGAAAAAAAATTTTAAAACGCATCGTTTTGTTTTTTTTTTCAAAATTTTTAGCCGGACCGACCTTGCAAGTCAGGTCGCAAGGTCGGTCCATTCCAGAATGTGTGGTTACGGAAATTTTCAAGTCGACCGACCTTGTAAACCCGGTCGCAAGGTCGGTCCATTCCAGAATGTTTAGGATTTGAAATTTTTTTGCCGGACCGACCTTGCAAGTCTGGTCGCAAGGTCGGTCCAAGTCAGTAGCTTGGCGGGTTTGAAATCTTGGACTCGACCGACCTTGCAAGTTCGGTCCTAAGGTCGGTCGAGACCAGAATTTCCCCAAAATGTTTGTTTTCTTGCCCACAACACTTATCATCAATCAAAAACAGATTCAACATGCAAAAACAACCAGAACAACCAATAAATAAAGCATAGAATAAGCAAATAACCAATATAACTCAAATGAGAAAATAATGCAAGGTAAAATTGACAATAGTCCGGGTTGTCTCCCGGAAAGCTGCCTGTCTTTTTAAGGTTTTTGGCTAGACTATAGTGAGGGTTAGAGGGAACCTGGAGGGTCTCTTAAGTAAAGAGCCCGAGCTTCAACTTTTTGAATGTCTCCTCCATGATAATGCTTTAGCCGGGAACCGTTGACCATGAAAGTCTCCCCCTTGACATTCTTCAGCTCATAAGCTCAATAAGGGGTGACCTTTGTGACAGTAAAAGGGCCAGCCCAATGAGACTTTAACTTCCCGGGGAATAACTTCAACCTCGAGTTGTAGAGGAGAACCCGTTCACCTTCGTGAAACTCCCGCTTCATAATCATCTTATCATGCCATTTCTTGGCCTTTTCTTTGTAGATGCGGTTATTTTCGTAGGCTTCCTCCCGAATTTCTTCTAACTCGGTCAATTGGAACCGTCTCTTGTCACCGGCGCTCTTGAGATCATAGTTGAGGGCCTTCACCGCCCAATATGACTTATGCGCTAATTCGACCGGCAAGTGACAAGCCTTCCCATAGACAAGCCGGAACGGGGACATACCGATTGGAGTTTTATAGGCGGTCCGATATGCCCACAATGCATCATCGAGCTTCATGGACCAATCTTTCCTTGAGGAGTTGACTGTCTTTTGAAGGATCCATTTAAGCTCTCTGTTGGTGACCTCAGCTTGGCCATTACATTGAGGGTGATAAGGAAGGGCAACCTTGTGTCTCACTCCATATTTACTCATCAGCGCTTCAAATTGTTTGTTGCAAAAATGAGACCTGTCATCACTCAATATGGCTCGCGATACCTCGAACCGGGTGAAAATATTTTTCTTCAAAAATTTGATCACAACTTTGGCGTCATTAGTTGGGGTTGCAATTGCTTCAACCCACTTGGTCACATAGTCGACTGCCACAAGAATAAACAAGTTGGAGCAAGAAGATGGGAAGGGGCCCATGAAATCGATACCCCACAAATCAAACGGCTCAACCTCTATCATTATGTTGAGTGGCATCTCATGCTTGCGTGAGGTGTTCCCAAGCCTCTAACATTGGTCACAGGAGGCAACGAACGAGTGGCAGTCCTTATGAAGGGTTTTCCAGAAAAAACCCGGCTTGAAGAACCTTGGCTGCTGTTCGTGCCGGACCGTGGTGTCCTCCGGCTTCACCCGAGTGACAGTGAATCAAAATTTCCTGCACTTCACTCATGGGCACACATCTCCGGATCACCCCATCAGCACAAACCTTGAAAAGAAAAGGGTCCTCCCATAAATACCTCTTGACGTCGGAGAAGAATTTCTTTCGTTGTTGATAGGTCATCTCCGGTGGGACCACTCCCCTTGCCAAATAATTTGCAAAGTCCGCATACCAAGGGTCTCTGGTCTCTGCAATCATGAAGATGCTCTAGTCTGGGAAGAATTCATTGATCGGTACACCATCATCAGGGACCTCCATTCACGACAGATGATCAGCTACTACATTTTGCACACCTGGTTTATCCCGGATCTCTATCTCAAATTCTTGAAGGAGTAAAATCCATCGGAGAAGTCTAGGTTTCGCATCACCTTTGTTGAACAAGTACTTCAGTGCCGAATGGTCTGTGTGCACCACAACCTTGCTGCCCAAGAGGTAGATCGGAATTTGTCGAGGGCGAAAACCACAGCCAACAGCTCCTTTTCGGTGGTGGCGTAATTCTTTTGGGCATCATTGAGAGTTCTACTAGCGTAGTATATACTCCTCAATATCTTTTCCTTCTTCTGACAAAGGACCGCCCCCACCGCATAGTCGCTGGCGTCGCACATGATCTCAAACGGTAAACTCCAATCGGGGGAAACCACGATAGGCGTAGATATCAGGCACTGTTTGAGAGTGTTGAAGGCACTAAGGCACTCTTCGATGAATTCAAATTTAACATCCTTGGCCAAGAGGTCGCAAAGAGGCTTTGAGATTTTGGAGAAGTCTTTTATGAACCTTCTGTAGAAACCGGCATGACCCAAGAAGCTTCGAATGTCTTTCACCGATGTTGGAGGAGGTAGCTTTTCAATTACTTCAATTTTAGCCTTGTCTACCTCGATACCTTATGAGGAGATCTTGTGCCCCAAGACAATTCCTTCTTTTACCATAAAGTGGCATTTTTCCCAATTGAGCACAAGATTAGTCTCCTCACACCGGATCAAGATAGCCTCGAGGTTATCCAAGCAAGTGTCGAAGGAGGTGCCGAAGACGGAGAAGTCGTCCATAAAGACTTCAATACTTTTCTCTAGGAAGTCGGAGAAGATCGCCATCATGCATCTCTGAAATGTGGCTGGGGCGTTGCAAAGCCCGAAAGGCATCCGGGTGTAGGCAAACGTCCCATATGGGCATGTAAACGTCGTCTTCTCCTGATCCTCGGGGGCTATTGGGATTTGGAGATACCCTGAATATCCATCCAGAAAGCAGTAATAGTCTTGCCCCGCCAACCTCTTGAGCATTTGATCAATGAATGGGAGAGGAAAGTGGTCTTTTCTGGTGGCGGTGTTCAGCTTCCGGTAGTCGATGCAGACTCTCCAACCAGTGGTAGTCCTCTGAGACACCAGCTCACCCTTTTCTTTGGGGACGACGGTAACGCCTCCTTTCTTTGGGACCACTTGCACGGGGCTTACCCATTTGCTGTCGGAGTTGGCATAGATAATCCCCGCATCTAAGAGTTTAAGAACTTCCTTCTTGACAACCTCCTTCATATTGGGATTTAATCTCCTCTGAGGTTGGACCAACGGCTTGTAGTCATCTTCCATGAATATCTGGTGGGTGCAGAAATGAGGGCTGATCCCTTTGATGTCGGCTATAGTCCACCCGATAGCCCGTTTATGGTTTCAAAGTACCCTCATCAGACTTTCCTCTTGTGCACCTGTCAAGGAAGAAGAAATAATAACAGGTAGAACACACGGATCAGTTAAATAAGCATATTTAAGATGAGAGGGTAGAGGTTTCATTTCCATGGTGGGAGGCTTCTCAACCGAGGGCAACGGCTTCTGAGCAGCTCGTTCCAATGGTTCGGGTGGCGGATAGCGGGGTCTATAGCCAGAAAATCTGCTATTCAACTCAGCCACCATTTCAATCATTTCTGGGTGGAATTCCTGTTCAAAACAAGCCTCAAACAAAGCTAATTCAAGGGCATCAGATTTAACGAGAGAGAGAGAGAGTGATCCTGCACAATTGAATCTATGACATCTATAGCAAAAACAGCCTCAGCCTGTGACGGTCTCTTCACTACTTTAGACATGTCAAATTCTAATTTTTCATCATGAAGTCGCAGAATTATTTTGCCTTTCTCTACATCTATAAGGGCCCTAGCAGTTCTCATGAAAGGTCTGCCCAAAATTAGTGGCACTCTCTGGTCCTCTTCCATATCTATCACAATGAAATCAGCTGGGAAAACAAATGAACCAACAGTTACTACCAAGTCCTCTACTTTTCCCTTAGGGATAACCAAAGATCTATCCGCTAGTTGCAATTGAATGGGAGTGGGAGTGCATTTACCAATTCCAAGCTTATTAAAAGTTGAGAGAGGCATAAGATTTATACTAGCACCTAAATCACATAACCCACTACCGTAGTCAATTTCACCAATAAAGCACGGAACAATAGGTAAACCGGGATCTCTCAAGCTTTGGAGGTAAGCTTCTTTGTAGAACCGCTGAAACTTCTTCGGTGAGGTGAGCGGTTTCCGCTTCCTCCAGCAATCTCTTGTTTACTATGATGTCCTTCATGAACTTAGCATAGATCGGCATCTGTTTCAAAGCATCAGAAAAAGGGATGTTAATCGTTAATTTCTTGAAAATGCTTAGAAACTTCCCAAATTGTTCATCCAAATTTTTCTTTTTGAGTCTATTGGGAAAAGGAAGAGGGGGAAGATGTTTTGCAAGAGTAGTAGAAGTAGAAGGTTCAGGAGACCCCTTCTCCTTGGAAACTTCCTTAGGTGGAGGTGGTGGTTCCCCAACAGTCTCTTGCTCTTCTTCTTGAGCTTCATCTTCTTGGGACTCCATGTCCTCCTGAGCATGACGGATCAAGGAGTCTCCCACTCCTTAGTGTTACCGCTTTTGCTTGCTCTCTCGGATTGGGCTTCACTTGACTTGGAAGAACACCCGGTTGTCTTTGAGCAAGTTGTTGAGAGATGTTTTCAAGTTGGGACTCAACCCTTTTGTTGGTGGCTTCTTGACTTGCTTTAAAAGCATCCAAATCAGCCGCTCTAGAGTGCACAGCCGAGACAAGATTTTTCATCATGTCTCTTAGCTCGGCATTGGCATCCGTGGATGGAGGAGGAGGTTGTTGATGTGGTTGGTGTTGTTGTTGTTGAAAGCCCGGAGGTGCTCCTTGTGGTCGGTAACCCATTTATGGGTTGGACATTTGAGACGACCCTTGTGACCGGTAGCCCGTGGGATTGTTGGAAGCATTGCTAGCTCCCCCTTGGGTCTGGTCATTATTTCTCCATGAGAAGTTTGGATGGTTCCTCCATGGGGCGTTTTGTTGGTTGTAGTTGTATCCGGGGCGGTTGCCTACAAAGTTTACATCCTCATGTGGATCGGCATAAACTTTGCCTTTGCAAAAGTGGGTCTCGTGAGGACCCACGCAAATTGCACACCCCTCTTGGATTGAAGTAGAAGTAGATGGAGAGGGTGATGATGAAGAAGCTATAGACTTTGTTGTTTCTTTTTGAGCTATAGCTAGCTTCTCCACCATCTTGGTGAGTGAAGATAGTTGAGCGGAAAGGTGGTCGGTGGGCTCAACATGTAAGAGACCAGCTGCTCTTGGTGCTCTCTCCTTTGGCCTAGACCATTGCCTTATGTTACTAGTCATCACTCTAGGAGTTCCATCCCCTCTTGAGGTGACTTAGTCATAAAGCTTCCTCCAGCTGAGGAGTTCACAAGTAGTCTATTCGAGTCGTCGAGACCGTTGAAAAATGATAGGCATAGTGATTGGTCGTCCAAACCGTGGTGGGAACAATTCATCAACATGTCTGTAACACCCCATCCAACAACAAACACATAACAACATTCTGCAGCGGAAAATATACTACTTCACATTACTTAACTCGTTGGTGTTACACGCCGTTAACCACCCACGTGGCTAACAAGGCTATTACATAAACATTGTACCGGTCTGATGGACTAGATTCCCGAGCGACTACACATTATTATCCCTTTCCATTAACTACAAAACATACACATACCTTCCAACTGTACCGAGTATTTACAACTGATGCCGATAACAACTTCGGTCTTACTACACCTACTGTATGTATACAACTTACATGATTATCCATGTACAACGACTACCCCGTCCTACTCTCGAACGGCTTCCAGCTCCTTGAACCTGAAATAGGAAAAGAAGAGAAAGGGTGGTCCCCAAGGGGCTCAGCACCTTTGCTGGTATGGTAATCCCGCAGCCCACATGCTACCGGGCCACACACAACTAATTGTCGTCTTAGCATGCTGTTGATCGTACTTGAATCATGCATGTAAACTATAAACACACAACACACAGTGTTCCGCCTCAATGGCTCAACAAACAGATAACACATCCATACCTAGTAGGTCACTCATGGTATTAATTACCCCTAGAGTGTTTCTCCTCTAATGGAGCTACTTCCTTAATAGACGACAACCACCCACTATTCGGGTTATCCTTAAACGCCTCTTATCACAAACTGGGATTCATATCCATGATCCACATACTCCACAATTTACAACGTATAACACACATCACATAGCAACACGTAACAACACTTTCCACGTTTCAACGTGTACATAATAACATCGCAATAGATATTGCATCACAACGACAATACATAACATAACGAGTACGGTTCCCTTTATGAACCGGCCCAAACATAGTCAGTTCACTTGTAGCCTAGAGAATGTTGCCAGTCTCATGATAAGCTCATTACATAACTCGTTACCGTCTTGTTAAATGAACGGATAACTTAACACAAGGTGTCTCGGATATAGTGATCCAAGCACACCGAACAAACATAACATAGTATGCCCCTGTGGCCCGACGTGAGTCAGTAATAGCCTTGGTTAAGCTAAAGGGAAGGTTGGAAACCAAATTGGAAAACAACCATAACATACAGAGAGGATCGAACCTGATATGACAACGACCCCCATACTCACACGCGTGGCCGGAACAGACCGGACTCCTCACTTCCCCCGTTAGCACTTGTTAGAAGTTCGACATTGAACTTTATTAAACAATCACAAACATTGGGTTAAGTCTTGTTAGACATACACAAGCGAAGAGAGAGTCATACATTCACACACAAACATTACACACAAACATCACATGACTAACTCACGCATAGCCGTGGTTGGAACGTTCCTTAGGTCGGAAACGTTATTACCGGATACCGTTCTCTTACGTTTACCTAATAGTGGTTAACTAGCCTTTCATGCGCATTCGAGGTTACCGGTATCGGCACGTAAACACACAACAACAATAACGACTGTAAACTCGTTTCATGATTTATCTTATAACGTGGCAAACATACAGAAAGACACATTGGCATACAAGCCGGTGTAATCCGGTAGGACACAGGTTGCAAGAAAACCATACCTGTCACCGGAGTCCACTTAATCGTGTCCACTTATGTTCCTCGAGCAATCCTCGAACAACTGATAACATTACATGTATTTTTATTAACATCGAGGTATCATGATTGTTTAAAGTCTAATGCTTATAACTTTTCCCCGTTAACTTAGTTACATAACTTCACTTTTTAACTTGTTTTACTTTTACATTTAAATACATCTTTTCCCCCACTAAATTGTCATTATAACTCACATAACATGTCTTAAAAACCTTATAACATCATTACTAATCAATCCCCATCATTACATATCATTTTATAACCTTAAACAATGTTTTTGGTCCGACCGACCTTACCGACCGACCCTACACAAGGTCGGTCCATTCCAGAACACATTACCGTTAAAATTTTCTACTCCGACCGACCTTGTAAGTTCGGTCACATGTTCGGTCCATTCCCGAGAGTTTCTTCCCTTTGAAAATTCAGGCCCGACCGAACTTGCCAAGTCCGGTCCCATGTTCGGTCGATTCCAGAAACTTAATTCGTACACAAAATACAAGCCCGACCGACCTTGCAAGTCCGGTCCCCAAGGTCGGTCCATTCCAGAAACTAATTCTCGCAGGGTAAACTGGGCTCGACCGACCTTGGCAAGTTCGGTCGCAAGGTCGGTCTGCTCCAGACCCTTATTTTCCATTGCCCATTTAACTCCAAACTTCACCTCATATATCCTAATATGTCCTAACCTCATTTGGGCACTTCAAACACATCTTTAGCCATGTACTAAACTCCTTAAATCACCCACCAAAGCTATCTTTATCATTCCACAAACTCCTTACAAAATCTCTTAATACTTGTACATTTTTCATTTGGTTTTCTAAGTGGTATTTCACCTATAATGACCACTATACCAAGATGTTTCCTCTACACCTTAGCATCATCTCTCAACATCTTTTCTTGCTACTAAATCTCCTTTTTCCATATCTTACCTAAACATCATTTATTCCTTGAATATCAACATTACCTAAACCTTAAACAAACTTCTCCAAGACTTTAATACATTCCTCAAAAACCCACATTGAATTCCTAGTACTTCCAAGATAATACCTAAATCCTTGTATCACTCTAAATCACCTTAATACATGCTTTCTTCCCTAGTAAAACACTTGTTCACCTTTAACACTTCCTAGTTCACCAAAACTTATTTAAAACACTTAGAACTTCTTACACATTTTCCAAATTTTGCCATAGCTTCTCTTGTATATACTCACATCCAAACACTTAGGTTTTTACCTTATTTCATTCAAGAACACCTAAAATCCATCAAGAGTATTCTCACACACATAACTTCACCAAATTTACACTACATCACAATATAGTGCATAAACTTAATCTTAGGCCCTTAAATAACATGGCTCTTAGGCCCTTAAATAACATAAACCTTAAACACTGAATTTCCCACATAAATAATGCCTTTGACCTGCAAATACAACCAACAATACATATGCCCTTAATAAACTCCTTGAGAGCATTCTTCTAAGTCATTTTCCCTTGGCTCCTTAAATCATTTTCATAAGCAATATAAGCTCATTTCTCCTAAGACTTTAAACCACCTTAGGTTAGCACATTCACCTCCTTTCCTCACAAACTTCTTTCTTGTTTCCTCGACTAAATCGGCAAGGATGTTTGGTTGTTTGTCAACTTCTAAACAATGTACAAATAATAGAATGAGTATTCAAGCATTATGCTTCATCTCATTGTAAACCCTAGGCACATATATTGTCTTAACACATTAAGGTAATTGTTTTACCTTGGAATTGGAAGAGAGCTTGAATAAGTATCAAGAGAGGACTCCTCCTAGCCCTTGGAAGATTCAAATGGAGCTAAAACAAAGCAAGGTAAATACACCATTAATGGTGATTTTCGGTCAACATAAAAACATGGAGGAAACATGGATTTTCTTTGAGTTTCCTTACCTTGAAGCAAAGGAGAACAACAAGGTGTGAAAATAAGAGCTCAAACTCCTTCAATGGTGAATCTCCATGGCACCAAAATTGAGTTCTTGAAGATTTGAAAAGAGGGAAATGAAGAGCTTGATCTAACTAAGACAAAGGTAGTCTTGAAATTGATTTTGGAGCATGGAATCATAAGTTACAAGTGAAGGAAGATTGAGAATGGTATATAGCTGTAGCAAACCGATGGAGAGAGGAGGAAGGAGATGTCCAACCGTGGGAAATGGAAGGAAAGAAGAGAATGAGGTGAGAGTGTTCACTTTGTTAAGATATTTTACATATAAAGCAAATAGTACTTTACTTTACTCACTTTCCTTTCCTTTAATTGATTTGTGAATGGTGATGACTCACCCTACAAAAACCGGCCCCCATAATCATAATGAGGGTGTTTTGGTCTTTGTTGACCATTAACATAGCTTATAATATCATATGTTACAAACTAGCTTATAATAGTTACTATTCACTAAAACAAGGCACATAGATGTGAAATTTTTGATTTCCAACTGACATAGACTTCCAAATGTGATACTATATAGTACACATGTTAATTAAAGAGTAATGATGGACATCTAGCCATTCAAAACTCATTTACAAGACAATTTTTCAAAAACGTGCTTTAAGACTCCTTAAAGCACTTTTTGTGTTTTAACTTGTTTTCAAGCTTGGTTTTCTTTGGTAATTGTTTTAATATGTTCATTAACATATTTATAAGGTATAAGTATGACCATTAGGTCTTATACAAATTTATCCCAAGCTTAGAGCACATTTTTGCTCTTATTGACTTTAAGGTATATTCTTGTTTTGTGTTTGTTGGTTTAACTGTCTACCAAAGTTTCCTAAGGACTTAATTAGCCTTATTAAATCATAATTGAATATTATTAAGTCTTGGTAGGCTCTTTGGGTCCTAACCAAGTTCACTCCAAGCTTAAAGCATGTTTTTGCTCAAACTGTATCTTAGTGCTTTATTGCATTTTACTATGGTTTAAATTGTTCACTGATGTTTCTAAGGCACTTTTTAGCCTTCACATACCATAGTTTAATATTTAGACCACATATCAAGGTTTGGGGTATTTCAATGTCCTTGAATCTATCCCATGCATCGTACAACGTCTCTCCCGGCTCTTGGCAAAAGGTATTGATCTCTCCAATTAGTTGCCTCGTTCTACTAGTGGGGTAATACTTGGCAAGAAATTTTTGAGCCATTTGTGCCCAAGTATGGATTGATTTTGACGGTAAGCTCCAATACCATCTTGATGCAGCGTCGGACAGTGAGTGAGGGAAGAGCTGCAGGCGTATCCTCTCACCAACATTTCCAGTTCTACCAAATGAGTTGCAAAAGTCGAGGAATTGACTTAGGTGGTTGGGAGCTTCATCGGGATGTGCTCCACTGAATTTTCCTAAGTCCTGGACAGCAGTGATGTAGTGGGTCTTGAATACCCATTGTCCGGCCTCTAGAGGCGTCAAATCCGGTAGGACTATCGCCGAAGGTCTCCCTTCGGTGTCCGGCTGGTTGTAGTCTTTGAGAGCTATTTGTTGTTGGTTTCCGTTATCTTCTAAACCCCCGTGTTGGCCTAGATCAGCCATGATTGAATTTTTCACAGTTTGGATAGCTCTCAACAATGAGCGCTCTAGCTCGGGTCTCGGACTAACAAGTGGAGATCCTTTGGCTCGAGTGTTTGGCATACACCGAGAAAACAGAAGGTACCTATACCACACCAACACCAAATGCTCTTAAGTAGAAGGAAATGTAAAAATATAGACAACAACTAGAAACACAAATACCACAATTAAAATAGATAAAAGTACTAAATGCACAAAACTAAAGTACCGAACCAAGGGAAATTGAATAATCAATTTCCCCGGCAACGGCGCCATAAACTTGTTGGGAAAATTACAAACATAGTAATTAAACCTAGCTAAAATGGGCAAGTGCACTCAATTCGTTGTAATAAAACAAGTGTCGTATCCACAAGGAAATTGGTTTCTAAATCCCAAGCTTCGGTATAATTGAAATACCCCAAATTATTAAAGCATGGATTAAATATTTAATCATATTAATTAAGGCCTAAACATGCCTTAAAAGTCAACTGAGAACAACAGTGGTCAACATAAAACAAGATGTTGCACCCTTTGACTGTTAAGGGTAAATAAATACCCAAATAAACTTCTTAGGACCTAAAAATTTGTCCTAAGCATATTAACATACTACTAAACATATTATAACCGTTGGACAACACTCCAACACAAAGAAAAAGCATTTACATGCTTCAAGGTCAAAAAGGTGCTCTAGGAAAACCTTAAAAATCAAAGGACCTCTAAATGATATAAAATTGAATTACATGATCAAATATCATGTAAGGAACACAACAAAACCGTTTGTCAAAGAAAACCAAGCCCAGAAACACCTTGCGACACAAAATGTGCACTAAAACTCCTTAAAGCACGTTTTTGTGTAATCGCCTTCTAAATTGGTCTTAAATGGGCTAAAAGGTTATAAATACCTTTAAATATAATAAAACCATATTATATGATATTAGGAATTAATTCCAGAAATTTACAGATTTTTACAAATTTAATATTAAAATATTAATAAAACCCTAAAGTGGGGCCCACATGAGTCAATATTGACCAAGCATGGTCAATGGTCAATTAATTGACCCATTTGGACCAAGGAGGCCGCTGCAATAAGTGAGGAGACATCATACAATGATTTTGGAGACAAATCATTACCTAATGTTCAATTTGCAATAGTAACTTTACTTTTTTCAAATTAATCAAGCTTTCCCACCTTCTCCTTCCTTCCTTGTCCGATCCTCTCCTTCCCAGCCGCGTTCTCCCTTCCTCTCTCAAGCTCTCAAAGTTTGTTCTTGAGCATGGAAGGCAAGCCTAGCTCCTAAGCTCCTAATGTAAGTGTTTTAATGTCATTTTTAGCTCTTTTTCTTCATCTCTTCACTACCAACACCTAAATTTCGTGGCTCAACAATTCCTATGGCTTATTCTCAGTGTTATAAGGTTAGAACAAGAGCTAAACTCGGATGAGACCAGTAGAGGGACCAAGGTTGTTCAAATCTACATTTTAAGGTAAAAATGTGCTTTAAGCTCATAACTTTTGATTCCCTTCGATTTTGGCTGTGAAACTTTGGTCATAGCCTCATATTTTCTCCTTTTCATGTGGAATCTGTTGGTTAGCCATTTGGAGCAAGGGTGGCCGAGATCCAAAGGAAATACTCTCTTTTAAGGCATTTTTCCAAGGTAAAACCTAATAACAAGGTAGCACCTTCGAGATCTAACTATTTCCTATGTCAATATGGTGGATCTAACACCTTGTGGTTGTTTGGTTCAGGTTGAAACCACTTAGAACTTCCCTTGCATTTTTAAGGTGATTTTTGCCTTAAATCTTACATTAATTATTCCTTATGGTTAAGCTCAAGCTTGGAGTGTAACCATATCTTGTTTTTGTGTATTAAACATGTCTAAATCAAGTGGTGAATTTTCCTACAAGTGACCGAGCTCATACAAGGAATAATCAAGGTATAAACACCTTAAACTTATGATTTTTATAATTTTAAGCATATATATATATATGGCCGAGAGTGAAGTTACACATATAGGTTATATTGACCTAGGAATGGAAAAAAATGACTAAGATAAATTAAGCTAGTCATTTAAGAGATTTAATTAACATAATTGTCAAATTTAAGACATTATGTGGAAGTTTGGTAAATAAATAAAAATTGTGTGGTGAGGCCGAAATTTTATAAGTGTTTTGGGACATTTATGTGTAATTTATTTTGCAAGCCAATGTTTGTAATAAGGCCATGTATTTTAGGCCATTTTATTTATGCATTTACAAGCTTTTAATTAAGTTTAAGTAGTATAAATGCATTACCGAAAATAAATGGGGTATTAGGTGTAATTAAATTAAATTTGAGGGCTTTAGAATAATAAGGCCGAAAATTAGAGTTAAAAAGGAGTTAAAATAAAGTTATAAGATTTTATAAAGTTTTGGGGTTAAATGGTGATTTCTAGAAAGTTTGGGTGCAAACCGTAATTATTAAGAATTAATGGTCAAGGAAATATTAAGGTGGTCAACCTTGACCATATGCTAGGTTTTGACCAAAAGAAGTAAGTTAGATAACTTATTTAAGGTTTTATAATAAGTTATGTATTTAATGGTAATATTTTTATAACATATATGGTAAATATGTTATTACCAAAAATAAAGGGTGTACAATGGTATTTTAAACACCCATGGGCTATTAGGAATTTTTAGGAATTTATTTGGTGGATTTTGGAATTAAAATGAACTATATAAGTATAATATATAGTTATTATGTCATTATGACACTTTGGAGAAATATAGATGGTGGAATGGTAAAATACCATGAGTATATGGGTTAATAAGGATATTTATAACCCTTTGGTAAAATTTGGAGATTTTTAGAATTATAGAGTATTTATTGAGATATATGTATAATATATAGTTTTAATGATATTATCAAACTATATGTTATAAAATTGGGCCTAATGACAATATAAAATGTATATTGAGGTCTGTTCGGAATTTACAAAAAAATAACCATAGGTTATACTCTTTTATAAGTTAGAAATGTTATATTAAATGGTATATATAACATGGTACAAAGAAAGGGGTGATTTTGTAAATAAAGGAAACTATGGTTTATAGAAAAGAATAAGATTTCTTATGGTTCCTAAGAGGCAATAATAAATAGTTTTGTATAAAAACTATAGGTTATAAGTTAAGGGAAATAAAAATATCATATCAAATGATATTAGAATATGGTATAACATTACATAATGTTATGTGGTCAAAACGGAATTTAAATTAAGTTAAGGGCTATACTGAGTTAATAAGAATTGAAAGATGAATTTTAGACTAAGGTCTATAATGTTATAAATGTTATGACAATGATATGGTTTAGATGGAATTAATATAAGGAAGGGTACTCACATAAAATAATGTGACAAACTATAAATAAATGAGATTTATAAACTAAGGTGTTTATGGAATAAACCTTAGGAGTTGTAATTATACAACATAAGATGTTACATGATATTAGGATAATAATCTTAATATAAGTTGTATAATATAATACAACTAATGGGAAAAAAATCATCCAATAAAAGATGATAAAATGTAACATAAAATACAAGAGTTTATGAAACTCATGAGAATTACCTACGTGGTAAAAATATATACATACACAAGAATGTATATAAGGTGGATAAATATATTTTGGTTGAAAACCTTACGATTTAATGGTGGTGGTTATTTGGAAAAAAAATATAGTTACAACTGTAATCGCTATGAATTTTGCTAAGATAATGGGTAATGAATACAAAGAATTATAATGGATGATGGAAAAAAATATAATATAAGAATGCATGCATACATGCACTATAGGTTACGTACCTAACTAGATGTGGATAAGATAAAAGAAATATAAGGAATTAAACTTAACAGTTGAACATAGTTTTGACGTACACGTTTTGAGTAACAAAGCCGACTGTTTCAGAAAAACCTATAACAAACACTGTAGAAAACAGGGGTGAACTTCGGGTTGCTTATTATTCGGAAATACCGTATGTAGTTAGTCATGGAGACTGACTTATAGTTTTATTACCGTTTAGAGTGTACTTCTGACAAGGACGCTTGACTAGCTAACGGACTACACGGAGCGTAGGATCTTGCTGATTCATACTCCACCGTAATACAATCAGGGTGAACGGTATGTAAAGGGGTTGCCGAGTTGACCTAAGGTTGCTCCTTGGGCTCGGATTTGGTTGATATACTGTGTGTTATATGTGTGTGGTTACATGTATGGGTTTAAGTGTTGATGCATTAATTATTTATGCACGGGCGTCCTACGGGCTAACACTACGTCGACTATAGATCTCGACTTAATAAACATACATATGTTTGTGATGACATGACGGTTACTTGATATAATACCATGATATATATATTATGGTCCTAAGTAAAACACTTAGAACGAGTCACGACATTGTCGGTCTCTAGAGCATGAATCTCTAACATAAATATCACCTAGCTGACTTCTAGGTAGTGCGTGACCCATTGGCCGCTGGTTAATAATATATTCTCCATAAGACTAAGAGCATATCTTGAACAACATGAGAGAGTGATGTATGAGATTGAGGTGAGGATCCCGGTGGTTTCACGAACCACTTGGTTGCGCATTTGTGTGATCACTGAGGGTTTCCTAATTGGATTCCGCTCCAGTTATATCCAACGAGCCCAAAGAGTTCGTGGATCAGGGCTACGGCCTTTTTATGGACGTCTTACAACATTAGTGAGTCAGGGCCTCCGACCTCTGGCGAAATTAAGCACCTTTGTGTGTACGGGGGACTACTGTCCATGGTGAGGTTATCGGGTTGTCCTAACATGATGCCCTACTGACATTAATTAAACATGGTTGGATGGAGCCGGGCAGGCTAAGGTAAATTAACTATGGGAACTGTACGCTACGGCGAATGTACATTGTACAATATGGATGGGGCTTGAAAGCCAAACTAAATAAATTGACAGGGATGGTGAACACTACGGCGATTGTACATTGTACAAAATATTGTTGTTATGCTCGATACGTTCGATATACAAATGTTGTTTGAAATATACTATGAATGTTTGGTTTGGATGGATGATTAATGTTTGGTTTGGATGGATGATTAATGTTTATGAAAATTTGGATGGTTGATTATGTATATTATACATTTATGCTTCAGTTTTGATTATAACTGTAAAAAGGAAAAGCATGAACCAATCTAATAAAATGGGTTAAAATGACAAGTGACCATTAGGGTCCAGGCCCGGAATACTCAGCGTCTATCGCTGATACTACACCATTTCAGGTTGTTGATCATTGTCGGAGCTGAAGAGCAGGAACAGAGTAGTTGGAGATGTTGTATGGTAATGAAGATGGTGTATGGTCTTATGGTAAGGTTATGTATTTTTCAGGATTGGGTAGACGCTCACTTGTCAATGTTTATGGTTATGGACTTAGTTGATGTATAGGAGTTTTCTCGTTATCACTGCGGTTAGCAGTTTGTTTATTTTGGAAGTTGGATGTGGTATGGCTACGTTGCTCGCATGGCGAGTAATGGCCGGTGACACCCGTGTGAGTTTTGTAATTGTTATTTATTTTTCCGCTGCGAGACGTTTTATTTATTGCTACGTGAGGGATTATATCGTGATTATGGAGAGAGGTGTTACAATAATAGTTAAGTGCGAATAAACAATAAAATGGGGGTTTAGCTAGAGGCAAGCTTGGTTGTTTGTCAATTGAAATGCAATAAAAACAGTAAAATGTTTGTGTATGGAATGGATGGGGAGAGTACCCTAGGATAGTGGGAATCACCTAATTCACTCAAAGAACTTCAAAACCATAACTCATCATCTCAAAGCCTATTAGAGTTTAGTTCATGAATCCCCAAATCATGGGAAATCAAATTCTTACCTAAATAATCAAACCCCTTAACTAAAGGAGGTTCAAGTCATCAAATAGCAATAAGTAAGTACTCTTAATCAATAGCCCTAAGCATTCACTTCCAAAATCAAGAAAGCAAAAGTTAGGGTTTACTCCCTTCTTGGTCTAGTTCCAAACTCAAGCTCAAATATCGAATGAAACCACCATAAATGCAATAAGAGATCAATTTAGTGCATTAATTGATATTGAAGGGAATAAAACGAGAGTAATTAATGAGTTAGGTTTCTAGCATTCAATGAGCAAAATGGGTTCAAACCCTCATCCTAGGATACAAATGGAACTACTCAGACATAGCTAAAGGAAAAAGCAAGGAGAAGGAAGAATTAGCCATTAGAGGAGCTCCCAAGCTTCAATGGAGGTAGAAATCTTCACTTTCTTCTTCCTCCTTTCTTCTCTTCTTTTCTCCTCTATTTTCGCCTCTCTCTCTCGTCTATTTAGGGTTGAAGTCGTGTGTGTTGGATAATGGGGAAGGAAGCCCCAAAATGTAGTCTTTTAACAGAAAATTCTGGGCAAAAATTCCGTCCGACCAACCTTGCAAGGTCGGTCCCAAGGTCAGTCGGACTCTTTTAGACGGAAACACGTGACATGCTTTAAAGCTCGACCGACCTTGCAAGTCCGATCGCAAGGTCGATCGATTCCAGTGTGTTTGGGATGGCTTGGACAGAGTCGGACCGACCATGTAAGGTCGGTCGGCCCCAGAATGTCCTTCTTCTATGCCGGAATTCTCCCGATGCTTCCTGTTGGCTTGGCATCCTTCCCAAGGTGCTCGAATATTGATGCATTCTCAGATTAAGCTCTCAAAATGTACTCAAATGAGTATTTACCTATTTGAAAATGCCAAAAGTATAAGATCACTAATAAACACAAAAATACTCCATAAAGTGGTGAAATAAGTCATGCGCCAAATAAAATGACGGCAAATAAAGACCTTGAGAGAGCACTATTTCACCACTTATCACCTAGCTGCAGTCATTAGCTATGGTTTGGGTTTATTTTTAAACCATTCATCACACTCTTAACTCTTCTGAAATTCAGTTATACTGAAGCACAAATCAGAGAAAACTGAAACACCAACTCCAAGCATACTCCCACTCAGTTTCTCCTTGCACTGCATTACATTGATTTCCTATCTTGCCCAAGTATCTCCAGACCTAATTAAGTGCATTAGCCTGGTTTTAAGTTCATTATCAGGCCAACACAATACTCATAACCCACCTGTATCACCGCTATACAGAGGCGCCCAAATTCAGAAAACAGAAGACATAAGTCTGTGCATAACTTTTTCCTCTCTTTTTTTTATAGCTTAAACTGACTGCCAACTTGTAAATGTATATATCAACTTAGTTCCCTCTTTTAGCGATGTCATTAGTTCATTGTTAGCCTACTACCACCCTCTTAACATATTGTAGCCAGTTATACAGAACTGGTGAACCGAAAAGAAGCTGCAACATAGAACCTAGTATCTTCCCTTCTATCTTTCTGTTCACTCTCTAATCTGACTTCCAATGTTTCTAAAATTGCTTACTCCGTTAGTTAAGTGTATTAAGCAAGTCTCAAGCTAAAACCCAGCCCAAAGCAACCTTGTAAACAACTCTGAAAATTCGTTATACCGAAGCAACCAAGTATTTTTTAAAAAAAAACTGAACTAGAATTTGTGTATTTCCTCTTCCTTCCATCTTTCATGTCTATTAAACTGTCTCCTAACCTCCCTCATGAATATACCAACCTAGATAGATGTATTAGCCCTGACTTAGGTTGATTCCTACATAACACTCTTAATATATCTGTAATTCAGTTATACAGAAGCTCAAGTTTTCAGGAATACTATGAAACTGAAATATCAAAACTGATGTTCCCTCTTCTATTGCTTTTACTTGTTCACGAATCTGACCTTGCATTTAGTTAAGTGGTTTACCACGATTTTTGATTCAAGGACATACCTAGAACAACATTGTTAAGGCCACCAAAACTTACTTATACTGAAACAAGGAATTTCAGGGACTGAACCACAACGAAAACTGAAACATAAGGTTGGTATATTTTTCTTCTTTTGTTTTTCTTTTCATTCATGGGTTTGGTCTTTACTTTCCTCACGTGTATACCAGGTTGGTAAAGGGTTTACCATTGCCCTAAGTTCATTAACAATCCCACACCCACTCTTTAGCACTCCAGGACAGTGAGTATACTGAAAAACAAAGTTGGACAACCTGAAAGAACTATCAGGGTGGAGCTTACCTTGAATTGGAATTCAGACCAAAGTGCTGTTGTATATGGAGGGATTTCGTGTCTGGTTATTTCTGGGAGAGAACAGCATGCGATGCAGGACCAGAAGGACAAAGGAACTTGAGTCACAGAGGTTATGTTTGGAACAGAAAATCAAAGACAAAGGGAACTAAACAACCAGAGTTTCTTTTTGGTTTCATGGTCTTACCTTGGTAGTTCTTGGAGAGGTTTTAGTTTCAGGTTTACCCCAGGACTTTAGCGGTAGGTGGCATGCAGTGTTCTTGCGTGACAAAAGAAGAAGTTTAGAGGAACTTGTGTATGAGAACTCAGATGAAACTAATCAGAGGAGGAACACTTGCTACTGCTTTACCTGTTAGTTCTCTGGACTGAATTGCTCCAGTTTTTTTTTAGGAAACTTGAGCCTCAGATCGAGAGAGACCAAGGAGTTGGAGTTTACTTCACGCAAGGGGATAACAGAGGCACTTGAGTTGTTGCTGGCATGAGCATGCAAGTGAGGAGGGCAAAAATTTAGCAAGCGAATTAATCAGAAGATAAAGGCAGGAGGAGACTGAATGCAGAAACTAAATTAATATGTTACTGAGTGAGAGTTTCAAGAGGGAATTTGTGGGAGTTGGGGTGCTCAAACTCTGAGACGTGGGAGTTTGAAAAAGGAGGTAGCTTCTGCTGTGCATGTTTGTCACCTTGGGCACTTTTACTGAAATCAAGATAGCTTACTTAAGCTTCAGGTTATCGGACAGAACAAAAGGAGAATGTGGTGCTCTGTGGCTTGGTGACTTCACGACAGAGAAAGAATCAGGAGCCAGGATTTTCGAGCATCAAGCTGCTTTATTATTAGTCCATTGCTGTTATACTGGTGACCAAGGTAGTGTTTTGAATTAAACAATGAGTATTGCTCTCAGGAGACAAGGGAAATGGTGCCATGATTCCCTGTATGGTCTGCAATCTCTGAAGTCGATTCAGCATGCCTGACTTGTTGAGTTTTTTTTTCTTCAGTCTCGTACATTGCAGGAAGTGCCCAAGAGGTAGTTGTTCCAGGATTAACAAGGGAGATAGTCGATGAGTGACGTGACAGACATGAACAGAGGCTGAGGGAAATAATGCTTTCAGATTCCAACAGTCTCATCACTTAGTTAATGTGAACTAGACAAGCAAATCTAGAGTGGATTGTCTCGGATTACAACAAGTTTCTAAATGCCCATTTCCTGACCATGCCTGCGTGAGTGTAAGGGGCTGTTTACCCAAGTTTCAAGAGTGGGAATTGTCCCAAGGTTCTGGCTAAACCCATTTGTTTTCGGACAGCACAAGACCCACATGGTCTAGTTTTTTTTTTGTTTTCTGTACCTAATATACTTAGGCATATTATGACCAGTTAGAATTTTACTCATGTTAAGGATTGACAAGTTAGCTAGTGTGCTTTTGTTTGATGTCAAACCGGCAACAACTGGTATAGTGCTAGTATTTGATTTAACTTGTCATTTAATCATACCGTGTTAACTAGTTGTACCCCCATACTATAGGTTAGGTGTTACATGCCCCTTTTTATAACTTTTTCATGTGTTAATTCTTGAGTTTATATGTTCTTGTAACTTAGATATCTAACACAAGGTTATCTTAGGCGTTACGCGTTACAAATATTTATAACCTTGGATCATGTAGTATAGCTTGTAGCAATATTGTTATTTGTTCCAGAAGTGACATTTATATATTAGCTAGTGCACGATTAGACTTCGTAACCTACTTTGCTTCGCCTCAACAATAGATTTATATCATCACTTTAGGTGATGACATGTTGCGTTTTCGGACATATGTATGTCCGTTCTTAATTTATTTGTTCATGCGTTATCACATGTCCCTAATTATGTGACACGTTATTCTCGGATACTTTCCTCACGTTTATGATTTTATGTACTTAACTGTTTAGGGGTGTTTCAATAATAGTAATGGAAACGATTATAGAAGGTTGAGTATATGTTTATAATCATTAGTGGGAGTGTATATAAGTTATTGTGGATACGTAAAACCAAAACATATCCTGGAAATCCAAAATCGTTAAAGGTTTATTTTAGAGTTTGATGTAAAATGTTTAGGGTCTACTGAGATATTGTAAAATTATATATAAGGCTACAAGAATGAATTTAAAAAAGATACCTTAAAACTAAAGACATCCTAGGAACGCTAAATCGTCAAAGGTTCATTTTAGGGTTTGAAGTCAAGGATTTAGGTTTTCTCGACCCTAAACCACAAACCCTAAAAGCTGCCGAGAAATTAAAATATTATAAGATATAAAAATAATTCACAGAAAGATACGTGAACCCTATACATACAATAGGAATGCTAAATTTTATAATCAAATTTCAAGATGTATAAACTATTATAAAATTATCTAATATAGTAATTAATTATATATGTTTTAATTATTGTATTTATTATATTAACATTTATGATATTATTATATTATTGCTTTTACTATATCGTTTACATTGTAAACTATGTAAATGCTACATAATTGATTTTTTGCTTTGTGATATCATACGTGACATTTATCTAGAGCCTTATTTTATTAAAATACTTATGGTTAATTAGTACCTATATTTAGAAGTATTTTAATGGCTTATGGTTTCTAGTTTGTTTTATGATTTAAATCTCTTAGTGATATTTAACTTATTTTATGGGTTATTTTTTAGTTTCTTTTGATTTAATTATTTATTCTATTATTAATTTGGTAAAATGGTTCGAGAACTTTAACAGTAAACGTTTCAAATTTGAATTTAAGATTATATTATAATTTGATTTATTCTAACTTTTGTTATGTATTTTATAGTATAGAATCAATTTCAAATTTTAGGATTTATTCTACAAATAATTGTTTAAGCGATTTAAAGTTTTACAATAACTTATCATACTTTATATTTACACATTGATTATCCTCTAATATAAATATACATACTAACACTCAAAATAGATTAACAATAAATCTAATCTCAACTACATGTTAATTTTTATTCTATTACTAAATTCATTTATATATTATAATTTCACTTATTAATTATCTTTATAAACACATTAACTAACAAATATTTAAAATTATATAAAAAAAAGAGATGTAAGTTAATTACTGGAAAAATCTAAAAACGGTTTCTCAAATAAGGATTAAATAATACACCTGCTACACAGCCGGGTGCTATCAGGATCCGTGAGATTAAAGTGACAAAATTTGAAGAATGGTTGAGATTTGGCCCATCGGATATTTCCGATCCGTCACCAAAACTTACGCGCATTTTTGCAAGACGGAAGAAACCCGAACGGCCGTTGACCCCTCACAGTCGTTGGTATTCCTTGCGCAACCGTATAGAAGCCGTATAGAATACTCGTGATAATGTACCGGCGTCCGAAGCGATATGTTGCGGGGATTAGAACGGCGATCAAGTGGGTGGCAAATTTCTCTGCTGCATCTTCTTTTGTCAATTGGCGTTCAATCCCTAGGGAGAAGGCGGATTGCGTGGTGGTTGGGGCGGGAGTTGTAGGTATAGCCATAGCCCGAGAGTTCGCACTGCGAGGAAGAGAGGTTTTGGTTATCGAGTCCGCCTCTAGTTTCGGCACAGCCACCAGCTCCCGCAATAGTGAGGTCATTCATGCTGGGATTTACTACCCTCAGGGTTCCCTGAAGGTCTGCCTTTCACTTTCTAGTCATCATCACGTACTAATTTTTTGCGAGGACTAATTATTAATCGTGGAAACCTATGGAATTTGGAGTTACTGATCTTTATCGCCTTTCCTGTTCGGCGCTACAAGTAGCTCTTATTGGTTGTTGCCTTATAGAATTCGCTGCAGAGTAGTGGGGTAGTAGAAGTTGTATGACGAAAATGGATGTTCAAAGCACTCATGAGCATCCAGTAGCTGAATATCTGTAATTTTGTTTTTTTTTATTGGTAACAGCAGTCGCTGAGTTGCCGGGACTTGGTAGCTGAATATCTGTAATATGCTATTGAAATCCTGTAGTTTTTATCAAATTCACTATGGTTCTTAGGATAACGAAAATTCAACGACTTCAATTTGTTTTCAGGCTCAATTATGTGTGAAAGGAAGAGATATGATCTACAAATACTGCTCGGATCACTCAATTCCCCACAGACAAATTGGCAAGCTCATTGTTGCAACACGAGAATCAGAGATCCAAAAGCTGAACCAGCTCTTGGCTTGTGGGACCCAGAATGGAGTAGAAGGGTTGAGGATGATGGATCGTTGTGAAGCCACAAACATGGAGCCTGAGCTGCAATGCAAGAAAGCATTGCTTTCACCAGCTTCCGGAATCATCGACTCCCATTCATTTATGCTTTCTCTACTGGTATGTATACATTGATTGTCATCTTTTCTCTCTTTATGCTGCTCAGTGTTTGATGTAGCGTTTTATGCATGGAGATTCTTGTTTTATCATAGTGATATACAACGACAAAGGTCACCGTATATTGACAGGGATTTGTCTATATCGCCAAAATTTGAGTTCAGGGTGATGCTGAAAACAATGGGGCAACATTCTCCTATAACACCACTGTGTTTGGTGGCCATTTAGAAGGAAATCAAATCCACCTTCATGTAACGGGGAGTGAGAATCTGGGGAGTTGGGACAGAGAAGTGGGTGAGTTGGAGCCCGAGCTAATTCTTTGCCCGAAGATCCTGGTCAATTCAGCTGGTTTGGCCGCTATACCCCTTGCCAAGAGGCTGATTGGCCTTGAACGTGAGGTGGTTCCTTCATACACCTTTTATGCTCGAGGTTGCTACTATAGTCTGTCAAAGACTAAGCCTCCCTTCAACCACCTGATATATCCAATCCCAGAAGATGGTGGGTTGGGAGTCCATGTCACATTGGATTTAAATGGACAAGTTAAGTTTGGGCCTGATGTTGAATGGATTGACGGTGTTGATGATTACTCAAGCTTCTTGAACAGGTATATTTATTTATCCGGAAAGTCGGAGTTGTTCTATAAATGATGTGAAAGTATGAGTTTGGTGCCATCTTACTTGGTGTTTGGTTTGAATCGAAACTCGAGTGCTTTTGTTTTGTGTGTTTTATTCTACCTTGTTTATTAATATATTAATTTGGTCTACTGATGAATGACATAATCAGATTACTGGCTTGGTCGTTCCAGGTTTGATTATTCTGTTTGCACCAACAGAGCACGAGCATTTTATCCAGAGATCAGGAAATACTATCCTAACCTTAAGGACGGTTCATTAGAACCTTCATATTCTGGTATTCGACCTAAACTTTCTGGTCGTGGCCAATTGCCAGCTGATTTTATTGTACAGGTACGCGAGCTTGCATCTTATAATGTAATGTTATCTTTTTAACTTCCCAAATCTAAAAGTGTGAACAAACAGGGACATGATGAACATGGAATACATGGTCTATTGAATCTCTTTGGAATTGAATCACCCGGTCTGACTGCAAGCATGGCTATAGCTGAACATGTGACCTCAAGACTCCTGATCTGATCCTAATTATAGGCACCTCAGCCGTTTTTTCGCCTTCCTTGTTTTAGGACCAGCTTAATCATGGGTGGATTGGTTTGGAATTTGATCTGGCTGCTTCTCATATAAACTAAAGAGCCATTTCTTTGAAATGGTATGGTAAGGAAAGAGTGTCTCTCGACCAAATGAGAATGCCCATGTCAGTTACTGTTTATTGGCTCATCTGATGGGTACGTGTGCTGTGCATCCTAGGAGCTGAAGAAGTCTGCCTGTTGTGTTGCGACCAATCATTTATTGCGCCCTGTAACATCTACTGTTTCTAAGCAGTTTCTTATTTGTGTGCACTCAAGTTCTTTTAGACATTGACCTGTTACTGTTAGCTGCAACCGAATTCCTGTATTTTCTGTTTTTGAAGAAAATTAATTCCTGTATTTCCTCATGTATGTATATACAACTACTACTGTATTTTGCAAGATGTGACCGTGAAGTGTCTCGTACTTTTATCTTTTGAATTACTGAAGACAAAGACATGAGTCTTTAGCATCTAAATCCCTAAAACGACCATTGGATTCTGCCTTAGAACAAAACTAACTCAACACTTAATTAGTTGTAAATGGAGATGAATTTGGACGGAAACATGATACTATTATACTGTACAAGTGAAGCGTTTCCTGGATTCCCTTATGGTGGGAAGTGACAGTTCTATGTCGTCATTCTTAGTATCATTTATATATGTCGCCATTCCGATTCTTACCCCACACGATTTTTTGTGGAGAGGGTTGGCAGTGGCGTTGGAGGAGAGTCGTAGAAGAAATATGTTTCCGTGTGTGGGACCACTCTCTCTGTGTCAGTCAGTCTAACAGGAGATACCCAACAAAAAATCTGTTCACCTCGTGCGGCCACCTGCTTACAGACTCTTTTGATTGGAGCTCCAAAAACCCCAATTCAAGGCGGGTTGGAATCTGGACACGAGAGAAAGAAAAGGGACGGATCCGGGTTGAGTGCCGTCGTCCTAAACTCTGTAGTCCTACCCCCAATATTTGGCCCATTCAAATTTTCCACTCCGTAGCGAAATCTCTTGGGGGCTCCCAGTAATCCATTTCTCGATCTTCCCCTATTTGCTCTTTCCCACTCTCCCGCATCTATCTTCCTGATAATATATACATCGTCAGCATATCCTTCCTTCAATCGCCCTGTCCGAATTCGTCAGTTGGTTGTTTTTAAAATTTCCCGTTCTGCTAACTGTGCTCATATTCGAGGATTTAGGTTCGTTCAATCGCGTCTCAAGCTCGTCCATTTCGTTTGAAGCGGGACCGACTGCTGCCTGGAGCTGTGCTATTGGCGTGAGAAATTTTGATGGTGGGTCTCCTGCTCTAGTGGATGACGTTATCATTTGCTATCGCTTTGTTTCGTCTTTTTTGTGGAGGTCGTATTTCGATTGGGAACTCAATTATTGTTGACTTTCGAGACAGCCCTGCATTTTAATCGATAAGTAAGATTATGGTGTTACTTATCTCAGGCAATAGTTGAAGGTTTAACTTCTAATCTTGAGATAGTAATCTGATAGATCAATTCCGAGTAGTTAAATGCGTTCATGGATTAAACTCCTAATAGCTTATTGTTGTTTATTACCTGCTGCTTTTAATCTCTGGTTGGCTGAGGCCTGCTGTGCATAATCACCTATTTAATTGTGTTGCAAGGCTCTCAACATAAGGTTCAGCTTATGCCTACTGTATTACGACAGTTCTATTATATTGTTTTCTAATCTACACACAGAAATGGTTTTGCTTGGATTTGAATTTTCAAACTGTCCATCTGCTTGCTTGACTTAGTCTGTTCTTACATACACTTGTTACGAGAAGGGGATATAACTTGAGGACCTTATTATATTATCCCTGTCATTGATATGATCTACAGTCGCTCTGTAAGTTCGGTGAAGATGACCCAAATTCTATTACTCTCAGTTGAGCACGACAATAGTCAAATGATTTAATTCAGCTGTTCCATTTCTCTGCTAAAAAATTTGCAGGGTCTGCAAAATGTATCATGCAAATATGTCAGGAACAAGCATGGTGCCCCATGCGTCTTCTCAAGGGTGTGAGCAGATTGCTAATTCGGAGATGATGGCTGACGGCTCTGCTGGGAATAATCCAAATCCTCCAGGAGGGAATGGAAAACAACGACTGAGGTGGACTGCTGAGCTACATGACCGCTTTGTCGACGCCATCACCCAACTTGGGGGACCTGATAGTGAGTATTTTTTGTCTATTTGTTATAGAAATAGAAATGTGTGATCTTCTTACCCTTGACATGTAATATGTTGGTGTGTCAGCAAATGACTGCTAGGATGACCTAGGAATATTACTGAATATTGTCTATCTAACCCCCCCCCCCCCCCCCACTCATAAATTAATTTTGTGGTGCTGCTTCTGTGCATTGCTGTGAGTAAAATTCATATGTAAATAAAAGTAAATGGTAGATTCATCAAATATCTAGTATGGATCATGGATGGATTACTAAGTCTCATATATAAAAAACCAGTGGAAGGAGTAAAATCATTTGAAATAGTCGTGTTGATAATTTACATGTGTTTTTACCAGTTATAACCAATCTCACTGTACTTGTAGTTACATTTCCTGCAGTACCTTCTGGGACATAGGTTCATTACATCCTCCCTCTTTCCCTGAGTTATCCGTGACTAATGACAATAATCTGGCTGTCAAGTAAAGATGCTGCTTCAGGAGTTTTATCAGACCTATAACCATGTCATGTACTGAATTTTGTGCTCTGTATTGGGTAATGATCAGATAATTAAAGTAATTAGGACCTTTGTACATCATGGTTTTGCAGGGGCTACGCCAAAAGGTGTCCTGAGAGTGATGGGTGTTCCTGGGTTAACCATCTACCATGTTAAAAGCCATCTACAGGTTGGTAATGAAATACTTTTGACAAGTAAATAGATGGCCACTTACATGATGTGCTGGCTCTCCATTTTTACTTCATAAAATATCGCAGCGAGTGATGAAAGTATGACAAGGATTAATAAGGTGGGCGTCTTGTATAGTTTGTTGTTCTTATTGTTGAACCCAAGTTCTAATTTAGCTGCAACTTCCTTTGTGTAGAAGTACCGTTTGGCAAAGTATCTACCAGAGTCTCCAAGTGATGGTAAGGGCACACCTTTCTCTCTAACCTGTTTAAAATAGAAAATAAATGTGTCTGGTAATTCTCATATCAAGTTCTTATTATCTAGGCCATAAGGATGAGAAGATAGGCCCTGGGGATGGCAACCATAGTACGGACTCCTCTCAGTGAGTGCCTTTTTTACCTAATTATTTTCCACCAGCTATGTATTTTCTTATCAGTCCCATATGCAGCTAAGTGTACTTAATTAATATTATCATTGAGTTCTCAAGTTTTAAATTTAGATAGTCTGAATTATTTTCTCTTGCTGTGGGGTTTAGAGGTGGTGTACGGATCAATGACGCGCTTAGGATGCAAATGGAGGTCCAGAAACGCCTTCATGAACAGCTTGAGGTTCTTTCTCTGACTGTTTACACATAACATATATCTCAAAAAAATACTGTTTAGTCATGATGGCCTAGAACACATTGCCAATTTTGATAATCTGGATTTTCAGGTGCAAAGGCAACTACAAATGAGAATTGAAGCTCAAGGAAGATACCTCCAGAAGATCATTGAAGAGCAACAGAAACTGAGCAGTGTTTTGAAGTCTTCCGAGACGTTGCAATTGCCAGACGAAGAAGAAAACAAGGAATCAGATAATAATCAATCTGATTACCCACCAACCCCAGATGCCTCCTCCCGCCCTTTCCCTCTCCCCTCATCTCCTTCTCACAACAAGAAGCAAAAGCTGGATCATTCATCATCCAGTGGTGGTGGTGTTACCTCCCCCTCTGCTCATACCTCCTCCGCAAGAGGCGGCAGCTTTATTGACCCGTGGGAACAAGATTTGTATGGGAGCCCAGCTGGGTTCAGTTTGGACGTAGAAAAGGAGTTTACACGGCAAGAGGAAGGAAAGGCTGCGCAACAGAAAATATCAATAGCTGAACAGGACTGCTCAGAGTGCCCGAAACAGGTCGGGCAAGAAGTAGTATGATTTTGGAGTTCGTCATTGTCTTGTAACGTTGGATGTTAGAGTTAGCTCGTCATGTACTTTTTATTTCTCTTATTGTGAATAGCATCGTATGGTCTAATAGATAGATAGCTGGAAATGGAAGCCAGTCTAATCTCGTGGGCCTTGTCTTGAGGGATTATGTTGAAGGCTTTTATGGTTTTTTTTTATTGGTAATGCTGGAAACAGATGCTCCATTTCCCTTCATTTGTATCATCATCCCTATTAGAAATACACTATGGCGAGAGCTTTGGGAAGCTGTATGTTTATGTTGTTACACTGATACTCAATTTGTCCACTCCACCCTAATTGACAGTTAATATCCCCTTTTCATTCCTGAGGTGTTGAGCTTGTTATGATTGAATGCATTGTAGAAATCGTAATTTTGTTCAGGTTGCTGGTGTGAAGATTGAGGTTATTCCAAGATTTTCAGAGGCGGCAGAAAAGAAAATGTCCAAGTTTCTTTTGCTTTAAAACCGGGCTGTATGTGGAAACGATTATAGAATCCTGGAAGGCGGCGCACTACCAGGATCATTATAAAGAAAAAGTACAATTAGGGAGGGAGAATGTCCAAAATTGGCAAGTCCGCTGAATCAAATTTTGCTGAAAAAAGTGGTTTTTGGCCTCTGAAAATGTACAAAATTCAAAAGTAGTACAAGGTTGAATAAAATGGGACGACGTTGCTGATAGTTGATCATATTTTTCAGTATAGTCAGGGAAGGAGGCGGCGGCATGATAGCATTTGAGAGAACCCAGCTAGCTGATGGCTAAAGAGGACCAGAGTTGGTTCGACGGAGCTGACACTTGGGTTCAGGAGGGGGCAGACTTGGCAGTACTTTCTCCACTTCCTACAAGAAAACCAAACCAAACCAAGCAACAAATGTTAGAGCAGATTAGCTAAACTTGCATTTTCAATATAATCTAAGAAACTTTTTTTTTACTACCTCCTATTCAAAATATAAGTCGTTTTAGAGATGAATTTAGATAAATTTAAATTTAGATACATCTCTAAAATGACTTATATTTTGAATAGAATGGAGTAATAGTTAGTAGCCGAAGCCAGATCAGCAACCACGGTATATATGGAAGACGTAACGCAAACTTTGCTACAAACCAAACATAAAAATCACAGCAAAACAAAGGAGCTAGATCACAAAAAGCATGTTCATGGTTTATCCCAACACGCTTCCTAGTTGAAGGCCTTCATTTAGCACAAGCTCACAAATTTCAAATTCATGAAATAAAAAAAATCAATCTTTGAAGAGGCGTTTCATGTATAGATTCCTAGCCACCTAATGTTTGGCATGCAGACGCGAGCATCTAGGAGGAATAGGTCATACCAAACACATTAGTAGAAGACCCTATGAATCAAACAAGATCGATTGGCTTGCTTTGTAAGATCCGGTGATGAGACTAATGCGGCAGATTGCTTGCTAGCTGGTAAACCTAACAGAAGATTATGAAATTAGAAATGTGGACCATATTGTGCGAAATGGAAAGATGCGTGGAACAGATATAGAAGCAGCTTGCTTTTACATTGCTGCTTTAGAGAATGCTATAGAGACTAGAAGAGGAATAGAAGAATATATCCGGGGAGATTCAGCCAACTAAATGTCAATGCATTCAACATCATAAACAATGAAGATAGTTAGATAATGTCATCGGTTTAGAAGGTACAACATTTCTCTGGAGAACCCAAGTTCGAATCCCTTGCACAAATGTATGAGAAAAAACAAAAAAGAAAAGAAAGGATACCATCTGTTCTGAGTCAGAGTTCAATCATCCAGTGTTAATGTGTTGTTGCAGATGATTCATCCATAGCAAGAAGTTATATTTGGTAATTTAGCTTTTCTTACTATTCAATATTAGTGTGAATATTTAAGACTAGAAACAATAGTATGTCACCAATGAAAAATACAATGATTCGACATAACAGAGTACAACAGAGATTTTCACCTTCATTCGTCTTAGCCTCTTATTCTCTTCTTCCAACCTCGATACCTTGTTCTCCAGTTCATTGGTGTAAGCCTAAACAAATATCCAGCTATCAATAACAAAATAAAACATACAATACTAGTATAATTTTTACCATTCTGATAATCAAATGCAGGAGCTGCACATCATCAACCATTAATCAAAGAATTAAACCTGCTTCCTGGCACGCGACCTCGCAGCAGATTCACGGTTCTTAATCATTCTCTTCTGCCTTCTCTCCACTGTCCTTTCCACCATTACTTCCTTGGAAGCAACCCTTTTCCTCAACGGAACAGGCGCCTGTGTATCCGACAAAACTTCCAGTATAAAGCTAGGAGGTGACAGCGGCGCCGTATCAGACAAATTAGCAGAATCCATTATAAGGTTTGTATTCGCCGCCGCTGCTTTTTGTCCTCCTCCACCCACTTGATGTCCACCTGAGGCATAAATTGCTGCTGTGTGATTGCCGCTGCAGGGTATTGAATCCATTGACAATGCTGTTGTGCTGCGTTTGGTTCGACAACAATACCCATCAATCCAGACCCACCACAGTTGGCGTTGGCGCCCACTTCACTAATCACTCCCGCCTGGGCTAGGAAATCCTCTAATGTCATCTCACCCAGAGTCTGCTGCTGACATCTTCTGACGACCTTTCCCCAGCGTCACACCCAGGAGTGTCATTACTTGTTTTGTTCCCCTTCTTATTGATTTCTCTCCATACTTGGTCGACGGTTTTGGTGCACAGATCGTGAGGTAATAAGGAATGGTTACTCGATTGAGCATGAAGTGAGGGAGGAGGGGAACCGGAGGAAGGCATTAAACGGATGCTGTGATTTGGTGGAACAGTTGTGCTGCTGATGATGATGATCCGTTGTTTTCGCTATTGGATTCGGCAATCCAAACAGTCCTTAGTAACTCGTCAAGGTTCATGGTGCTTAATGGTTTTCCAAGATGATTTCCCAGCTGGGTCTGGAACTCGTCCAATGTCAGGCTGTACAAGGAACCTTGCCGTGACAGTAAATAATCCACGGATGGATTATTATTATTAGCTGCTGCTGCTGCTGCTGCTGCTGCACCATGAGATCCCATAATGTTCATATGATTACCAGCTAATCAAATCCCATACACTTATGCAAATTTCTGTTAGTACGAAAGAAGTGGCGGCCGCTCAGGTGTGTATGTGTGTGTGTGTTAGGTTCAGTGGGGCTCGGAATATGATTGAAATTAAATAGAGACTCAGTCAAAACCCAGCTCAATTAGAAAAAGAAATTAGGTTGGTATCTGGTAGTACTGCACAGAGCTAAATCACCCACTTCAAAATCAGTGGTGAATGAAGAAGCTCTACACGAACACGACAGCAAACCAAAGGGTGTGAAGTAGAGTGATTGGTTCAAGTGTGAGAATGGGTTGCTGTTGGGAGAGATTAGATGGGAGCTGCAAAATCAAAGTACAAATGGACGGGTCAGGTAGGGTACTGTGAGAGTTTGAAGAGTAGTAGAACTGTTACGGCACTGACGCGACTGTGAGAAGCACATTTGAAGGTAAAAAACATATGAAACCAGAAGACTGAAGAGGTAGACAGAAGACTAGAGAAAAGCAGCAGACGACTAGCAATAAAACGAGAGTCTACCTGCTTGGTGCTTGCGCTTGAGCAAGAATGAATTAAATCGCTATTATTGGCTGGGCGAAAGAGACAAAGGAGACGTACTGAAAATACAAGATGGAGCGCGGAGAAAAGATGTGGGGGAGGATGTTAGTTAAGAACTTTCTCTTTAGAAAACGTAGCTACACAACATATAATAAAATAATAATATATTTGTCTTATTTTGATTTTCCTATTTACTTTTAGTACGTTTTTCAACTTCAATATTAAATATATAAGATAAAATAATTTTATAAAATAAATTCATACATATAGTTTTTCACATATGGATTTCATTGCAAAACTTAGATTTGTAAAATTATATCATCTTACATGTTAAATATTGAAGTCAAATGACATGTCAAAATAAATAGTAAACAAGAAGGTCAAACAAGGACGGAGTAAGTATTTGTTAGTGGATGAAATCCACTTTCCTTATTATAGACGCCCTAAGTGTATTCAAAATACGGTTATGTGTACTTAACTAGTATATCACTTGAGTTAAAAAGTAATTTTATCATAAAACTTTTATTATATTTACAATTTTCACGTTTTCTAATATAACAAAAGTAACAATTATGAGTAGCTTAATAGTCACGTGATATCTGTTACCGAACGACAAAAGCTCCCACTTACTCTATATAGTAATATGGCTTTGGTGTCACATGTCACTATATTATTGGTTCATAAAGTGTGGTTTTTATAGTAAACTTTAAAATATTGTAACTTTTAATATATAAAAAAAAAAAACTATTGTTCATCATAATTCGTGTTCTTCAAAACAAGATGCATCATGAATGTATTTTGGTAAAGTTACAATCTAATGTTTTTGGGATATATTACATATTTTAAAAGTGAATCTTACTCATTGACAAAATGAATTTTCTTTAATAATAAAATGAACCCTGTTCATTAACAAAATGAATCTTCTTTAAGATTCACTTTTCTTTAACAAACGATTCGGATTCACATTGTTTAATGTGAAATGTTCACTTTTCTTAAACATAAGATTTACTTTTCTTAAACGAAAGATTCACTCTTTTAACCAAAAGGTGCATATTGTTCTCGCATAAGATTTACTTTTCTTTAACAAACAATTCACTTTTCAAACATAAGAGATTCACATTTCTTATACATTTGATTCACTTTTCTTAAACAAAATATTCACTTTTCAACAACTGAAGAGTTCATATTGATCTCACATAAGTTTGTGGTAAGATTCATTTTTCTTAAATATAAGATTCACTTTTCTTAAACATAAGATTTACTTCTCTTAAACATTTGATTCACTTTTCTTAACCGAAAGATTTACTTTTCAATAAATGAAAGGTTTATATTTGTAACACCCCAACCCAAAATCCAATAACCTGAACGGCGATCACTCCCAAATAAAATACAACTGCAGCGGAAATAAATACAACAACCGGGCGGTATTACAATGCCGTTGGCCACCCTTGTGACCAACAAGGCTAACTCCAAATACAATCTCCAAAAGTCACGGTCTGAATACGAATACAATCCGAGATACTAGGAATCAAACTCAAATGTAAAGTACTTAAGTAAAAACAAATATCTAGAAGAAGACTCCCATAGCTTGAATCTACCCCACCTACACTCGGTGTGGTAATCTTCTCAACTTCAGGTACCTGAAAAATGGGGGTGCCCCCAAAGGGGCTCAGCAAACAATGCTGGTATGGAAAACGTGTAGCCCATCGTCTACCGGGCCACACCAACTACTTTGTCGAATACATGCAGTTTATTTTTAAAAGCTGTAAACAAACATAGTAGGATAATAACAAGTATCCATACAAGGACAATAATGTCACATAGAACAAGACTTCAGAAGGTCAAGTTAGCTGAACAGTAATCTTTTAATGATAGTCGGGTCCACACAATGGGACTGACCGGTATAACTGAGTATCTCAAATAGTGAAGGTATAGTGACCTCGTTAAAATTGTAAGGTTGGGAAACTAGTCCCTCAGAAGATAACGTAGTTAACTCCTGTACTGAGAAATGTGGGAATCGTACCCTCGAGAGGAATGAAGTCTTCCTCTCCACTGAACTGATGGAAAATAGAACCCTCGAGAGGAATAAAGTCTTCCTCTCCACTGAAATGTTCCGTCGCGACGTATAACTGAATAGGAGACAACCTGAGACAGGTACAACTCCTGTAGCATGCATGGCCAGATCCAACTGGGCTCCTCGTTCTCGTAGTATAGAATTGTTAAGTGTCATAGAAGACGTTAAACAAGAACACAATGTGTATTGTCAATTATCACGTTTAGGATAATGACGTTTGTTATAAAGTGAAGTTAGTGAGAGACTTGAGTACAAGTCCTCGGTATACTGAAGCGCAGGTATTTAATCCACTGGTATAGTAGTGTTTGTATGCGTGGGACATACACGTTGTAGTCAGCATCATTCACGCACATAAAATAATACAACAGTGCACAAGAGTGAACAACATTTTACATTAATTATCTTGGTCATTAATTCAAACAACAGATAGCACACAAGCCGGTGTAATCCGGTAGAAAACAGGTTGCAAGAATCCCATACAGTTCACCGTAGGTTGCAGTTGATTATACCCTGGTCAACGTCTGGTCAAACAAAGTCCTATAATAGGATTAACTGAGAGGGTTAATTTACGTTACCCTTATATAATAATTTTATTGGATCATTCAACAACTTTTGTATTTGTTATTTAATGTGAGGTTTATTTCTTTTAATTACTTCATGATTTTACGTATAACTTATTTATTATTCCTTTTGATTTATTTATAAATCCTTTAATGTACATATATGTATTTATATATTCATGTACTATATTCGTTATTTATTTTTAATTGTCTAGGTGACATAACAACTTTATAATTCCTTAACTATTTTTATATGTCATACATGGACATAAAATTCTTATAGTTTTTATTATTCCTCCTTTAACCATAAATAGTAACTATTGGTTATTTTTAAATTCCTTATAACTATTTAAGCCATAGTTTTAATTCCATAACTCCTTAAATCAAAATTTTTTTTCTAATTCCTCCAAATATCCAGATGGGACCTATATTTATTTAAATCTAAATTATTACCCTTATATTTCGGTTATTTACAAAACAACCACATTAATTCATAAACTTTACATTTAAATTCTAATCTCTTTATATAACATAGTTTTAATTCCTTATTTAATTAAATCACAAAACTACCATTAATATTTTGGTGTATGCTTTTAAATATTATAACTTTTGAAAATTACAACTTAGCCCCTCCAATTCTCGGCCTTTTTATATATTTCCTATAATTGCAATTTAGCCACAAAATCTTATAACCTTTACATAATGCCTTATAAACTATAGTTTTAATTTTAATTCTCCATAAATGCCGAATTTACATATATATAAATTCTTAAATTACCAAACTAACCCAAAATAATTCGGCCTTGGTCATGTACTTCCCATTAATTACATTTTCACCCCAAAACTTTATAATAGTTACTTAATAACTTATAAACTATAGTTTAAATATTTAATTCCTTAAAATTTCGAAAGTGAACCTAATAATTCTCTTAATTATGAATTCGCCCACTAATAAGTTCCAAACTTTCATAACAACTTTCATAAATTACATAATAGCCCAAAACTTTATAAAATGTATTTTAACACTTGTTTAAATTATCTAAAATTCATAAACTTAATTCCTAACCTTATATTATATCATAATTACTCTAAATATACTCTTAACTCTCGGCTTTCACAATATATACACCAAACTTTGTAAAAATTACATCTTTGCCACATAACTTAATTAATTAGCCATTTAAGCACTAATAAATATTTTTAACTCACCAAACTTTGTAGTATAAGTTTATATACATAAGTAGCTCATAAAAATCTATTTTTCACTTAGGCAATTCGGCCATAATTAAATAGTCACCATATAGTATATAAAAGTGGATTTATATGTCATAATAAATGTGCATAAACTCATATGAGTCATATAACTCATGTAAAAATTATTGTAATGTCTTATATTGATTCTTAGCTCAAAATAAAGTATTTTTGCCCTTGACATTTCGGCTTGAATTAATATGTAACATAAATAAATTTTGTGACACAAAAATGTGTCTTAAGGTAAATATTTTCCATATATGTTATAGATTATATTTTTGGCATATAATACCATGTAGTTTCGGTTTTAATTAACCTAGGAGATGTACATAATTTTTGTATAATTTTTAGAAGCTTAACAAAGCTTATAACATAAAGATTAACTTAATAAACTTACTTCTTAACAAAGGTGGTTAAGTGCTTGAACTCCTCTTGAATCTCCAAGCTTTCTCCAAGGAAATTTTGATGCTCCACTTCGGTTATATGCAAGTGGTGAAGGATTTTAGGAGTTAGATCTTGAATAAAGATCATAAGTTGATTTGTAAGTAGTTTTACAAGAATTTACCTTAAGTTTTTCTCCTTATAATTTCAGCTCACTTAAGGTGGATGGAGAACAAACTTTCCTTCATCAAAATGAAGAAGAAAAGAACCTTAGAAGAGATAGAAATCGGTTACACAATAAAATGTGCTTTAAGGATTTTCAAGCTTGAAAACTACCTTAAGATAACCTTGAGATGCTCCTTGGTTTAATGTTGGTTTGGACAACCTCCTTGGAACAATAGTTGATGTCGAATGCTTATTGATGTGCTAGGAAGAGTTTTGCTTCAAGGCTTGCCAAGAAATGCTAGGAAATTACCTTAAAGATGAGGATAGAAGTTAAAACTCCATTAATGGACTTAAGAGCTTCAAAGGAATAAGATGAAGCTAGAAGAGAGAGGAGGGAGCCTTACCAATTTGGTGGTGAAGAGTGCAAGGAGGAAAATGAGACTAAGCTCACGTAAGAAGAGAAGGCAATTTGGAATTTGATTTTTGTTTTGTTAAATTTTAATGTCAAATGACTATACTTTTTCCTTAGTTTATTACATGAGTTATTGGCTCAATAAATGCCCTTATTTCCAGCATATGATCGGCTATAATGCAAGACAAGACAATGTGGAGGGAATTAATGGTAAGCTAAATGACAAGGTAAGAAAAGTAAGGTTTATTCTTTTGATTTTTCTAAGTTTTGCTTGTCTTCTTCTTCTCTTGTAGGTGGACGATTTCCAAGCTCAAATGGGGGGTCTCAATCGGTGATGAAGAGCCAAGGAAGAAGCATGGAATGTCTCTTGAAGATTAAGAAATGAAAAAGGTGGAATCTAGATCTACTTTTGCCTTTTTGCATTTTGTTTTTGTCTAGCTCACATGGACTTGTTCCATGGCATAATTTCGACAGCTTGCTGGTCAAATGAGACCTAAATACTTTGATATTAAGTAATATAACACATGGGAAGGTGAGTCACCATGTTTTATGCCTTTTATAAATTTTTAATGTAAGTTTTATACTAGTTTTTGAGCATAAAATCGGCCCCTATAGAGTGCCTTGTTGACTAGTCTCTCCAACTGATTTAGAAGGTCATTTTAACCCTATTTAAGATTACCAATTTGTGGCATGTCAAAAACTACAAGGCAATTGCGTAAAACGCGTTTTCGTGACACCCGAAGGTGTGTTTTTGTGCTCTAAGGAAATTTTGGGAAACCAATTGTTTTTATGAGTTCCAAGTGTTTGTAAACACTTATTATAGTAAATAAGCATATACTAAGATGTTACATTGAGTCATATGGGGTTACATCGACCCATGACATAATTTACGAGCCATCGGGACACTCCCGGGCAAAAAGGAGCGCTAAGAAATCCTCCTGTGGTTTTTGCTGAATTTTGAGAAACCACTTCGTGGGTTCTCTTTATAATGGTTAATAATGATGTTAGGAACTCAAGGAATTAATTTTATAGGAGTTCGTGCCACCTCGGCACTCCTCCGGACTTTTCGTGCTTTAAGGGGCGTGTGTGAGCACTCTCGAGCGTTTTGCGTTTTTGACTGAATATAGCTTAAGGAATATGTTTATATATTCATATAATAATTGTATGACCATTTGGTTTGAATATTAGGGGGTCATACAAGGTCATGTTTGACCATATGCTTCTAAGGTATTTTAGCGTTTATGGAGAAACGACTATTTTTACGTACGTTCTCATGCATGGGTTTGCATGCGTACGTGAAATGATTTATATTTGGATTATTTTCCATTAAATAATGGTTTTATAATGTTAATTAGATTTGGGCTATTTCAATATTGCTCTTGCATAAGTTTGTGGCAAGATTCACTTTTCTCAAACATAAGATTCACTTCTTTCAAACATTTGATTCACTTTTCTCAAACAAAATATTCCTTTTCAATAAATGAAAGGATCATATTATTCTCGCAAAGTTTGTGGTAAAATTCACTTTTTTTAAACATTTGATTCACGTTTCTTAAACATAAGGTTCACTTTTCTTAAACGAACGATTCACTATCAATAAATGTAAGGTTCATATTGTTCTCGCATAAGTTTGTTGCAAGATTCATTTTTCTTAAACATATGATTCACTTTTCTTAAACATGACATTCACTTTTCTTAAACAAATTATTCACTTCTCAATAAATGAAAAAGGTTCATATTGTTCTTCCCACATAATTTATTTGGTCCTATTCGCTTTGATCTTAATTCTGCACAATTTTTGTGAAGACGGCCAGTAGATAGAATAGAGAACCCTTCCATTCGTAACTTATTTCTCTCATTAATTATTACCCTTGTTCGTCAATTTGCTTTCTAATTCCAACTTCTGTTTCACATCCCATTTAACAAAAGCTTGTCAAAGAGGTACTCATTCTTCTTTTCATCCCTCGTTCTCTTTGATATAGTACGAAGTTACTATTCGCGGCTGATACTAACTAATACAAAATTGAGGAGATGAAGTGGTAAACTTTTACTCCTCATCGACATAATTCAGCTCGCTAAGCTTGGTTTTTCACCATTGTGGATGGTCAATCTCCCTATTTCTGCCCTCGAGAGTTTTGTCTCTGTATAAAAAGCTATGATGAGTAGTAGCGGTAGCAACACAAGAGAGCTTGACTAGACACCCACTTGGGCTGTGGCTGAAATTTGTGCTATTATCAGACCATGAATATTTTTGTCCTTGTTCGCCAGGTAAGGTTGCAAAATTACTATGAATAGAGAGAATGAAGACGCCCGTGAAACTTGCTTCATAAAATTACCCTAATGCCCCAACGCCATATTATAACCTCGCGCTTGCGCCTGGTTCTAACTCGCAATCTGGTAAATGAGTGTAGGACACTTTAGTGCTTCAAAATACTGTTATGAGTACTTGATCTAGTATTGATTTAGTATTTCGGGCGTGTATGTTTTAGGAAACTAAAAAGTTATTTCTCATAAAACTTTTAGCATACTAACATTTTTTCACGTTTTCCAATATAGCAGAAGTAATAATTATGGATAGCTTAATAGTCACGTGATATCTGGTATACAGGTGTATGTTACGTTAGTGCTTCAAGATACTGTTATGAATACTTAATCTAGTATTGATTTAGTATTTTGGGTGTGTATTTTTTAGGAAACTAAAAAGTTATTTCTCATACAACTTTTATCATACTAACATTTTTTCATGTTTTCCAATATAGCAGAAGTAATAATTATGGATAGCTTAATAGTCACGTGATATCTGGTATATGAGTGTAGGTTACGTTAGTGCTTCAAGATACTGTTATGAGTGCTTGATCTAGTACTGATTTAGTGTGTGTCAATTAGAATTTTTATTGTTTTTAGTATTCCAATACAAAAATATTGTTTTTGTCTACTTTAAACATTTTATAGATTTTAGCTTGCAATAGTGGTGATGAAAGGTCAAATATAGTATTTTAGGTATTTGTGTTATAACATGATGAGTATATAAATACTATCTAAGTATTTCATAACATTTCTTTTTCATATGGCAGCTGAACAGTCTTCTGCATCTGGTATACATATAAAGACCACTGTAGTAGTTGAGTATATGATTACATGGTAATTCAAGTAGTGTTAACTTAATATTTAAAATGAAGAGTGAAAACTAGTATTAATATTATAGCTAATATTTACCTGGTACATGAATTTAACACATACTAGTATCCGAGTTAGCGCTTTGATAGTATACGTGTAACAATACAGTCAGTATTTCTTCACTTTCTACTGAACATATAAATGAACAGCCACAATGGTAGACAATAGTCAAAACAAAAATAAACATGCTATATTCATGTTTCTCGTATAGTATACCATAATTACTTAGTAATAGGCATCTTCTTCTTTCTCATTCCACTTCAACACCATTTTCGCATGAGATAGTATTTTTCCCAATTCTTCATATGTGTAAAATACATTTTGAAGTTATTTTTATAAATTGTCAATCAGACGAGAAAGAGTTCGAATATTAGAATGATTTTTCCAGAAATCACAGTAACCAACCAAGCAATAGAGGAGCTTTCAAACAGGAGCCAAACCCATAATTCCAAATACGGGGTCAACCTATGGGACCCCAAACGATAATTCCAGGACAATCCCTATGGGACGCTCAAACAACCACCTCACCCTAAGTTCTTAAGTGTGCACCCCCTATGAAACAACAGTAACATAGAGTAGATCATAGAGCTTAACTGCACAATGTGTGCAGCGCAATATAATAATGGGGAGCACCTATAGGCTCCCACCGCTAACAATTGCTATGAAAGACTCCCAAAAACCTTGTTCAAATCACCACCATAATTATTTTAATCCACCAATCTCAAAGTACGGGAATTGATCCCCTGTAACACCCCTACCATTAATACATGCTTTCCGTCCAATCTCCTTACACGTCAGATACACGCAGCGGATATTTACTTACGTACAATGGGTGATACAATGCCGTTAACCACCCACGTGGCTAACAAGGCTACTACTACTGTTTACAGCATCAGTCTGATGGATCGGAATCCCGAGTACTACACTTCCACAACACATACTCCATTCATCAAACGAATACTACAAGGTTCCATCCAATACTTTACTCCTTCATTAACCATACAATACAAAATACATAACCGAGTTTACTAGGATCCTTATACATTTATAATGTCCCTTCCAAGTCCATACATACGCTCTAAGAGTCTATATCTACCCATTTCCTCACAACTACTTACTTTCTATGTACAAGGGTGTGCATCCGGTCTCTTCCTTGGCCATATTCGCTTCGGGTACCTGCACACTAAAAAAATGTCCCCCGAAGGGGTCAGCTTTCGCCGAGCATGATAACCGCATACCCCGCGTACTAGTGAGGGTACGCCGACCACTTGGTCGTATACATGCGGTTGATTACATTCAAACATACATGCATACATGCTCTTACACAGTACAGAATACTTACGCAAGCATACATACATACACTTCATTGCATACAGGGCATACAACAAACCATCCAATACATACTTACCTTCTTCCGAATACACATACTCAGTACATACAGGTACAGTTCTTGTTAGCTTCATTGGTCCACCCGGGTTAATCGGGTGGAGATTACCTTTTTACTCATTACTCCATACATACGCATACATCCTCCTCATACTCATACATACTTACTTTCTTACTCTTACTCATGTTAAGCCGGTATGGCCTCTGGGCAGGGACTACACCGTCCCACCACCAGGCTTTACTTGGTTCACTAATCCAGGATGCTACCCACTTAAGGGATTTGGGCCGTGGACCAGCTTAAGAACCAGGAATCGATTCAACCTTGTGTCTCCTCATCCTCACGCGTGGCCGAAACTATATCGGACTTCTACTCATTCCGGTTTACTCACTTAAGTTAGGAGTTAGGTGGTTAGGAATTAGCAGAAGTCATTCATTCAAGCCACAATAATACAATACAAAGCTCATATACACATCCATACAAAATACAATACAATATACGAATACACTACAAGGTACGATTACACATCATCATCATTCATACATTTCATGAATTATACAAACTATTGTTCAAGGCAAATATCGAGAACAATGTAAACAAGCACAAGTAAGTGCAATATAATCCGATTCGTGCATTTATCTTATTAGGTGGTCAAATAAGCACACAAACCGGGGTAACCAGATTAGGATACAGGGCATGAAGAAATCATACCTTTCACCGTTGTACTTGTATCCCAACGTTCCTCCGGTATTCACAATTCAAATCCTATGATATACATACAACCGAATAATTAATCTAACTATCATAACTTAATTGGTTACCCTTACGCTTCCTAACTCATACTTACTAGGTCTTCACATTCTTATACTTACATTTTATTTACTTACTTTTAATTACTTAACAATGGTTTACTTACACATATATGCACGTATGTATAGGTGGGTATACATATACATACATACATATACTAACCATAGTCTCATAGTTTTTTTTTTGTAAGTTTTGACCCGACCGAACTTGCGACCGACCTTGCAAGTTCGGTCCAAGTCAGTAGGCTACATCGGGTGAAATTCCAGGGCCGACCGACCTTGCAAGTCCGGTCCCAAGGTCGGTCCATTCCAGTGAGTTACTTAACGGAAAATTTTAGCCCGAACGACCTTGCAAGTCCGGTCGCAAGGTCGGTCCATTCCAGTAGTACTCGACGGAAATTTTTCTGGCCGACCGAACTTGCATGTCCGGTCGCAAGTTCGGTCGATTCCAGTAGGTTACAGACGGGAGAATTTTTCTGGTCCGACCGAACTTGCAAGTCCGGTCGCAAGTTCGGTCCATTCCAGAAGCATTCCCGTCTTTGTAAATCTGGGCTCGACCGAACTTGCAAGTCCGGTCGCAAGTTCGGTGCCCAGTATTTTCATTTTTACTTCTGTTTTCAGTCCTATACTTTACCCATTGTTTCTCCAATCTTCTTACATGTAACCCCACATGTTTAAACACTACCTAGGCCCCTCAAACTGCCTTAATTCATCCACCAAATTCTTTACTAAATCCATCAATCCACTTACACAATTTCATCACTTCCCTTCCACACTTACAACAGTTTGCATCCTTCAATGCTACAGATTTTTGTTCCAACTTCTAACGTCCAATACTTCCTCTACCAATGTCACTCCTAGCATCCCAAATACCTCCTCTTACCAAGCCGATTCATTTCCAAGCAATTGTACCATCTATACCCAAGTCCATCATTCATTTTACCAAATCTTGCACACTATTTCTTCTCAGTTCTACAATGCAATCTAATACCTCTTTGCTACAGATTTTGACACTTACTCTCCCCTTCTCTAACCACCTCTTCTAATGTCATTTCTAGAGTTTACAATACACTAGTTATCTCTCCAAACCTACTAACCAAACAGCTATGACAAAAATCTGTTACAAGTACATGGTTTCACTTAGTTTCTAGTTTTCTCAAGTGTTCCAATTCTAGATAGATTTTGCCATAGTCTCCCCTATATTTTTACACTCTCACCACATATTCTAGTTCACAATCCAACACTTATTTCACCTGTTTCAATCGGCATCAATATACAAGCTTTCATACACAATTTCCAAACACTAAACACTACTAAAAATTCCTGCACATAACCTCTCATTCCCAATCTGTTTTGACAAGTTTTCAATGTCTTTTAAGGTTTCCAAAACATTTGTATTCTCTTATACATTACACTATCAATACCTTACCACTTCCATTACTCATTTCAACTTCTAAGAATCTGTTACATACATATATACAACTACAAGGCTACACAAAAGAGCATTCTTACCTTGTTTCTCCTCTAGATTTTCTTTCTCCTTCTTTCTTCTTCCTTCCTCTCTTTCTCCACCGGTTTAGCCAACACAAATTCTCTACTCTACAACCCATATACATACACATTTCAATACACTAAAACTAACCCTAGCTATTATTAAGCTTTAAGTAGGTTTTAGGGTTTAGAATTCTCATTACCTTGCAAGGGTGTAGATGAAGCTTGGAGTGGCTCAAGAACAAAGTTTCCAACTCCACCAAGATGCCAAAATCGGCTAGGATACAAGGAGCAACAAGGGTTTTAGTTTCCATTTTCGTTTTGCCCTTGAGGCTAGAAAAAGATGGAGTTTTTAGGAATATTTTTACCTCAAAAGAACAAGGAGAAGGAGGGCCTTCTAATGGTGGTCTTGAAACTCCAAATGCTCCATACCCATGGAGGTGAAAGTGCTCTCTTTCGAATTTTGAAAGGATAGAAATGCTCTACTTGGTGAGAGGATTCCAATGGTGTAGTTTTTATAATTTTTGGAAGAGGTTTGAAGGGGTTACAAGAGGAGAGAAGTGTATTTTTGTGAGGTTGCTCTTTTCTCCATGGATGACCGATGAGGAAGAAGAAGAAAAGAGAGTGAGTGAGGGTGAGTGGTATTACGTGAGTGAAGAGAATGAATTGGGAGAGAGTGTGTGAGATAGGTAAGTAAAGTAGTGTTTTACTTTTTGCTTTTTAAATTCTTTTGTCTTTTGTTAATGAAAGGAGAGTAAAGAGTGTGTGAGAGAGAGAGGGGTGTGGGATCGGACACACTCACAGGACCCATAAGGGTTTTAAAATTGTATTTACAATATTGGACACATAAGTTTGTGTCATTTATGTTTCTACCCCACAACTTCCCGTTTTTGACAGTTTTTACTAATCTCTCGTCTTATTGATTTTATTGGTTCTAAAGCTTCACTAATATTTATTAATGATTATTTAGTTGACCAAAATTGTTACGAGTCTATTTGACCCGCTTAAGGGCACGTTTTCCCGGTTACCTCGAAAAACGCGCTTTAAGGTTCGTTAGTGATTTTAATCCGTTTTAAGGATCCGTTTTCTTCGGGAGTTGTTCCCATATATTATTTAGGTCTTATCAAACCTTTAGAATCCCTATAATACTCTAACCGAGGTCTCATACCTCCTATGGTTATTTAACGCTTATTTAGCGTTTTCCGCTTTTAAAGCGTTTCTTTATTTCTTTTGGATTTATTTTTCCTTACTAGTATTAATTGGGTACCATTAGGCCCTTAATTACATATGAGATAAATTTTAATCCCTATATTTAAGTTCGGGGTATTTCAATCTACCCCCCTTAGGTACTTTGTCCTCAAAGTTGTTCGAGGTTATAGGTTTACAATGCTTACTCGTTCTTACGTGTCTAATACCAAAGCCATACCTTCTTCCTCCTTACAATTCCCAAATTCATTACTCAGGGTCTCTACATGCCATACCATACCAATGTACTATAGTTACTCCAATCCGCATTACTACCGACCATCCGGTTCCTTATTACCAAATTTATACATACATACAATGTAAAGCTATCCCCAAAGCGATGCAATACACATACAATCCCGCAGGCACTCAGGTCATCTAGACACAGGACTCCTCTATGTCCCGCTGCCCTTGGAATAATACAACGTAATATACTACTATCTTCTCCCGTACCAGCTTCCAACACACACTTAGTCTCCAGTCTATAGAAAATCCTTCCCCATGGCTACATCAAAATCCTTCTAAAACATACGACTCCAGATTCCAATTTATGTTCATTACTTCTATCCTATGTGTGATTCTTGTGACCACTTGAGGGGAGCTTCAAGAATCATTCGACCCTGATGTGATCAGCATCAGTGTTGAATTATCTTTCCACCCCAATTTGTGTTCGGTTTCCCCTGATCTGATCAGGATCAAGTTCGACTTCCCACATCAGATTCAATCAAACAAATAATTAAATTGTTTTCATTTTCTATCTTTTTACTCTTTCTAGTCGTAATTACGAATTCATACATCTCCAAAGGATGGAATCAGTCCATCAATCATCCTCACTCTACTTCCCAAATGCTTTACTCCATGGTTCAATCCTAATGCTCATTTCATCAACCTTCACTACTTCCATCCATTACTCACCATCATCTCCTATATTCTAACTAAGGAATACTACATTTATAAGATTTAGTTGACTTCAATTGTTTCAAATATTTTACTTACGATTCCACTACTCATAAACTTCATTCATCTACTATCCTCATTCATTCCGTACTACTTCTTCAAAGGTTACAATACTTGTGGAGCTCCGTCCACTACTCATTACCTTTCTTTTACTAATACTCTTACATTGGTGATACAAGATGGGTATACTCCTCCTATGGTATTTGCATGTCTAATGCCTAATTACCATAATTACAGTGTGAATGAGTACTTATGTTTATTTAACATAGTATCAATCATCAATTTGGTTCTCATTTGTGCTATGCACATTATGGTTTATGTGTTTTATTCATAAAACTTACATTAAGCGGTTTTCGCTCTACCCCCCTTAAAAGGGATTACGCCCACGTAATCTACCATATGTTATTATTGTTAAACACTGGTTTAATCAGTTTGGGTAAACTGAAGCGTTTAGCTTCACTACGGTATACTATAATATGCTCTGGTCAAAGGGTCTTAACCATACCAATGGTTTAGTCTTTGCACCAAGAGTTCCTATATGAGTTTATTTAACTCATATGTAATTCGATTCTAGCCTATTCGGCTTCAAGGCATTACTAGCCATTGTATTATGCTCTAGGTACATTGATCTCCTAGCTAGGGCCCACTAGCTTCTGCTGCGCGACCCTGATAACTTGGGTTATTCACCCTTCTTGTTATCCTTAATGTGCTATACATCACCTTCTCATTCGTCTATTATGGGAATGAGGTTTACTAAACAACTGCGGTATTCTTTTACCACATTTGAACTCAACGAGTTTAAGATTATAACCAGCTTTCTGGTAATCTACTGCACATGCTATTTATGCTTCCACGATTATTCATTAAGCTCCTCCGACCTGTTGTCAGGCGAGGTTAAGTCACTACTTAGTTGTAGTGCTTCCTCTGTTGTCACTAGCTTCTAAATCATACCAGTTCTCCTGGTTCAGTACAAGTGTTCTTTACTTGTATGACCTTGCATTGATATGTGTCGGTCCTAGTGACTTCCTTAAGTCTCTCTTCACCTTTTATTCCATTGGAATTCACATCTGTGATTGTTAGTGTGTTTCGCACTCTTCGTACTTCTTTGGCCTTAGGCCGCACGGTTGTTGCTAAGCTTGCTTAATTGGCTTGCCATGTCTGTTGGTGAAAAGAAGGATTTACTACGGTTTACATTCTCCATATCCCTAGCCATCCCATTAGATCATTAGCTGCACAAGTGCAATACCAAAACACTCAGTCATACAGAGTGCAGAGGCGTAAACGCTTGACAGTAAGTCACTTATGTGATAGGAAAGAATATTTCTGTGTGTCATCTCATACTTATACTCCGTGTTATTGCTTAACTACTCCCTCATAGCGGTCGCCTGTTGCGCACCGTATTCTTACTCATTGTACAACATTGCTTTTACTGTTTCTGTTACTGTGGTAGTTCCTTTTTACTTAGTGACATTGTCCTTGGCACCATTTCCTTATGGTGTAAATACACTAGGAGTTCCCTGTGTTTGTGTGTATGACGGTTGTCGTAGCATACGGCAATCTTATTATCTTCCCAATGTGGAGATGTCTTATTCCACTTAGGTTTTATGTGTAGGTTAACTTACCTCACATTCTATCATCATTTGTGATACAATTTACCAAGTATCTTGGTTGACCAAGGATGAGATAACTCATCGGGTCATAAGCTCTCTTGAGCGTTAGTCATTCATGGTGTTCAATGTGTGTTCACATTAATTGCTTTGATAATTATTGCCTTTCAGTGCTGAGCATTGGTTTAGGCTCTGGCTGTGTAGTTTTGCTTGTATGTATATTACCAGGACATCCCATGAAACTTCAAGGGTTTTCTGGTCCCGTTCTCCAATTGGAGGGTATTCTATCACTGACAAGTGAAGGTTCTTGTTGAGGGGTTTGTCTCCACTCATAGATCTAATGACAAGGTTTGCTATGTTGGTGTTTACACAATGGTTCACCACATGCTTGAGTACATATGGAGTATGCTTACTCCTTTAAGTCGTAATGGTTTGGAAATCTGATTTCCTTATTCCATCACCCCTTGGCAATATCTATTGCGTGGTTTATTGTTATAGTAAGTGGAAGCCTTTTCTAAGGGTTCACATCATCACCGCATTTGTGATCTTCGGTTGACGAGGGGTACCTTCCCTTGGGTTTCTCGTAGTGTCCAAGTGTGGACTAGGCCAATGTTGGCATTATCATGATTCTCATGCCTCTGTGCTACCATTGCTACAGAAGGCATGGCGGTAATTAGGAACTCCGTCAACTGTATACTAGGCTGATGCTCTAGTGACAGTGACATTGAGTTGGCCATTACTCCAAGCCACTCAGAATGTTGGGTTTGAATTTATGGTCCAGTTGTTGATTTCTTGTCGTATGAGGCAATATTTCTTGCAAGTCTTGTTAGTGATGGTGCGGGTTTTGCAACCGTTTAAGGTTACACCACGCATCAGGTTTATGGCCTTAGAGCCATATTGCTGCCAGCTATGCTCTTGCAAGCTGCTTATACATGTTTCCACTCCATGTATACTGTCGTGGGTTGGAGGTATTATTGGGCTCCATGGTAAGTCGTGGCATCACGCTTCCGTTCATAGGAGACCTTCTTAGGCAAATGGTGTTAATAAGTGTCTCTCAGTATCTTAGGGCATTTCCTGTTAAGTGAAATCCCTTCGGGTCCTAACCGAGTGTTCGTTCTAACTTTCGTGCTTTTATCATGTCGCTGTTGTTCGACTGTTGCAACGCAGACACCCTTCAAGGATTGCTCCTGAGTGCTGTTGAAGCATGCCGTTACATCCGGCTAATGTTGATGACATGTTGTCCACTGTACCTTCTTGTGGTGTTGTACTTGAGTTTTCCCCTTTTGGGTCATGACGTCTCCCGTCCTTGGGTAGACTGTTTATGCTTGTTCCTAGTGTTTAAGACTAGGTTTGGTATTCCCTTCAATGATGGAGTATACTTGTGGTAATCTTGGGGTTGCTCTTGGGAATTCTGTCCCGTTTGTTGAGCATCATGGTGTTCACGTTATAGGCGATTGCTTTGCTGTGTTTAGGCTGGGTATACTTCCCAGCTATCATGTATTTTTGATGTCTTGAGACATATCCAATGTCTACACTTACTAGCATGTGTTCTTTGCACTTCCTAATTCTTATTCCTCATATTCAGATGGATTCTCTGAGTTCCTTTATACTTGATCCTCTGAGGTGTCCAGCTGTCCTGGGTTGAACTTACTGATGGTCCGTAGAATGGAGCTGACTACTTCCCGTGTGTCGTACACTACATGTATACATACGTGGGGTACCATGTTGATACGTTACCACTTACCCAACTATATGTCAGGCCCACAAGCTCCTTCGGAGTGCGGTTGTCCCACATCCCGTAACGGGTACACTCGTAGTGTTCGGCACACGCCTAGGTGAAGTATTCTATTGTCAACTCCTCTTGTATCATTCTTTGATACTCACCGTAATGCTGTTGGTCTGGTTTTAAAATCCAAGGTTTTAAAAGAAGGTTTATGGTTTTGAAAGAAAATTTTTGGGTTTTAAAAACAACGGTTCGGTGTTAAAAGAAATCTCTCATGGCATAGCCATGTTTAAGGTCTTGACCCAGTCTAGCCTCTCGCTGACTGGTAAGTACCGTAGTCGGCCGTTAAGCCTTCCCAAGGTTTTCATACGTCTGGTTGTTAGGATGTGTGATCCTGTGGTTGTTTCGTTACAGTCACCGTACATTACTATGTACTTGTGACGTGTTAGTGTTCCTTTACATACCTCTGTCTTTACTGCACTTGCCTTGGCAAGTGCGTGGTATCGGTGGTTTTTGGATAATCCTATGCCAATCTCGGTATGGTTTCCATTTGTTTGTTAGTCTCGTTGACGCTTCCCTCGATCTTATTGATCTATAATTGGTATACTCGCTCCTTTAGGTAGCTTCTTGGTGGTATAGACATGGCTGTCGTAGATCTGGGTACTCCTCCACTCCTCGGAGGTTCCCGTTCTATTTGGTTTAGTGTCGCTCCTTGTGGCTCGTTCCCACACATTTGTGGTGGTTACTGAGCCTTCCTTGTTTAGGCACTATGCTTGTAGTCCTATTGGTTTATATCTCATGGTTGTTCTTGTAGTTGTCTGAGCTATATTGGCCAGGTGTTGCAACCTTGATGGCATCGTAGTTTTGGAGTTAACCGCTTCCGACTATGTCCTTAGTCGGCTAGCATACCGTTGGTGGTATTATTCAAGTATTACTATCCCGTAGACTTGTGTCTCGGGTTCCGTTACTGCTCCCTTTTTCATTCCGTTGCACGGTTAGTGCTTCTGTCCTGCTGTTGGTTGACTAGCTAGGTTTCGCGACTACTAAGCAGGTCGCCCCATGCTGTTGCAAGTTATAGCCTCCTCGTGGTTGGAGTGCTCATTCTACCGCTATTACGTGCGGGGTTGTGGTTCAACCGGGAACTATCTCCGGGACTTCCAGTTCTTGGAATCTACTACATGTCGGTTCTTGTTTACTGTGTGATTGATTCACCACTGCCAGATCGGGTTTCCCCGAGTATGAGAAGACTTTTCTTCTCTCTGGCGTCCTTTCCCAAGTTACACAGTGGGGTTTTCGCGGGCGGGACTGGTATTGTAGGTATCCGGTACTCACCGGGAGTTCCTAACTAGCATCTCTCTAATGCTATCACTCAGCCCATAGCCCTAAGCTTCTAATTCCTAACTCGGTATTTCCTAAACTCGGTATTTCCAGTCATCAGAGCGATACTTCGCTCTGATACCACTTTTTGTAACACCCCTACCATTAATACATGCTTACCGTCCAATCTCCTTACACGTCAGATACACGCAGCGGATATTTACTTACGTACAATGGGTGATACAATGCCGTTAACCACCCGCGTGGCTAACAAGGCTACTACTACTGCTTACAGCATCGGTCTGATGGACCAGAATCCCGAGTACTACACTTCCACAACACATACTCCATTCATCAAACGAATACTACAAGGTTCCATCCAATACTTTACTCCTTCATTAACCATACAATACAAAATACATAACCGAGTTTACTAGGATCCTTATACATTTATAATGTCCCTTCCAAGTCCATATATACGCTCTAAGAGTCTACATCTACCCATTTCCTCACAACTACTTACTTTCTATGTACAAGGGTGTGCCTCCGGTCTCTTCCTTGGCCATATTCGCTTCGGGTACCTGCACACTAAAAAAATGTCCCCCGAAGGGGTCAGCTTTCGCCGAGCATGATAACCGCATACCCCGCGTACTAGTGAGGGTACGCCGACCACTTGGTCGTATACATGCGGTTGATTACATTCAAACATACATGCATACATGCTCTTATACACAGTACAAGAATACTTACGCAAGCATACATACATACACTTCATTGCATACAGGGCATACAACATAACCATCCAATACATACTTACCTTCTTCCGAATACACATACTCAGTACATACACAGGTACAGTTCTTGTTAGCTTCATTGGTCCACCCGGGTTAATCGGGTGGAGATTACCTTTTTACTCATTACTCCATACATACGCATACATCCTCATACTCATACTCATACTCATACATACTTACTTTCTTACTCTTACTCATGTTAAGCCGGTATGGCCTCTGGGCAGGGACTACACCGTCCCACCACCAGGCTTTACTTGGTTCACTAATCCAGGATGCTACCCACTTAAGGGATTTGGGCCGTGGACCAGCTTAAGAACCAGGAATCGGATTCAACCTCTTGTGTCTCCTCATCCTCACGCGTGGCCGAAACTATATCGGACTTCTACTCATTCCGGTTTACTCACTTAAGTTAGGAGTTAGGTGGTTAGGAATTAGCAGAAGTCATTCATTCAAGCCACAATAATACAATACAAAGCTCATATACACATCCATACAAAATACAATACAATATACGAATACACTACAAGGTACGATTACACATCATCATCATTCATACATTTCATGAATTATACAAACTATTGTTCAAGGCAAATATCGAGAACAATGTAAACAAGCACAAGTAAGTGCAATATAATCCGATTCGTGCATTTATCTTATTAGGTGGTCAAATAAGCACACAACCGGGGTAACCAGATTAGGATACAGGGCATGAAGAAATCATACCTTTCACCGTTGTACTTGTATCCCAACGTTCCTCCGGTATTCACAATTCAAATCCTATGATACATACAACCGAATAATTAATCTAACTATCATTAACTTAATTTGGTTACCCTTACGCTTCCTAACTCATACTTACTAGGTCTTCACATTCTTATACTTACATTTTATTTACTTACTTTTAATTACTTAACAATGGTTACTTACACATATATGCACGTATGTATAGGTGGGTATACATATAATACATACATATACTAACCATAGTCTCATAGTTTTTTTTTGTAAGTTTTGACCCGACCGAACTTGCGACCGACCTTGCAAGTTCGGTCCAAGTCAGTAGGCTACATCGGGTGAAAATTCCAGGGCCGACCGACCTTGCAAGTCCGGTCCCAAGGTCGGTCCATTCCAGTGAGTTACTTAACGGAAAATTTTAGCCCGAACGACCTTGCAAGTCCGGTCGCAAGGTCGGTCCATTCCAGTAGCTTACTCGACGGAAATTTTTCTGGCCGACCGAACTTGCATGTCCGGTCGCAAGTTCGGTCGATTCCAGTAGGTTACAGACGGGAGAATTTTTCTGGTCCGACCGAACTTGCAAGTCCGGTCGCAAGTTCGGTCCATTCCAGAAGCATTCCCGTCTTTGTAAATCTGGGCTCGACCGAACTTGCAAGTCCGGTCGCAAGTTCGGTCCGGCCCAGTATTTTCATTTTTACTTCTGTTTTCAGTCCTATACTTTACCCATTGTTTCTCCAATCTTCTTACATGTAACCCCACATGTTTAAACACTACCTAGGCCCCTCAAACTGCCTTAATTCATCCACCAAATTCTTTACTAAATCCATCAATCCACTTACACAATTTCATCACTTCCCTTCCACACTTACAACAGTTTGCATCCTTCAATGCTACAGATTTTTGTTCCAACTTCTAACGTCCAATACTTCCTCTACCAATGTCACTCCTAGCATCCCAAATACCTCCTCTTACCAAGCCGATTCATTTCCAAGCAATTGTACCATCTATACCCAAGTCCATCATTCATTTTACCAAATCTTGCACACTATTTCTTCGCAGTTCTTCAATGCAATCTAATACCTCTTTGCTACAGATTTTGACACTTACTCTCCCCTTCTCTAACCACCTCTTCTAATGTCATTTCTAGAGTTTACAATACACTAGTTATCTCTCCAAACCTACTAACCAAACAGCTCTGACAAAAATCTGTTACAAGTACATGGTTTCACTTAGTTTCTAGTTTTCTCAAGTGTTCCAATTCTAGATAGATTTTGCCATAGTCTCCCCTATATTTTTACACTCTCACCACATATTCTAGTTCACAATCCAACACTTATTTCACCTGTTTCAATCGGCATCAATATACAAGCTTTCATACACAATTCCCAAACACTAAACACTACTAAAAATTCCTGCACATAACCTCTCATTCCCAATCTGTTTTGACAAGTTTTCAATGTCTTTTAAGGTTTCCAAAACATTTGTATTCTCTTATACATTACACTATCAATACCTTACCACTTCCATTACTCATTTCAACTTCTAAGAATCTGTTACATACATATATACAACTACAAGGCTACACAAAAGAGCATTCTTACCTTGTTTCTCCTCTAGATTTCTTTCTCCTTCTTTCTTCTTCTTCCTCTTTCTCCACCGGTTTAGCCAACACAAATTCTCTACTCTACAACCCATATACATACACATTTCAATACACTAAAACTAACCCTAGCTATATTAAGCTTTAAGTAGGTTTTAGGGTTTAGAATTCTCATTACCTTGCAAGGGTGTAGATGAAGCTTGGAGTGGCTCAAGAACAAAGTTTCCAACTCCACCAAGATGCCAAAATCGGCTAGGACAAGGAGCAACAAGGGTTTTAGTTTCCATTTTTGCCCTTGAGGCTAGAAAAAGATGGAGTTTTTAGGAATATTTTACCTCAAAAGAACAAGGAGAAGGAGGGCCTTCTAATGGTGGTCTTGAAACTCCAAATGCTCCATACCCATGGAGGCGAAAGTGCTCTCTTTCGAATTTTGAAAGGATAAAATGCTCTACTTGGTGAGAGGATTCCAATGGTGTAGTTTTTATAATTTTTGGAAGAGGTTTGAAGGGGTTACAAGAGGAGAGAAGGTGCTATTTTTGTGAGGTTGCTTTTCTCCATGGATGACCGATGAGGAAGAAGAAGAAAAGAGAGTGAGTGAGGTGAGTGGTATTACGTGAGTGAAGAGAATGAATTGGGAGAGAGTGTGTGAGATAGGTAAGTAAAGTAGTGTTTTACTTTTGCTTTTTAAATTCTTTTGTCTTTTGTTAATAAGGAGAGTAAAGAGTGTGTGAGAGAGAGAGGGGTGTGGGATCGGACACACTCACAGGACCATAAGGGTTTTAAAATTGTATTTACAATATTGGACACATAAGTTTGTGTCATTTATGTTTCTACCCCACAACTTCCCGTTTTTGACAGTTTTTAATCTCTCGTCTTATTGATTTTATTGGTTCTAAAGCTTCACTAATATTTATTAATGATTATTTAGTTGACCAAAATTGTTACGAGTCTATTTGACCCGCTTAAGGGCACGTTTTCCCGGTTACCTCGAAAAACGCGCTTTAAGGTTCGTTAGTGATTTTAATCCGTTTTAAGGATCCGTTTTCTTCGGGAGTTGTTCCCATATATTATTTAGGTCTTATCAAACCTTTAGAATCCCTATAATACTCTAACCGAGGTCTCATACCTCCTATGGTTATTTAACGCTTATTTAGCGTTTTCCGCTTTTAAAGCGTTTCTTTATTTCTTTTGGATTTATTTTTCCTTACTAGTATTAATTGGGTACCATTAGGCCCTTAATTACATATGAGATAAATTTTAATCCCTATATTTAAGTTCGGGGTATTTCATCCCCAATTGATAAATCTCAATCCGGTGATAATACATTTTCTAGTAGAAAACACATTTGAGTCACAAAAGCAATTTTCCTCATTCGCAATACACAAAGCCAAATCAACTTGAGCATAGAGATTTACCTGAACAATCAAATCACTTCAAGAGAACAATCCAACATAATCACTAGCAGCGCCCGTCGTCGAAATCAGAGTCTAAGTATATAATCAACAATTAGAATCAACCAAACACAACAGAATAATTTACTAGACTATCTAGGTAGAATACTTACCCAACGTAATCCTAACTGGCACTGGGAAGGCGATATGACAGCTCAGCAGGATGAAGAATGTGAATTTGCAAAGGTTTCAAGGTGAAGAATCGAGATATTTTAGTGGAAATAAGAGCGTAGAAAAGTTGCGTGAATTTTGAGAGTTGGGAGAGGAAGAGCGTAATGGTAATGGTGTTAGTGGAAGACGATCAGATATCGAAAGAGGATTGTTATTTAAATAGAATTAATTTGCAAAATAAAAGGAATGCTAGTAATTTTTTTTCGATCAAAGGAATGCTAGTAATTTAAATAAGTGATAATCAGTTTAAAGGAAGAAAAGAAAATAATGAATAATTCAAAGAGAGTTTTAACTGATTAGTGTTGTAGATAATTAAAAAGGATATAACTATTTAGCGTGATGAAATCCACAAAGAGAAACAAAATCTCTAACAAATACTGGTTTAGAAATAAATAAATATTCTCAATTCGAATAATAGGAGGAAAGTAACTCAGCCGTTGTAACGAGTAATAAGGACGAGAGTTTAATATCTAGAAAAGAATTAATAAATATTTATTTAATATAAGAAGGAGGTTGAAATAAATAAGAGATAGTGAAACAAATCAATAATCTTAGCAAGAGGAAAATAATTACGTTAACGAAGGATCTAGAATATTAGTAATATAGTATTAAGATGAATAAAGATTAATATCTTACTAATTTGGAGAAGTCAATGGGATTTGAACTCTTAAATTAATGCTAATTTACTAAGAGAAAGTAAAATTGAATTCGAACTCTACACCGGTGCGGACGGAGGTAGAAAACGTGGTTGAAACTGCTCAAAATGATGGTTTGAACCGTCTTTTATACCCCCGTCGTTTTTTTGTCAATATCTTAAGCGACGGTTCGAGAACCGTCTTTAAGATGTCTTAAGCGACGGTTTTTGTTGAACCGTCTTTTAAAAGCTCCGGAGCGTAAAAAAATGAATCTAGTCTAATGCGACTAGATTAATTTCTATTCTGTATGGTGTGGTGTCGTCTCTAATGTGACTAGATTAATTCTATTCTGTAGTGTGTCGTCTGGATTCGAACTCACGACCGATGGTACCCACACACCCACACACGCGTCCCCCAACCACTAGACTACAACATCAAACTCGTTCATTTATGAACAAACACATATGTAGCAATTATATAACTTAATCTTTTAATTATTGGAATTTTAATTCCAATTTTTGTTCACTCCTATACAAATTTTAATAAGTAGTTAGGCATCGTAATAGGTAAATAAGCATCGTATTATATACATACTAAAGATATTATAAGATTACATATATGTACATAGTTACAATGTTAATTATAAAAAGACTAATTTACTGAAGTAAAAAATTAATGCTAATTATAAAATATAAATTTTATTAAATTATATATACATGCAATATCTCACTACCTATTTTGTGAAGTTTAACCATGTAAACTAATTTAAATATTTATTACTCTATACTATTTTTCAGACTTTGTTTATTTTTGTGTTTAAACATATTTAAAGAACGGTTTATTAATTAACTGTGTCTTTTAACATATTTTAAAAGACAGTTTCCACCAAACCGTCGCTTATTAAGTTTCATTCCGCGCGCGTCTACCTGTTTTAAAAGACGGTTTCAGACAAACCGTCACTTAAGGTCATTTTGCGCGCGCGCCAAAGTATCTTAAATGACGGTTCGCCTGAAACCGTCTTTTAAATAGAACTTAAATGACGGTTTCAGGCGAACCGTCATTTAAAATACTTTGCGCGCTGAAATCAGACATCTTAAACGACGGTTTCAGCGAACCGTCGTTTAAGATGTCTTTAAGTTGCGCGCGCGCGTATCAAACGGCTTAAAAGACGGTTTTCACCAGATTCGTCATTTATAGACCGTATGTTTTGATATTTTTTCTACTAGTGCTAGGAATTTAAGATTAATCAATTTGAAAAGAAATTCTAGGATTGTATTCTGAGAACTTAAATAACTTTGTAACATATAAGAAGGATGAAGTAGTATTTAAATGATAATAATATTAATAATAGGAATACGATCAGTAAGGGCAAGGACCTTGCGGATAATTGTAAACATTTTAGGAAGAGGAAAGAATTTAATATAAGAGTATCGTTTAACTTCCCTGGGCCACTATAATACTAACTTCAAACTTATTCCTTCATAAAAAGAATTATATTATTCTTAACATGAAAATTTGTGGGTATTTCAGGGACTATCTCCATCCCTCAGACTTTTCTCTCCACCCATGTAGTAGCTTTGGGCCAACTTTCCCAGGTTTCGCATCCTTCGGAAGTTAGGTGATAAAGCACCCTTAAGGCGTAATAACCGAGTGGACGAGGTCCACTTTGGTTAAGGAGAAATAAGTTAGCGGAGTACCTTGCCTTTGTCCTCTCTTTTTTTTAAATGAAAACCGTTAAGGGACACAAAGAATAGACACATCTATCAATACGAGAACATGGATTGACTCAAACAGTATGCAAACACACCTACTAGTTATTACAGCCAAGGGATAAGTGAGACTACCGTCTTACGTTGATTGATTCATTCTGATTGCTGAATAGAGTGCCTCGAACCTAGCGGTAGGAAGAGCTTGGTAAAGATATCTGCTAGATGATCCTCTGTTGGAACAAAGTCAAGTTGAATTAGCTTTTTCTCAATACAGACCTTCAAAAATGGAAACGCATTTCAATGTGTTTGGTTCTCGAATGTTGGACTGGGTTTTCAAAGATTTTAATTGTGCTCTTGTTATCAGAGAAAATAGCAATTTGATATCAACAAAATTTTACATTGTAGAGGACCAAGAGACTAAGCATAAACCAAAGCATTGTGCATTACCAGATGTACTCTTTCGATCATGAAGGGAGTCTGTCCAATCTGAATCACTAAAACTAGATAAAGTAATACAGGGGAGCGAAGGTACCATAGATGAAGTTGATTGGTTCCTTTTAAATATCAAATGATTCCTTGACCGCCTTGAGATGGGACTGTTTGTGCTGCTTGAAAGCAAGCACATAGACAGACTTAGTCATCAGGGTTGATGGCATTTAGACACTTCTTGTACAGATTTCCCTCACTACGTTCCATGGCTTCTAGAGATCCTGTACGTTCATCAAAAACTTTGCAACCGACAGATGAGAAAAGTACTAAATTGAATCTATCACAAATTTGAGAAATTCTTAACATACTATGTTGAAGTCCAGTTACCAGGTGGACTCCATCTACCTTAAACTTGGAGGGGTTACCTACGGATCCAACTCCCATGATTTCACCTTGATTGTTGTTACCAAAGGTAACCTACCTCCTTTGTAGGTTGAAAGTGAGCTGAATTTGTTGGGATTTCCAGTCATGTGTCTGGAGCACCCACTTGTCTAAGTACAAATAGTCCATCTTCACGCTCACTTCCACCTGCAAAAAACATCACTTGGTAGTTTTTGGGAACCCAAGTATACTTGGGTTCCCTTTTTGAACCAAATTTTTTCAACATTTCTCGTGCCTCAAGGATAAGATTGAGTCGCTTGATATTAAATGACATATCCTTGTGAAGCTTTTCACAGGCACTATCCCGTTGTCCAAGACATCCGCAATAACCACATATCTTGGTTGGAGGAAGGTTAACATATTTTTGTTGTCCTTTCCCCCAAGAACCAAAATGTTCTTTTTGTTGTTGGCGTTTGGGTTTATTGTTGGATTTGGAAACATTTTTAGGGATATCGAACTTGACTTTATGCCACTTGGGCTTGGATTGAGTGATCCAACTCTAGATCGCAAATTGATTATCTCTTGAGAAAGTTTATCAACTTCCTTTCGGAGATTATTTCGATCTTGACTAACTTCCTAGATCTTGGAGTTGGCCCACTTAGGTAATTCTGATGGAGTGACCTGTTTGATGAAATTGACTAATTTGAGAGAGAGATCATGTTCCTTTTCTTTCAGTTTTTGAGTGAGTTTCTAAATAGAAGAGTTTAGAGAGATAACTTGAGATTATGAACTATTTAACTCATTCTGTAAAGAACACACTTGTCAGCGAAAACAATAATATCTTTCCTAAGAGAGTTCATCTGAGTCAAGGACTCTTCCTGAAATACCATAACCTTTAAATAATTTAATAATGGTTAAATATATTATTTGGGGGATTATTAAACCCAGAAAAGTATATAAGCACTTGGGCGTTAAAACACACCTAAACTCCTTAAGGTCAAAACGAGCGTTAAAGCCCGAGCTTAAGCTAACCAAGTTATATAAGCTATAAAACTCATATGAAGTAATCAAGGATCATTATATGACCTTTAAACACAAGTCCTCAGTTGGAACTGAGTAAAAATACAAAATGCCCGGGAGTTCCCTTAAGGGCCCCTTAAGGCTTGAAAGTCCCGGAAATACTTTATAAAATAAAATAAAGCATCACACTTCATTATAAATGCACAATAACACTTTAATGAACATTTAAGATGAATTTCTCAAGATAAATTATCAGTTAAAGACAAAGTGCTTGGAGGTTCCCGACGAGGGCCCCATAAACCCCGGGAGTGCCCTGGAGAGGTACCGAAGTGGCACAAACTCCAATATAAATTATTCTAAGAATTCCTATCATTAATATTCACCATTCGAAAGAGAATGCTCGAGCTACTTTTTCAAAAATACACAAAGTGCTCGGACGAATTTCTTAACGCTCCTTTTGCCCAGGGAGTGTCCCGGTAGCCCGAAAATTGAGTTATGAGTCTATATAACCCCATATAACTCAATGTAACACCTTAACATATTATTATTGACTATAAAAATTTCAATAAACACTTGGAACTCATAGCGACTAATTATTTTCCAGAAAATCCTTAAAGCACAAAAACGCACCGTCGGGTGTCACAAAAATGCATTTTACGCAATTGCCTTGAAGTTTTTGAGGAGCCACGAGTTAATAATCTTAAAAGGGGATAAATTTACCATCTAAATCAATTAATTCCAGTACTAAATTCATAGTACAAATGGGGGCGATTTTTGGGACAAAAAGGTACCTAAATCAGCATTTTTACCTTAAAACTTTCATCTTTTACCATCATATAAATGTACCACATAAATGCTGGAAACTATTACACATATTAGTATGGTATTAGTACAATATAATGTGACAGGAATTAAATCAAAAATCAATCCCATATGGTCTCCAAGTCAGGCGCCATTTTGAGTGTATTTTGGGTAGATTTTGGCAAAAATAATGCCTTATGGTAAGATGACTCATCCTATCATGTACTATATGCTAAAGTATCAAATAATTTGAGTCAAAGAAGACCCCATTACCGTGTACCTACAAGAAGACAGCAAGGGAATTAGTATATGAAAAAGAATGGAAATAAAATACAAGCTAGACTTACCTTTTACAAGACTACAAACAAAGAAAACAAGTTGCCTCCTACAAGCATGTGCAGCCAATTTCACATGGAGAAAAGCTAGTGTAATTGCCTCATTAATTAGTCAAAAGAATACACTACCTAACTAAGCATAATTCATGGTCAAATATAGACAAAAATCAAGTGCATCCAAACAGCACTACATTGCCGATTTGTACAAGGAAAAGAAGGCTTAAATTGCCTTATAAAGATTCAACTAAGATACCTACCTACTTAGCCATATTCTCTTGTTTAAAACAACAAAAATTAATGGTCATCCATAGCCATATGCAGCCGAGAATGCAAAGGAAAGGAAGTTAATATTGGCATGATATTCAAATTATAAAATTCAAAGGAGACATGTACCAACCTTGCCTTTGTCTTCTTATTACAAGTTGTCAATGAAAGTCTCCATTCTCTTATCAATCAAGCCGTAAGTCTAGTCCACTATGGACAATTTTATTGAGCCAATAATCAATGGAATAAACTAATTGAAAGACTAGTCAATTGACATTAATTTAGCAAAAGAAAAATCCTTTCAATTTGCCTTACCTTAAGTCATACGTGAGCTTCTTCATTCTTTCTTTACCTTCCTTTGGCCGGTGGGTAAGCTCTCTTCCTTCACTCTTTTCTTCTTCATTTGCTAAGTTAGTTCCTTAGAGCTTCAAGCTCCATTAATGGTGTTTCTAAGTTCTAACACCATTTCTATGTAAATACCTAGTTAAATCTACCAAGTCTTGAAGCAAGAATCATCCTAGCAACTAGACAAGATTTCGCCAAGCATTAGTATTCCAAGGAGGTTCCTAGATTCAACAACAACACAAGGAACAACAAGAACAAGTTAAGGTATATTTTCATGTCGAAAATCCTAGTAAATTCCTTAAGGTCATTTCCGAAAATTATGAACTTCTAAACCAAGTCTCTTCATCATTTCATGAAGGAAATCTAGATCTACAATCATCTCAAGGTCTACCGAAAATTCCTTGAAAAATTCCTAAGGTAACTCTTGTAAAACTACTCCAAATCTTATTCATAAATCCTTGATAGAAGTCTAACAAATGGATCTCCTAAATATATATAAGGAGGCCGAAAGTTCTTCATCAAGATAGCATTTGGAGAGCTTGGAATTCAAGGGGAAATCAAGTACAAGAATTGTCTTGATTTAAGGAGTAAGTTTATATAATTGAGGTTTATTAAGTTTAAGCTTGATTTAAGCTTCAAACTTTGGTATAAAAATTATGTATAACCTTTAAATAAATTAAGGCTGAAACTTTGGGTTATATTGTCAAGAAAATAAATTATAACATATAAGGTAAGATTATTACCTTAAGGTATAAATATTGTCACAAAAATTAATTAAGAGGCATATATATGTAAACCGAAATATCTAAGAGTTATTTGTTCTATTTTGAGTTTATAATCATTCTAAGTCATTAGCATAATTTTTAGAAGTGTTATATGGCTTGTATACATTTATATGTATTTATTATAAAGTTTAAAGCAAGTTTTAAAACTATATGGTAAAAATATAGTAAGGCCGAGAATGAAATGTTTTATTTGGTGATTATCGAAAATATAAGTATATTAACTTATATTATAAATTTTGGGAACATTAAAAATAGCTACAAGTATTTAAATGGCTAATTTATAAAGTTATGTGGCTAAAATGTAAATTTTGAAAAGTTTGGAGTGCTTATTATAATTGCCGAGAATAAAAGGGTGGATTTGGTATAATTATGTTAATAAGGTAGGAATTAATATTATGAATTTTGGTGAATTAAATAAGTGGTTAAGTGTTAAAATAACAATTTATAAAGTTTTGGGACTATTTTGTAATTTATGGAAAGTTTGGTGTGAAACCGAATTATAATTTTATGGTATATTAAAGTATTAATTATGAAATTAAGTCTTGGTCAAAGTGTTGACCAAAAAACTTTGGGTTAAAATGATTTATGACATAAAATATCAAGTTTATAAAAGTTTAAGGGTGAATATGTAATTTATGAAAGATATTGGTAAAACTGAATTAAAAGAGGGCGAAATGGTGATTTACAAAAATATAAGTGTCCACTTGGTTATTTTAGGAAATTAAATATTGAAACTATAGTTTATAAGTTAATATGTAACTTACATAAAGTTTTGGGGTTAAATTGTAAATAAAGGAAAGATATATATTAAGACCGAAAGTATTGTGGTCATTTGGTGATTTATAAAAAGATTAGAATATTTGGTTGTAATTGCCGAAAATCTAAAGGGGTTAATTAATAATTACAAAGGTTAATGTGGGTAATTAGTGAATTACAAAAGTTATAAGGTATTTGGCAATTTTAAAAAGTTAATATATTTGTTTTACAATTTCCGAAAATTAATATGGGTATTTAGTAAATTATAAAAGTATATGGTATTTGGTAAGTTGTAAAAGTTAATGGGTTCAAATATGATTACCAGAAATTATATGTGGTTATTTAGTAATTTATAAAGTTGTTGGGTATAAAATATAAATACCGAATTAATAAGGTTGGTTTTGTAATCTAATAAAGAAAGGGATTGAAACTAGGTAATACAATGTATTATGGTATACTATGGAGGATAATATAAGGTTTATGAAATAATTGTGGTTATGATAAAAATAACCAAAAGAATATAATATAAAGTTTATAAAACAATTATGGATATATTAAAGATAATCAAATTATACTGATATATGGAATAAGAGGAAATAATTGTGGATATATAATTAAAGAGATGAAGAAATACCATAATATGAAAATTCATTATCACATGTGGATACTACATAAAATAATGAACTAATGAACTATCTAGAGCCACTGTTAAATAACAGGAGGAAATAAAGAACATACAGAGTTATTATACAACGAGTTAAAGCTACAGTAACTACTGTAATAATTAGTGGATAGTTATATTAATATCACCCGGTATTGCATGTTTATATAACAGAGTACGGAAGGACTACTGAACAGGAATTTGTCAAGCTAGCAGTTACTTAGTGAACAGTATGTTAATTGTGTGGTCTGAATGTCCTAAGGATTATCCTAAGGTCCAGACATTATGTGTTAATTGTTTAAGAGCGATATCTGTGATTTTATGTTTATGTATTGTATACTGTATTGCTCAACATTGTGTGCGTTTATTTTTACGCGAACGTTTTATGACTGGAAGTTTATACATCTAAATTGGAGCAAGACTAACCTTTAGGTATTATTAAACCTAACTGATGGTCAACTATTATAGTCTTAACTCAAGGATTGGTTATTGTGTCACTGACAAAAGGGCTAACTTATAAAGAGAGGAATCCAGACTGTTTCGACTTTCTGGTTGCGCATCGTGATCACTACGAGAGACTTCAATGGGGAGTCACTCAAGGGAATCCATCAGTCACATTTGAGGATGGCAGAGGGCACTGCCGTTGGTGCACAGGTTCGACCGGATCGGTCAAAATATTTATCCAGGGCCATAAGGTCAGCTGGTAAACGTTCCATTGGAACCCAGGGACTATCGTCCATTCATAAGTTATTAAGGGTTTCTTATCATGACCCTGGGAGTGGAATTTAATTGGAAAAGGTTAGTGATTGGTTAAAGGATAAAGGCCAGGTGACCAACTAACAAGTACAGTTTAATACGCGTATCTTGTTTGAATTACTGATGTGTGATTATTGGTTATTGTTATTGATGTGAGATATTGGTTACTACTATGGTTATTGATTGTGGTCATTAGTGTTGTGTACTATTGTACATTGATGTTACAGGTGAGTTGTTATGTGATTGTTGATGTTTACAGTTATCACTGTTGTTATTGTAAACCGGTATTTCATGTAAAAATCTAATATCAAGATGGCGAAAATGACCTTAAGGAATCTAGATGATTTAAGACTACATTTAGCATACCAGCATTTCGATTGCTGAGCCTTCAGTGGGCCAAACATTCAGGTTATTGAAGAAGACTCAAGCCGGAGTGCGGGACACGGGGGTAGCTGATGTGTTTTTCAACAAACACCTTTGGTATTATTTTTTATTGTATTAAGGAGTTGTTGTATTCAGTTAGTTGCGCATTTAGTTGGATTTGGTCTGCAATAATTAGAGGCTCAGTATCTGTTCATCACACGTGAGGAGTTGTATTGTTGGAAAGAGTAAGGATGCTTGTTACTCACAAGGGTGAGTAACGGCGTGTAACACCATGGTAGATAGTTTTATTTCCGCTGCGAATTGTTATTTATTATGCTACGACATGCGCGTTATTACTGGTTTAGGATTGGGGTGTTACAAAAAGTGGTATCAGAGCGAGTACCGTCTGATGAAAGATACTGAGTCAAGAACAGTGAGCATAGAATTTTTTGGGAAACGGGAAAACGTTGTGAGGATTCGTGACCTAGAAAAAATCTAGGAATATCTTTATTGCTAGTGGCTAACTTTCTTATATATTTGTGATGTGTATGTAACGGTGTAGCAACTAAGTGGTAATAAAAAATACTATAGATTCGACAAGAGGAAGACCACGTGGAGGCAGCGTGGACGCGGTGGCGAGACACCGGCAGATGCTCGAGGTACCAGACCTAGTAGCAGCTATGGCAGTCTTCGCCAGCAACTAGGAGCTCAACTTACGGGAGCCATACCCCACCCGCCGAAGTCCAGAGAACCAATTGGTTGAAAGCGTTGCAGACGCAAGAGTACCGACTTATTCAGGGGAACCAACCCCGCACTGGAGAAGTTCATTATAGAGCCCAGAAGGCGTTCAGGCTGTCAGAGTTCCAGAAGACCAGAAAGTCGACTCGGCGCGTGCAACCTGAAGGACGCAGCTGACATGTGGTGGCGGTCTGTGAGAGCCCGTAGAGCTACACCATGGACTTTGGATGGGACAACGTTGTAGAAGTGTTGCGGAGAAGTACTACCCGAACACCAAAAACGGAGAAAAGGCAAGAGATCGAGACCTTAATCCAAGGGAGACAACAGTTGACCAGTACTACTTCACCGCGTGTTTGTAAAAAGATGTGACTACTTCTACCACTTAGGTATGTACCTATCGTTTTGCGGAAATAGTGGAATTGTGGGTTGTCGAACTCTTGGGGACCTTGCTGTGGTTTAACTGATAGTGTAAATTAACTGAGAATTCTAATTAGACTACTGAATAGAAACTTATCATTTTTTGAGAGAAATTGTGGTTTAGAACTTAACTTAAACAAAACAGCAAAAAGACAATTAATCAAACAGAATAATAATAGCGGTTTATAAAACTCTTTTGTTTTTAGGAAGCACCCTGGGTGTTCTGCTCACCTATTTTACCAAATTATATTACTATAGAACTTCTACCATTTAGCAATAAACTCAGGAATTTTAATTAGTTCGTTTGACGGTCCTTGTAAAAGGGTCCTTGTGTACAATAAACCCTGATTAATTTAAATAACAAGCTGCAATCCTTGCCCAAGTTATTATAAATTAATCGCTTTATTAACAATTCCTGTTGGAGACAGATTAACCTATAGGCGAAACTCGCTTCTAGTCATTAACCCGTTTTGACTTCTTTGTCTAGAACCTTGTCTCAGCACCGCATTTTAACAAGAGACTACAAATATCACTTTAATAATTGGCCTGAATATTAAGCGCATTAAGAACGAGAATCAAAATATTGCTTGAACAGATTATAGAAAATATACGTAACACGATGTATAAAATAGGCTTGCTTCCCAACCCGGGAGGCTAAGTTATTACTCACATAATTATAAAAACAAACATCGTAAGTACGATAGACATTAAAACAGAGTAAAGTTAAGAAAAGGAAGAACTCTCTGCATTCGCACGGGCTTATTGGTGATGGCAAATGATGAAAATGAAGTGGCGATGTGGATGTATGGAGATGAGATGTATGATTTTTGGAGAGAAAATGATGATTTTGTGGAGGAAAAATGGCATAAGTTTTGGGGTGGAATGAGATATGGATTAATGGAGGGGAGGGTTGTAGGTGTATTTATAGAGAATATAGGTAAAGGGGGGGTAAGGCGGTGGAATTTCCGTGTGAAGAGATAATGTTATTATCTCTTCACACTGTTGCGACCTGCTCTGTACGCTGGCAAGATCGACATGTCCGGACCACTGTCCGGACCAGACTGGTCCGGACATGTCGATTTTCTACGGGGCGCTGGCATGTTGGTCCGGACCACTCATCCGGACACTGGTCCGGACCAAATTCAATTGCCTCTAAAATATTCGTTTTAGCTCCGATTTGATCCCCGTTTGCGCCTACGCGTTCGTCTCTTCGTGTACTTTGCTCCTAGCTTGGTTTTCCTCATGTTTAACCAATAAATTTGTGAGATAACCAATAAAACATAAACTAGAGGAAAAACATACGATAAGTGAGTAATATTATCCTGAAAGTAAGTAAGTACAAGGTAAATTAAACCCTTAAATGTCTATGTATTTCTCACTTATCAAACTCCCCCATACTTATCTTTTGCTTGTCCTCAAGCAAATCTTTTTTACATAATGTTTAAACAAGTTAAACAGACAATAATCAAGTAAGGAGAGCACAGAAGAGGTAATTGTCAATCTTTTCAGATTTTAAAAGGGTACTAATAACATTAATTTTCTTAAATATATTTCTCCATTTCTAAGAATAACCCTGAATCCTACAAAAGAAAGAGAAGAGAAGCAGTACCATGAGAATTCTGCTTTTAACCTGAGCCAATCCACCATTTTCTTTCACATTTCCTTGAACGACAAGGGGCATGAAGTAAAATCTTATTCCATTATACCTTTCAATGCCACATACTCATGATCCATAATGAAGAAGTTTTTATCATTTTGGTGCAGAATGCACAGATACTTCAATTTTGAAGTTCATTTTTCTTTTACCTCAGACTTTTCTCTCCACCCTTGTAGCGGTTTTGGGTCTACTATCCCAGATACCGAGTACCTTAGGTAGCCGGGTGATGAAGCACCCCTAAGAACTTAATAACCGAGTGGACGAGGCCTGTTTAGGATCAGAATATGCCTGTCTGGATCAGAGGAGTACCTTGCCTTGTTCTTTTTCCACCGTTTTTCCAATCAAATCCAGGCTCAAAGTCAAAACAAAATTCAAATGAATGATTTCCTCAGAATTTTTTAGCATTGAGTAAGGAGCAGAGTTAATTTTTTTTTGTGTACCCTTTAAACCTGTTAATACCGGCATTACTCCCTCTATGGCTCCTTCTTTGATTATTAATCACTTAACAAATTTAAACACAGTGTCGAAAAAGAGAAAACTTAAGAGCAAGCTTTTGATTATTATCTCCCCCACACTTGAACCAAAGCAATGCCCTCATTGCATAGAAAGAATTAAAATAACAGGGCATGCAAACTACCTGGGTAATGATCACAAAATGGCAATAGGAAATATTGAAAATTTAAAGAGCAAGGTAAGATAGTGTACTCCCCAGATTGTAGAGTATAGTGTAGCTCCCCCACACTTGAGTTCAGCTGTAGAATGTGCAAGATGTTCCTGTAATAAATATTCTAAACAGCCAGAAGAACTCAAGTTAATTCTCCTCGTTCTCTCTCCTCTTTTTTTTTCTATATTTTCATAAAAAGATACAAAATATAAGCACAATAAGATTAAAAAGATAGATAGTAGGGTGCCTCCTACCAAGCTGCCCATCTTTATGGTCTTTGGCTAGACCGTACCTGAGTGTTTTAAGTGTGACTGGATCTTTGAGAAGAAGCGCAGAAGCCTCTTCGTTGTCTAACGTGGTTCCCAGAAATAATTTATTCGAGCTCCATTTACTTTAAACGATCCTCCTTTCTTATTGTCCAATTCCACAGCTCCATAAGGAGAGGTGGATATTATTGTAAATGGTCCAGACCAGAAGGATTTTAACTTACCTGGGAAGAACTTAAGTCTGGATTATAAAGAAGGACCTGATCTCCTTTTGAATTCTCGCTTGGCAATCATCTTATCGTGCCAACGCTTGGTCTTCTCCTTATAAATCACTGCATTCTCATAGAGTCGTTCCTAAGTTCTTCCAGCTCAGTCAATTGGAACTTCCTTTTTTCACCGGCTTGTTGTAGATCAAAGTTTAACACCTTCAGAGCCCAATAAGATTTATGCTCTAATTCCACAGGCAAGTGGCATGCCTTCCCAAAAACTAGTTTGTAGGGGACACGCCAATAGGTGTTTTGAAGGCGGTACGGTATGCCCAGAGCGCATCCAATTTAAGGACCAATCCTTTCGAGAAGAGCTCACCGTCTTCTGCAGAATCCATTTTAGCTCTCTATTTGTTATCTCTGCCTGACCATTCGTTTGAGGATGGTATGGTAGAGCAACCTTATGTCGGACTCCATATTTCTTCAGGAGAGCATCAAACTGGCGATTGCAGAAGTGAGATCCACCATCGCTGATTATTGCTCTAGGAACACCGAATCGAGTGAAAATGTTTCTTTATAAACTTCATCACAACTTTACCATCATTAGTAGAGCAAGCAAGGGCTTCCGCCCATTTAGAGACATAATCGACTGCTACTAAGATGTATAAATTTCCAAAGAATTTGGGAAGGGTCCCATAAAATCAATCCCCCAAACATCAAATAATTCAACCTAGCATATTATTCAAGGGTAGTTCATTGCGGCGAGAAATGTTACCTTGCCTTTGACACCGATCACAAGTAGACACAAAAGCATGACAGTCTTTGTGAAGGGTGTTCCAATAGAAACCGGATTCAAGTACCTTAGCAGCTGTACGGGTTGCACCGTGATGTCCGCCGGTTTCTCTAGAATGGCAATGGAGAAGGATATTTCTGATTCCGTCTGTGGGACACATCTCCTTATAATCCATCTGCACAGATTTTGAAAAGAAATGGATCATCCCATAAATAATGTTTGACAATCGAAAAGAACCTTTTTCGCTGCTGATATGTCATATCAGCTGGGATGATCTTCGTAGCCAGATAATTGGCAATATCGGCAAACCAAGGGTCTCCTGCCGTTTGGATTGTGAATACTGCCTCGTCCGGGAAAAACTCATTGATGGGTCTTTCGTCTTCTGGTCCCTCCATCCTTGACAAGTGGTCAGCCACGACATTCTGGATACCTCTCTTATCTCTTATCTCTATGTCGAATTCTTGTAAGAGAAGTATCCATCTTATCAACCTGGGTTTTGCATCTGCTTTGGCAAATAAATACTTGAGGGCAGAATGGTCAGTATGAATAATAACCTTACTACCCAATAAATATGGACGGAATTTATCCAAAGCAAAGACGACTGCCAGCAATTCTTTTTCGGGTGGTGTAATTTTTCTGAGCGTCGTTTAAAGTGCGACTAGCATAATAAATGACTCTCAGAACTTTATCCAATTTTTGGCACAAAACAGCACCCACCGCATAATCACTGGCGTCACACATGATTTCAAAAGGTTGGGACCAGTCGGGTGATACCACAATAGGAGCAGAAACAAGTTTTTCTTTTAACAAATTAAAAGCTGCTAAACATTCATCAGAAAAATGAAATTTAGCATCTTTGTCAGTAAAGTACAGAGAGGCTTAGAAATCTTGGAAAAGTTTTTAATGAATCTTCTGTAAAAACCAGCATGTCCAAGAAAACTTCGAATACCTCTTACAGTAGTAGGAGGTGGGAGTTTTTCTATTACCTCAATTTTAGCGCGATCCACCTCAATACCTTTTGAAGACACGTTATGTCCTAGCACGATCCCTTCTCGAACCATGAAGTGACATTTCTCCCAGTTCAGGACTAGATTTGTGTCTTCACACCTGGCCAAAATAAGATCAAGATTCTCCAGGCAAGTATCAAATGTCGAACCAAAGACAGAGAAGTCATCCATAAAGACTTCTATACATTTTTCAATGTAGTCAGAGAAAATAGCCATCATGCACCGTTGAAAAGTAGCTGGTGCATTACATAATCCGAACGACATTCTTTTATAAGCATATGTTCCATAAGGACAGGTAAAAGTAGTTTTATCCTGATCTTCTGGAGCAATTGGGATCTGAAATATCCTGAATAGCCATCTAGAAAACAATAGTAATCCTGACCTGCTAACCTTTCCAGCATTTGGTCAATAAAGGGCAGGGAAAATGATCCTTACGTGTGGCAGTATTCAATTTCCTGTAGTCAATACAAACCCTCCAACCAGTAGTAGTGCGTTGAGGAATCAACTCACCTTTCTCGTTAGGAACTACAGTTATTCCTCCCTTTTTTGGAACCACCTGTACTGGGCTTACCCACTTGCTATCTGAAATTGGATAAATAATGCCAGCGTCAAGTAGTTTTATTACCTCTTTCTTGACCACCTCTTTTAGAACGGGGTTGAGACGCCTCTGTGGTTGTGCCAATGCCCTGAAATCATCTTCCATATATATTCGATGAGAGCACAATATGGGCTTATTCCTTTGATATCCGCTATCGACCAACCGATAGCGGTCGTATGATTGCGTAGCACCCCTAAAAGTTGCTTCTCCTGCACATCTGATAATTTAGATGAGATAATAACTGGTAGATCAGATGGCTCTTTTAGAAAAGCGTATTTTAAATGAGGGGGAAGAGGTTTCATTTCGACTGTAGGTGCTTTTTCGATGGATGGCTTTGGTCTGTCTGCGTTTCTTTCTTGGCTCGAATCTTTGTTGGTAGGAACGGAAATATGGCTTATGCTTGTTTAACTCTTCAGCCATGAGAGCAATATCAGGATTTTTCATCAGCTTCGCAAGATGCCATGAGACATCTTTCCAAAATCGTTTCTTCATCTTTGCTGAGGAACGTCTCCTGTACTAAAGAGTCAACATGTCTATGAAAAACAGATTTGTGTATCAGAAGGACGCTTCATGTTCCGGGTCATGTCAAAAACTACCTGTTCATCATGAAGTCAAAATTATTTTACCTCCTTCAACATCAATTAAAGTTCTTGCAGTTCTCATAAAAGGTCTACCTAGGATTAGTGGAACATCTTTATCTTCCTCAATGTCAATAACAATGAAATCAGCAGGGAAAATAAATTTGCCAACAGAAACCACTAAATCTTCAACTTTTCCTTTGGGGTGAATTATGGAACGATCAGCTAGTTGTAGCTGCACAGGAGTAGGAGAGCATTGACCTATACCTAATTTCTTAAAGATAGATAAAGGCATTAAGTTAATACTGGCTCCTAAATCGCATAACCCGTTACCACAATTTATGTCTTCTATTGCGCAGGGAATGATGGGAGACCTGGATCTCCCAATTTCGGTGGTAGCTTCTTTAAAGTACTGCAGAACTCTTTCGGTTAATTTCACCGTGTCATTTTCCTGTAAAGATCGCCTGTTAGAAAATATCTTTCATAAATTTTGCATAAATAGGCATTTGTGTTAAGGCATCAGAAAAAGGAATATTAATAGTTAATTTCTTAAAAATGTTAAGAAATTTTCCAAATTGGTCATCCAAATTCTTTTTCTTTAATCTATCAGGAAATGGAATTGGAATATCATACAAAACCTGGATGGTTTAATAGTAAGGGATGCAGGAGACTCCTTCTCCTTGGGAATTGTTACGTCTTCTTTGTCAGATTGAGGATTTCTTTGTTCATCAGATTTCTTCTCAGCTTCAGGGACATCGGATACCATCTTTTCCGCTTTAGGGTTATCGCTTTTGCATGCTCCCTGGATTTGGATCAGTCTGGCTAGGGAGTGACCCTGTTGGTCTTTGAGCTAGTTGTTATGAAATCTGACCTATCTGTCTTTCTAAATTTTTGGTTATGGTAGCCTGATCAGCAACTTTAGCTTCTATCTCAGCAAATTTTGAATTTGTTGCCTGACCTTGCTTTAAAAGCTGGTTCATCATGCTTTTCAGTTCGCCCATATCTCTGTGAGTTGGTTGGCTGCTCCTGTTGTCGGTTGTATTGCGGTTGTCGGTTTTGGTTGAATCCTTGGTTGCTTGTCTGTGGATCATAATTCCTCCATGGTTGTTGATTGCTCCTCCAATTGTTTTGATTGTATGAGTTTTGATAAGGATTCCCTGGTCTGTTGTTGATCAAATTTACCTCTTCAAGGGTCCTGTTGCAACCTGAACCATCGCAGTCTGAGGTTTCATGAGCTCCTCCACAGTTTTCGCAACAGGGAGTCAGATATGGGGAAGTGGCCACTGCCTTCACAACTTTTTGTTGTGGTTGACTCAGCGTTAGTTTCTCCACAACTTTGTGAGGCAGCTAGTTGAGCAGATACATGGTCCTGCGGGGGAATACTGTACATACCGGTTTCTTTCTTGGCTTCACCTCTTCCCTTGTTTTTACACCATTGTCTGGTGCTGGCGGTCATCGTATCCAGTAGTTCAACTGCTTCCTCTCCGGTCAATTTCATAAAATTTCCTCCAGACGAGGAACTTAGCAATAATTTATTAGAATCATTTAAACCTCTAGAGAAGGATAACACAAGTTCCTGGCTACTCATACCGTGGTGTGGCCATAATATCTGTAATTCTTTGAATCTATCCCACGAATCATAAAGAGACTCGCCTGGTTCTTGGTAGAAGTTGGTGATCTCAGCAATTTTTTCTCTCGTCTTGGACGGGGGATAGTATTTCGCCAGAAATTTGTTTGCTAATTCGGCCCAGCTGTGGATACTGCTGGGTTGTAAACTTCTCAGCCACCTGGAGGCGCCATCTTTCAAAGAATAGGGGAACAATTGTAGACGGATGCGCTCGTTTAGATTTCATGTTTTATTAAAAGTGTTACAGAAATCAAGAAATGCAGATATATGGTGTGGAGCATCATCTGAATCCAGCCCGCTGTATTGTCCCTGATGGTAGAGTGTGGTGATGAAACTCGTTTTAAATTGCCAGGCATCCAGTTCAGCCTGTGTAACTTGAGGAAGGACAATAGCAGAAGGCCTCCCTTCGACTGATGGTTGCTGGTACTCGCAGAGAGTTTGTCGATTTGTCATCTCTTTGTTGTTGTCGTCTTCTCTGTGGAGAAATCTCTCGATCTCAGGTTCAAATGTTTGAGGCTACCTGCAGATCGAGTTCGACGCATATATAGAAATAAAATATAGTTTGAAAAATGGAGAAAAACTAAAGGAAGCAAAAGCAATAATTAAAAAGTAGAGATAAACTACAGAAAATTAAATAACAAAATTAGACAGAAATATGGACAGGGAATTTAAACAAATAAAAAGAAGCAATTCACAAAACAAAACAAAGAACTACTTTTTTTTAAGAGTAAATAAAATGAAAATAAATAACAAAAAAGAATAAAAATAAATGCAGTTTAACTAAAAACTAAAATAAGGAAAAGGACAGAATTTAATTGCAGGAATTTAAATGACAGGGGAATTTAAATTACAGTAATTTTAAAGAACTGAAGTTAAATGACAATTAATTTAAAGAACTGAAATTTAAATGACAGAATTTAAATGTTAGTAATTAGATTACAGAATTTAAATGACAGAAATTTAAATGTTAGGAATTAGTATACTAGAAATTAAATGACAGAAAATTAAATGACAAAAAATTTAAATGTTAAGAGTTAGTGTACAGAAAATTAAATGACAGAAAATTAAATGTTAAGAAATTAGTTGACAGAATTTAAATTACGGAATTTAAATGTTAGTGGTTAGAGTACTGGAAATTTAAATGTTAGAAGTTAGATTGCTGAAATTTAAATGACAATGGAATCTTAAATGACTGGGAAATAAATGACTGAAATTTAAATGTTAGATTGCTGAAATTTAAATGTTAGAAAGATTAAATAACAACAAAAATAATAGAAATAAAAAATTAAAGAGCAGTAAAAGCTAAACAGAAAACTCAATAAAATTAAAAACTATCAATTAACCGTGCCGGAGGTCCCCGGCAACGGCGCCAAAAACTTGTTGTAAAAATATGTGACTACTTCTACCACTTAGGCAATGTACCTATCGTTTTGCGGAATAATGGAATTGTGGGGTTGTCGAACTCTTGGGGACCTTGCTGTGGTTTAACTGATAGTGTAAATTAACTGAGAATTCTAATTAGACTACTGAACAGAAACTTATCATTTTTTGGGAGAAGTTGTGGTTTAGAACTTAACTTAAACAAAACAGCAAAAAGAACAATTAATCAAAACAGAATAATAATAGCGGTTTATAAAACTCTTTTGTTTTTAGGAAGCACCCTGGGTTATTCTGCGCACCTATTTTATCCAATTATATTACTATAAACTTCTACCATTTTAGCAATAAACTCAGGAATTTTAATTAGTTCGTTGACCGGTCCTTGTACAATAAACCCTGATTAATTTAAATAACAAGCTGCAATCCTTGCCCAAGTTATTATAAATTAATCGCTTTATTAACAATTCCTGTTGGAGACAGATTAACCTATAGGCGAAACTCGCTTCTAGTCATTAACCCGTTTTGACTTCTTTTGTCTAGAACCTTGTCTCAGCACCGCATTTTAACAAGAGGACTACAAATATCACTTTAATAATTGGCCTGAATATTAAAGCGCATTAAGAACGAGAATCAAAATATTGCTTGAACAGATTATAGTAGAAAATATACGTAACACGATTGTATAAAATAGGCTTGCTTCCCAACCCGGGAGGCTAAGTTATTACTCACACATAATTATAAAAACAAACATCGTAAGTACGATAGACATTAAAATAGAGTAAAGTTAAGAAAAGGAAAAACTCTCTGCATTCGCACGGGCTTATTTGGTGATGGCAAATGATGAAAATGAAGTGGCGATGTGGATGTATGGAGATGAGATGTATGATTTTTGGAGAGAAAATGATGATTTTGTGGAGGAAAAATGGCATAAGTTTTGGGGTGGAATGAGATATGGATTAATGGAGGGTTGTAGGTGTATTTATAGAGAAATATAGGTAAAGGGGGAGGTGAGACGGTAGAATTTCCGTGTGAAGAGATAATGTTATTATCTCTTCACACTGTTGCCGACCTTGCTCTGTACGCTGTGGCAAGCGACATGTTCGATTTCTGTACGGGCGCGCCACGCGCATTTTGGTCCGGACCACTCATTCGGACACTGGTCCGGACCAAACTTCAATTGCCTCTAAAATATTCGTTTAGCTCTGATTTGATCCCCGTTTGCGCCTACGCGTTTGTCTCTTCGTGTACTTTGCTCCTAGCTTGGTTTTCCTCATGTTTAACCAATAAATTTTGTGAGATAACCAATAAAACATAAACTAGAGGAAAAACATACGATAAGTGAGTAATATTATCCTGAAAGTAGTAAGTACAAGGTAAATTAACCCTTAAATGTCTATGTATTTCTCACTTATCAACGCGCGGTTCACCAGTTTGTTGGACTACATACCAGGAGTCGACTACTCCGACACTGTGAAGACTCAAAAGTTTAGGGAAAAAGGCGCAGGAAGAAAGAAGAGAAAGAGTACTGAAGAGATGATGGTGGATCAACCTCTGGCGGTTACTACAAGAAGGGGAAGAGATTCTTTGATAAAAGGAAGGGGCAGAGGATTTCCATGGTCAAAAGACGAAGGAGCAGGTCCCTCGTCTGACCGGCCCAACTATTGATGCTCTGCCATCAGCACCACCTAGAGGCAATAAGCCACCCAACGTCACTATTACTGTAAACGCTGTGGAAAGGATCACCCAGGCGTAGATTGCTCAGGAAGGAAGGTGGAGTGCCGCTATTGCAGAAAGGAAGGTCACAGGGAGTATGAATGTTTTTCCAATCCAGGTAGCCGAGTATACAAGGGAGCTAGAGGTTCACAGAGAACACCAGCTATTGAAAACGGGGTGGACCCAGAGGAGGTCAAGCGCCGCAGACTAATACCTATACTAGAGGACCGGCAGGACAGCCATCCTCATCCGGGAGTCGGAGGGAAAGGATAGTTCCATGAAGAAATACCCTGTACAGTGGGAACTTCAGGCGCTGAGGCTAGCGCTCAGCGCGAAACCGGTAAGCCTAGAACTTAAACCTAATGCATGATGCATGAATGTGTGTTTATAGTTATCAGTCGATGAGACTTGTATGTGTTAGTAAGTATCAAAATTTAGAGAGACCTAACTTAGGTAACCTCTCACCTAATAGGATACTTCGACATTTGTTTTCCTTACCTATGAGACCGAGGTCACCTGAGCCTATGAGCGAAGGTCGGAAATATCAGAGGCAAAATGCCAAGTACTTCGACCCGGCATGATCTTACTTAAGCAATATTTAACCATAGATGAGAAAAATAACTATTATAAATGAATGTAGAACTTAGGGGATAGGCCTTGGAGGATTTTATATTCCAGGATATGGTAGTGGATCAAAACTTAAAATTATATATGATGTGTATGGGTAAGGATTGGGATCCACAGGCTAGGTTATATAGGAAGTAAGAAAGGTAGATGGAGCACGAGTTCCTAGGATACCAATTGTATCATTCTCCATAGGAGATGATGCTGAGTTTTTATACGGTGATAAGAAAAGGATGGTGTAACACCCCTACTACACACTTAACAATAATTGAAATCGCAGCGGAAATAAACAACTAAACAGTAACTAACGGTTCGGTGCTACAACGCCGTTAACCACCCACGTGGTTAACAAGGCAGAATAAATACATGTGTACCGGTCTGATGATCAGACTCCCGAGCGTTAGGTACTAACATCCATATATATACATAATCAACAATACCGAGTATTTACATTACAATGTCACTGTAAACTGTAAACTGTAACTGACACTGTAACTGCCAACAACCGCCACTGTCAAAAACAACGGTACCAAAATAATACGCCACGGGAGCACAGGCGCACCCCGGGCCCCAATCCATCCAAAACGTATCAAAAGTATTTCTACAGCCTAGGATCTACAGCCACTCTGCTTCTTCGATCCTCATCCTGCAAATAAATATGGAGCCCCCGAGGGTCAGCAACCCTTGGCTGGTATGGTTAACGCGCAGCCCATCGGCTACCGGGATACGTGCAACTATTTGTCATGATAACATGGCATTGATTTTAAACCAACAACATAAATAGCATAGCAAGAATATTGCATAGCAACAACATCACACATAACACACAAGGACGATTCCTTTTAGGAACCGAACCAACATAGTTAGATCACATGGAGAGCCTAGAGATTGTTGCCAACTCATGCTAAGCTCGTTACATAACTCGTTACTGCCCTGTTAGATTGAACGGATAACTTAACTCATAGGTGCGTCGGATATAGTGATCCAAGCACACCGAACAACATAGTATGCCCCTGTGGCCCGACGTGAGTCAGTAAAATAGCCTTGGATAAGCTAAAGGGAAGGTTGAAACCCAAATGGAAACAACCATAACATACAAAGAGAATCGAACCGGTTATGACATCGACTCCCATACTCACACACGCGTGGCCGGAACTACTCGGACTCCTCACTTCCCCGTTAGCACTTGTCAGAAGTCCCATTATTGGACTTAAACAACGAATTCACAAGCAAGTGTTTAGGTCATGTTAGACACACACACACACAAGGGAAATGAGACACATCTTTCCATTACAATAACTTTAACAACTGTAAACTCATTACATGCCTTAATCTTACAAGGTCGTAAACACACAGAAAAACAAACAACACACAAGCCGGTGTAAACCGGTAGGCAACAGACTGCAAGAAAACCATACCTTGGTCCTTGCTGCGAACGTGACCCGCCAAGCATAGTCCCTAAACATAATTAATAATGTCGGTTAATTAACTTATTTAACTTCCGTTTACTAAGCATTTACATGATTGTATGACATGTTCTAATGCCTAAACTCACCCTTGATTACCTTCATTATACCCCTAGGGTTAACTACTCAAGCCACCCTTTGTTTAATTTTTTTACAAGTTTTTGGTCCGACCGACCTTACCGACCGACCTTACACAAGGTCGGTCCATTCCAGTGACTTCCGGGTTTGAAAATTTACACTACGACCGACCTTACAACTAAGGCCCATGGTCGGTCCATTCCAGAACATATTACCGTCAGAAAATCCTACTCTGACCGACCTTGCAAGTTCGGTCCACAAGGTCGGTCCATTCCAGAAACAATTCCCGTTCAAAAATTCATGCCCGGCCGACCTTGCAAGTCCCGTCCCCAAGGTCGGTCCATTCCAGAGACTATTTCTGGCAGGGTAAACTGGGCTCGACCGACCTTACAAGTCCGGTCCCTAAGGTCGGTCGGCTCCAGACCTTTGCTTCTACATTCCCATTTGACTCCAAACTTCACCTCATTGTGCCCTAGTATGTTCTAACCACAATTGGCACTTCAAACACACCTTAAGACATCCATTAAACCTCTAAATCACCCATTAAAATCCTCCTCAAGCATTATTACACAAATTCTTATAAAAAGGTTTACACTTGTAATGTTTTTCACTAAGTTTCTATGGTGTTTTATACCTATAACTACCACTATTCCCAAATGCTTTCTCACCACTACAACATCATCTCCCAAGCATCTTTTCTCACCAACCAAAACTCCTTGAATTTCTCCTCAAGTTTACAACTCTCCTTACAAGACATTATTTTCTCCTAGTGCACTAAAGTTTGTATAATTCCTTAACATAACTCACCATGACTTGATGTATTCCCAAAACACTCATTTGAGTTCTAAAACCTCCAAGATATTGCCTAAGTCCTTTTTGCATCCTAAAACACCTTAATTCATGTTTCGTTCCCTAGTAAAACACTTAATCATTCTAAACACTTCCTAGCTCACCAAAACTCACTTAAAACACTTAGAACCTCTTGTACATTATCCAAATTTTGACATGGGTTCTACTAGCACATTGCTACACCAACACATAGTTTTCACCATTAAACATCCAAGAACACCTAAATCCATTAAGAATATTCTCACACACAAAACTTCTTCAAATTTACACTACATCATAATATAGTGCATAATTTAAATGCTTGGCACTTAGGCCCTTAAATAACATGGCTCTTAGGCCCTTAAATGGCATAAACCTTAAACACTGAATTTCCCACAATATATTTGCCTTTGACCTGCAAATACATACAACAACACATATGTCCTTTAATAACTCCTTGAGAGCATTTTTCTAAGTCATTTACCATTAGCTCCTTAAGTAGTTTTTACAAGCAATATAAGCTCATTTCTCCTAAGACATTAAACTACACTAAGTTAGCACATTTACCTCTTTTCCTTCACAAGTTTTTCACTTATTTCTCCTTGCTCCTTCTTTGATTAACATCGGCAAGGACTTTTGATTGCTTGTCAACTTCTAACCAATGTACAAGCAATGTAATGAGTATTCAAGCTTCATGCTTAATCTCATTATAAAACCCTAGGTTATATATTGTCTTAAAACATTAGGATAGTTGTTTTACCTTGGAAATGGAAGAGAGGTTGAATATGTAGCAAGAGAGGACTCCACCTAGTCCTTGAATGATTGAAATGAAGCTAGAACAAAGCAAGAGAAAACACCATGAAGAGGTGATTTTTGGTCAACACTAAAACATGAAGGAAATGTTGTTTTCTTTGGTTTTTCCTTACCTTGAAGCAAAAGTGATCAACAAAGCATGAAAAGATGAGCTCAAGCTCCTCCCATGGAGATCCTCTTGGCACCGAAATGGAGCTCTTGGAATTTTGAGAAGATAGAATTGAAGAGCTTGGCAAGACTAAGAGAATGGTGGTCTTGGAATTTGATTTGGTTAATGGAGCCAGGAGATATAAGAGATTGAAGATGGTGGTGTGTGTGGTGCTGTAGCAAACCTTAAATGAGAGGGAGAAGGGAAGGTAGAAGACGGTGGGAATGCAAGAGAATGAAGTTGCTTTTAGGAGATATTTGTAAGTTAAAGCAAATAGTACTTGTTTAGTCATTCCTTCTTTACTTAATAAGCTAGCAAGAGTGGTGACTCACCACCATAAAACCGGCCCCCTCTTAGTACTTAGGGGCATTTTAGTCTTTGTTGACCAATTAAATTACTTATATTGTCTTATGTTATAAACTTGCATAATATGGTACTATTCACTAAACAAGGCACATAATTGTGAAATTTTTGATTTCCATTGATTTAGACTTCCTAATGTGATACTAAGTAGTACACATGTTAATTAAAGAGTAATGATGGACATTTAGCCACTCAAAACTCATTTACAAGACAATTTTTCAAAATGTGCTTTAAGACTCCTTAAAGCACATTTTGTGTTTTAACTTGTTTTCAAGCTTGGTTTTCTTAGGTAATTGCTTTAATTAGGTCATTAGTATATAAATAAGGTCTTGGTAAGCTCATTAGGTCTTAACCAAGCTTATCCCAAGCTTAGAGCTCATTTTCTCATCGCCCATATTGACTTTAAGGTATTTATTTGTGTTTACTATGGTTTAAATTGTTCACTAATGTTTCTAAGGCACTTTTTAGCCTTAATATACCATATTTTAATGTTTAAACAACATACTAAGGTTTGGGGTATTTCAATCTACCCCCCTTTAAAGAACTTTGTCCCCAAAGTTCACACTTCCCACATAATCTTAATATTAGAACACGGGGAACACTCGTAAAACAACACTTCCATAACAACATACTTTTATATATTTGACACAAGGTCCAAACAATAAAACATCATTCAGACACAATGGTCTGTAACATAACCAGATAACAACATAACAACATAACATAGACAATTATTTCAATGCATGTCGTACACACATAACCGAAACGGCTCTACCCCCCTTAAAATAGGGGTACGCCCCATACCCTATACATGTAAACACTAAGAAGTAAACAACGCGGGTACTCCGCCCTCATCTTATCTTCCAGCTCCCAAGTGGCCTCCTCGACGTCCTGGTTAGACCAGAGGACCTTCACCAGTCTCACAGACTTATGGCGAGTGTCTCGAGTCTTAGTATCTAGAATCTGTACGGGAGTCTCCACTGATCGCATGGTCGGCTCTAAAGTTAGCCTTTCGGGCTGAAGTACATGAGACGGATGAGACATATATTTCTTCAACTGGGACACATGAAATACATCATGTACCTTGCCCAGCTCAGCAGGTAGATCAAGTCTGTAAGCTACCGGGCCTATCCGCTCCGTCACAACATAAGGCCCCACATATTTCGGGCTCAACTTGCCTTTCTGGCCAAAACAAACACTCCCTTCATGGGGGATACTCTAAGAAATACCTGATCGCCCACGGCGAACTCCAGGTCACGTCTACGCACATCGGCGTACGATTTCTGCCTATCCTGAGCTGCCTTCATGTTAGCCCGGATCTGGCGTACTTCTGCTTGTACTTGTTCCAAATACTCTGGTCCTATAATGACCGTCTCACTCGACTCATCCCAGCATAATGGCGTGCGGCATGGTCTACCGTACAAAGCCTGGAAGGGAGACATCTTGATCGAAGCATGGTAACTGTTATTGTAGCTAAACTCGATCAGATGTAACTTGTCAATCCAGCTGGTCTGAAAGTCAAGTGCACATGCACGTAACATATCCTCAAGAGTCTGGATGGTGCGCTCACTCTGACCATCAGTCTGTGGGTGGAACGCCGTACTCAGCTTCAGCTCGGTACCCACGCGCTTCCCTTGTGGATTTCCAGTACCTCGAGAGGACCTGGTATCCCTGTCAGACACAACGTCTTCGGTACCCCATGATGTCTTACAATCTCTCTGTCGAAGAGATCTGCAAGCTTTGCCACTTTCCAGGTGTCTTTCATCGGTATGAATAGAGCCACCTTGGTCAGTCAGTCAACAACAACCAAATCATATTCAGACCTCCCCTTGTAGGCGGAAGCCCTACTACAAAGTCCATAGAAATATCATGGAACTTCCACTCGGGCACTGGAATTGGTTGTACCATACCACCAGGCCGTCGGTGCTCAAACTTGACCTTCTGACAAGTGAGACACCTCAACACATAATCATTCACATCCTTTTTCATGCCTGTCCACCAAAAATAACGTTTCATACTCTTGTACATCTTTGAAGCTCCGGGTGAATCAAAGTCGTAGAACAGTGAGATTCACTCAGTATGCGCTCTTTCAGCTCAGCGCTACTCCTCGGAATACACAGTCGGCCATTAAGCCTAATCAGGTCATCATCGTGGAGTCGGAAGTCCTACTTCTGACCTTCGAATGTGCCATCAATAAGCTTCTGCCTGATCTCCAACATATACTGATCCGTCATCTGGGCACTCCGCACCTCTTCAACCAAGCTAGTATGAGAGACTAGCCAATGGAGAGAGTGTGCTTGGCAACTCAATGCGTCAGCTACTACATTTGCCTTACCCTCCTTGTACTGCAAACTGATGTCGTAGTCGTTTAAAAACTCGACCCACCTTCTTTGTCTCATGTTCAACTCCTTCTGAGTGAACAAGTACTTCAAACTTTTGTGATCGGAATAGATTGTCACGCTTACCCCATACAAATGATGTCGCCATATCTTCAATGCGAAGACAATGGCACCCAATTCTAAATCGTGGGTAGGGTAGTTCTCTTGTGCTTCTTTAGCTGTCGGGAGGCGTATGCCACGACCTTCCCGTGTTGCATCAACACACAACCCATACCTCTGCCTGATGCGTCACAGTAGACCTCAAACCCATCTGGACCATCTGGTATCGTCAATACTGGTGCAGATGTCAGAGCATCCTTGAGGCTCTGAAAAGAACTCTCACAGTCGGCTGTCCACTCGAATGGTGCATCCTTCTTCATCAAGGAAGTCATTGGCTTCGAGACACTGGAGAAGTCCTTCACAAATCTCCTATAATATCCTGCCAGACCGAGGAAGCTTCGGATGTCGGTAACTGTCTTCGGCCTTGGCCAGGTGCGCACTGCATCTATCTTTGCCGGACAACAGCGATCCCGGCCTCAGAAATCACATGTCCAAGAAAGGAAACTTGGTTCAACCAAAACTCACACTTAGAAAATTTTGCATACAGCTGATTCTTCCTCAACGTTTGCAACACCTTCTCAGGTGGCTTTCGTGCTCACCCTTCGATTTCGAATACACAAGTATATCGTCGATGAAGACTACCACTGACTTGTCCAACTGATCTTGGAACAAGCGGTTCATTAAGTCCATGAACTTGGCTGGTGCATTGGATAACCCAAACGGCATAACCGTAAACTCATAATGTCCATATCTGGTTCTGAATGCGGTCTTCTCAATGTCACTTTCACGGATGGCGATCTGATGGTAACCGGATCGTAGATCTATCTTGGAGAATACTGATGCTCCTTTCAACTGATCAAATAAGTCGTCGATGCGTGGTAAAGGATAACGGTTCTTCACCGTAACTGCATTTAGCTCTCGATAATCGATACAAAGGCGGAGACTACCGTCCTTCTTTCTTCACGAAGAGGACCGGTGCTCCCCAAGGTGAAACGCTCGGGCGAATGAATCCCTTGTCGAGTAGGTCTCTCAGCTGCTCCTTGAGCTCTGTCATCTCTGCTGGAGCCATACGATAGGGCGCCTTCGCAATTGGTCCGGTGCCCGGAACCAAATCAATCTCAAACTCTACTTCCCGTGCTAGCGGCATGCCCGGCAGTTCCTTAGGAAAAACATCAGGAAACTCCGAGACTACCGGCACATCTGGGCTAAACTCTGTGGGTCTCTCTCTATGTCCTGTACATAGCAGAGGTATACATCATTCTCTCGTCGTAGTTCACGATACATGGCCATGGCGGTGATGATCTGAGTCGAGGCTCCTTGGGCCTCTGGCGGTATGACATAGTAACCCCAGACGGACTCTAAAGAAGCAGACGGTGCTCGGCACATAGGATTCTGCCCTTGTACCGCTCCAACCAGTTCATCCCGACAATCACATCAAATCCCAGTCCCTCGAACTCTATCATGTCGATCGAAATTCTTCATCTCTAATTCGTACAATGGCATCTCGGTGGTAGCGGGTACACTTGATCCGCTCTTTCGACGGGAGAGTGACTAGAAAGTCAGGCATGTCTTCACCGTCTAACCCCAGCCTCTTCGCAAATGACAGCGAAATAAACGTATGTGAGGCTCCAGAGTCGAACAAGATTGATGCGTCCACGCCATTAACTAGAAAGGTACCGGTGAGGATTGTGCCGCTCTTGCCGGCTTCTGCCTCATTGCAGACACTCAGTATACCTCCCGTTCCGAGTGCACAGCCTAATTCATTGGGAAACTTATAAGTACACAGTAATAACACGGTTGATATACTCCAAAACATCATTTCTTTATTCATTAACATACTCTTTACACCATAAGTTGGTTTACACTGTAGACATAGCTAAGTATAGCATCCTTAACATACAACTGGCTTCACACATTACATGATTACACAAGGCTTCAAAACTGCCTGAAAGTCAAATTCAAACGTCCGGGTTTCATGTGTGTGGCATTGATTACTGTCGGAGGTGCAGTATTCAGTTTGATCTTCTTGATACCGTGATAAAGCATCCTCGACTGCCCACCCATGATTAATACATCACCTGACTTCAACACTAACTTCTTTGCGAGAACACCACGCTTCTGCTCGCCGTACATAAACACTGCTGTATCACCAAGGGACCAAGACACCACGGGTACTCCCTTACTTAGAGACTCGGGTGACTCGTCCTTATCTTGGTGTAATCCTAACCGTCCACCTTTCTGGTAGAAGTTCACAATACACAAATCTGCTTTAACACTCGGAATTGGATCCGTTTCAACTTGCTGAGCAATTCCCACGGCGTGGTTAATGACCGCAAGGAACTCCTCTGGTATAGCTGGTATAGTTGCTCTGTCTTCAGCTCGCACGTCTTGATATGTCTTGGTGTAAGGATTCCAGTCCTTACCCATGCACATCATCTTCAATTTCATCTTTGATCCGCTCGGGTAGCCGGGTGTGTAGAAACCTCCTGGTGTTGCTCCCAGCTCGTTGCATCGTCTGATGATGTGGATTTGTGCTTCGGGTGTCAGGTATCCATTTAAGAGTATCATACCTGGCTGGATAACTTGACATTGCTCCATCGGGAATTCAGTGATGCTGATGGTGGATTCTTCAGGGTTTGGTGCGGGTGGGATTGGATAGCAAATATCGAAGGTTCCTAAGTTAAATTACCTAATTTAGGTGAATTTCACATTATACTTTAACTCATTACTCATGTAGTTGTACACTTAGACTCACTAACACACATGCATGAAATGCGGTATGCAATCACTTATTTCACTTAACAGTTTAGGCGGTACCTGGTCTAGAAGAGGGTCCTGGTGCCTCAGACCGGTCCACCACATTCAGGGCGGCCTTGCCGGATCCCGACCTCTTCCCCTTCTGGGAGTCAAAGTTCCTCTGATCTGTGGTGGTTGATTAGCCGTCTTCGGGCCATCGGTGGTCGCGGCGGCCTTACCCTTCCACTGCCCCTTAGGCCTGTAGTTTCTGCCATTTGGGTTTTGGAAGCACTCGTAGTCACGATGCCCCATCTTCTTGCAGAATCGGCACTGCACATCATTGCCCTTGCAGTCCTTGCCGGGGTGGTCTCCGTTACACCACTTGCAGTAGTAGTGGCGATCGGATCCGGAACCCGCGCTAGCTGCTAACACATCACACATTCAGTACACACTTCATATTATAACATTACACACTTAAGTTTGGTATTCAGAACTAATTGGTTACCCTTGAAGGGTTGAGAGCGCAGGGGCTTAGCCGCATATGCATAGGTGAGCAGCAACGGCTCCAGCAGTGGTGGTCTGGGATTGGCCCTTGCCACCCTGTTGCTGACCTTTCTGGGTCTAGGGGTAATGCTTCTTCTTCTTTCCTCCCCCGTACCCTTGCGTGCTCTGGCCCTCGCTCGTGGCCTTGCGCTTGAGCGCATTCTCCTCGTCCCTCAGACGGACGGTGATCTCTACTATAGCAGCGGCATGATAGCACTCCTATATTTAGGGTGTGTTATGCCCCTCAAATCAAGCTTACAATTACATTCACACACTGTACATACTTATTCACATCACACTATAGTTCTTTACCTGCAAAGTAGTATATCCGGTTGGCCCCATACCATAGCGTAGGCGGTAGCTGAGTCCGTTGTAGAAACGGTTCACTAGTATCCGGTCTGAGTAACCCCAGATCCGGTAGCAGGTGGATAAGTCCGATGAAGGCGGAGTAGTACTCATCTACCGTCATCTTATCCCCTTGTCTCAGATTGTCCAACTCTAGGCGCTTGGCCTCTTGCACGTGTATCGGGTAGTACTTGGCTCGCAGCAGAGCCGTGTACTCCCTCCACTGAAAGGTAGGGTCAGCAACTCTGCCCTCCCGTACCAGCTTCCACCAACTCTGTGCCAAACCCTTCAGGTAGTAAGCGGCAAGTCGAACCTTGGCACCAGCAGGCACATCCAAGGTCTCGAAAGCGGTCTCCAGTCCGGAGATATATGCCTCCAGCTTACTAGGGCCGGTCTCCCCACTAAACGACGGGGGTCTCAAATCTGCCAACGCCTTGACCCAGTTGGTCTCGCGCGGCTGTGGTTGCGGTTGTGGCCCTTGTTGGTCCGCACCGCCCTGCTGCTGCTGCTGCATCGCAGCCACTAACTGGGAACCATCTGGGCTACGGCGGCTGCTACTGCCTCAGCCATAACCTGTGTCGTAGTGTTCTCGCCCTGGTCACCTGTATCACCAGTGCCGCGCCTGCGGCCTCCACCACGTGGTCTACCTGACATCTGTATTCACAAGGTCACTCATTAGCATTATGCTTGCACACTTATCGGTTCCAACGTTGTAACGTCTTCCGAATAAATTTCCACACTTAGTTAGTGGTTAACCTTTCCATAACTGTTCACTTAAATAATTGTAGCTAGGTTTCCTAACTCGGTATATTCCTAAGCTCGGTATTCTAGTCATCAGAGCGATACTTCGCTCTGATACCACTTTTTGTAACACCCCTACTACACACTTAACAATAATTGAAATCGCAGCGGAAATAAACAACTAAACGGTTCGGTGCTACAACACCGTTAACCACCCACGTGGTTAACAAGGCAGAATAAATACATGTGTACCGTCTGATGATCAGACTCCCGAGCGTTAGGTACTAACATCCATATATATACATAACCAACAATACCGAGTATTTACATTACAACGTCACTGTAAACTGTAAACCGTAAACTGACACTGTAACTGCCAACAACCGTCACTGTCAAAAACAACGTTACCAAAATAATACGCCACGGGAGCACAGGCGCACCCCGGGCCCAACATCCAAAACGTATCAAAAGTATTCTACAACCTAGGATCTACAACCACTCTGCTTCTTCGATCCTCATCCTGCAAATAAATATGGAGCCCCCGAGGGGGTCAGCAACCCTTGGCTGGTATGGTTAACGCGCAGCCCATCGGCTACCGGGATACGCAACTATTTGTCATGATAACATGGCATTGATTTTAACCAACAACATAAATAGCATAGCAAGAATATTGCATAGCAACAACATCACACATAACACACAAGGACGATTCCTTTTAGGAACCGAACCAACATAGTTAGATCACATGGAGAGCCTAGAGATTGTTGCCAACTCATGCTAAGCTCGTTACATCACATCACTTTACCGCCCTGATAGATTGAACGGATAACTTAACTCATAGGTGCGTCGGATATAGTGATCCAAGCACACCGAACAACATAGTATGCCCCTGTGGCCCGACGTGAGTCAGTAAAATAGCCTTGGATAAGCTAAAGGGAAGGTTGAAAACCAAAATGGAAACAACCATAACATACAAAGAGAATCGAACCGGTTATGACATCGACTCCCATACTCACACGCGTGGCCGGAACTACCGGACTCCTCACTTCCCCGGTTAGCACTTGTCAGAAGTCCCATTATAGGACTTAAACAACGAATTCACAAGCAAGTGTTTAGGTCATGTTAGACACACACACACACACACACACACACACACAAGGGAAACAACACATCTTTCCATTACAATAACTTTAAACAACTGTAAACTCATTACATGCCTTAATCTTACAAGGTCGTAAACACACAGAAAAACAAACAACACACAAGCCGGTGTAAACCGGTAGGCAACAGACTGCAAGAAAACCATACCTTGGTCCTTGCTGCGAACGTGACCCGCCAAGCGTAGTCCCTAAACATAATTAATAATGTCGGTTAATTAACTTATTTAACTTCCGTTTACTAAGCATTTACATGATTGTATGACATGTTCTAATGCCTAAACTCACCCTTGATTACCTTCATTATACCCCCTAGGGTTAACTACTCAAGCCACCCTTTGTTTGTTTTTTTTACAAGTTTTTGGTCCGACCGACCTTACCGACCGACCTTACACAAGGTTGGTCCATTCCAATGACTCCCGGGTTTGAAAAATTACACTACGACGACGACCGACCTTACAAACTCGGTCCCATGGTCGGTCCATTCCATTCAGAACATATTACCGTCAGAAAATCCTACTCTGACCGACCTTGCAAGTTCGGTCCACAAGGTCGGTCCATTCCAGAAACAATTCCCGTTCAAAAATTCAAGCCCGACCGACCTTGCAAGTCCGGTCCCCAAGGTCGGTCCATTCCAGAGACCGTTTCTGGCAGGGTAAACTGGGCTCGACCGACCTTACAAGTCCGGTCCCTAAGGTCGGTCGGCTCCAAACCTTTGCTTCTACATTCCCATTTGACTCCAAACTTCACCTCATTGTGCCCTAGTATGTTCTAACCACATTTGGCACTTCAAACACACCTTAAGACATCCATTAAACCTCTTAAATCACCCATTAAAATCCTCCTCAAGCATTACACAAATTCTTATAAAAAGGTTTACACTTGTAATGTTTTTCACTAAGTTTCTATGTGGTGTTTTATACCTATAACTACCACTATTCCCAAATGCTTTCTCACCACTACAACATCATCTCCCAAGCATCTTTTCTCACCAACCAAAACTCCTTGAATTTCTCCTCAAGTTTACAACTCTCCTTACAAGACATTATTTTCTCCTAGTGCACCAAAGTTTGTATAATTCCTTAACATAACTCACCATGACTTGATGTATTCCCAAAACACTCATTTGAGTTCTAAAACCTCCAAGATATTGCCTAAGTCCTTTTTGCATCCTAAAACACCTTAATGCATGTTTCATTCCCTAAAAAACACTTAATCATTCTAAACACTTCCTAGCTCACCAAAACTCACTTAAAACACTTAGAACCTCTTGTGCATTATCCAAATTTTGACATGGGTTCTACTAGCACATTGCTACACCAAAACACATAGTTTTCACCATTAAACATCCAAGAACACCTAAATCCATCAAGAATATTCTCACACACAAAACTTCTTCAAATTTACACTACATCACAATATAGTGCATAATTTAAATTGCTTGGCACTTAGGCCCTTAAATAACATGGCTCTTAGGCCCTTAAATGGCATAAACCTTAAACACTGAATTTCCCACAATATATTTGCCTTTGACCTGCAAATACATACAACAACACATATGTCCTTTAATAATCTCCTTGAGAGCATTTTTCTAAGTCATTTACCATTAGCTCCTTAAGTAGTTTTAACAAGCAATATAAGCTCATTTCTCCTAAGACATTAAACTACACTAAGTTAGCACATTTACCTCTTTTCCTTCACAAGTTTTTCACTTATTTCTCCTTGCTCCTTCTTTGATTAACATCGGCAAGGACTTTTGATTGCTTGTCAACTTCTAACCAATGTACAAGCAATGTAATGAGTATTCAAGCTTCATGCTTAATCTCATTATAAAACCCTAGGTTATATATTGTCTTAAAACATTAGGATAGTTGTTTTTTACCTTGGAAATGGAAGAGAGGTTGAATATGTAGCAAGAGAGGACTCCACCTAGTCCTTGAATGATTGAAATGAAGCTAGAACAAAGCAAGAGAAAACACCATGAAGAGGTGATTTTCGGTCAACACTAAAACATGAAGGAAATGTTGTTTTCTTTGGTTTTTCCTTACCTTGAAGCAAAGGTGATCAACAAAGCATGAAAAGATGAGCTCAAGCTCCTCCCATGGAGATTCCTCTTGGCACCGAAATGGAGCTCTTGGAATTTTGAGAAGATAGAATTGAAGAGCTTGGCAAGACTAAGAATGAGTGGTCTTGGAATTTGATTTGGTTAATGGAGCCAGGAGATATAAGAGATTGAAGATGGTGGTGTGTGTGGTGCTGTAGCAAACCGTAAATGAGAGGGAGAAGGAAGGTAAAAGACGGTGGGAATGCAAGAGAATGAAGAGAATGAAGTTTGAAGTTGCTTTTAGGAGATATTTGTAAGTTAAAGCAAATAGTACTTGTTTAGTCATTCCTTCTTTACTTAATAAGCTAGCAAGAGTGGTGACTCACCACCATAAAAACCAACCCCCTCTTAGTACTTAGGGGCATTTTAGTCTTTGTTGACCAATTAAATTACTTATATTGTCTATGTTATAAACTTGCATAATTTGGTTACTATTCACTAAACAAGGCACATAATTGTGAAATTTTTGATTTCCCATTGATTTAGACTTCCTAATGTGATACTAAGTAGTACACATGTTAATTAAAGAGTAATGATGGACATTTAGCCACTCAAAACTCATTTACAAGACAATTTTTCAAAAATGTGCTTTTAGACTCCTTAAAGCACATTTTGTGTTTTAACTTGTTTCAAGCTTGGTTTTCTTAGGTAATTGCTTTAATTAGTTCATTAGTATATAAATAAGGTCTTGGTAAGCTCATTAGGTCTTAACCAAGCTTATCCCAAGCTTAGAGCACATTTTTGCCCATATTGACTTTAAGGTATTTATTTGTGTTTACTATGGTTTAAATTGTTCACTAATGTTTCTAAGGCACTTTTTAGCCTTAATATACCATATTTTAATGTTTAAAAAACATACTAAGTTTTGGGGTATTTCAGATGGATAAGGCAAACAAAATTATTTTTGAAGTCAGGAGACACGTTGATATTTGGTGGAGAATCCAGATTAGTGTACCATGGGATTAAGAGTATTAAACCAAAATTAGCCTTGGGATACATGGTGTGAGATAGTACATTGAGGGATAATAAGTTAGTTCTGCTTGGACCACCGAAGGGCGTTATCAACTGTCCAAACTTACAGTAACTACAAAGTATGACCTGCCTAAATGACGCACAGATGTCATGAAAAGGAATACATTAATTAATATAAAGTACTTAAGACTGCATAAATTGTCAAAAGGGTTTGATGAAGACCTGAACGTAAAGAGCAAACACTGAAATTTTATGGGATAACCAGGCACCGAGCTTACCGCTCAGTGGGGACTAGAAAATCTTACAATCCCTCATTAACTACGAGAAAAGATAGTGCGAAACCTTGAAATATGACAATAGAGAAACAGAATCTCAAAATACATAACTAAACATCCATCATGGATAAGCACGGGTTTTAAAAATACCTGAGCAATACCAAGGGTCTCAGCTAGTATCAATATATAACAGTGCTGGACTCCTAATTAATAAAGGGGAAAGGACAAACTTAGAATCTATATTTTCTGAAGTCGGGAGAACTACCTAATTAGCAATACCAAATGCTATATATATACATATAATTTGGAGGTTGTAAACCTAAAACGTTGAGAAGAATTGATACATTTCAGAGGGCTAAATATCATTAAATATACCTACCCTATTTGGAGGCTCACGTCCTACACTATCCTTATGGTTCTATACGAGCATATGACTGCTATGACAGCTCAATTTATGAATACGAATAAAGAGCGCAAGGAAATCAATAAGGTTAACCCCTATGTAATATAAATTTTAATATAAACATGGTAACGAATACCTCTCATTGACACTTACAATGAAGGTAGTATAAGTTATATTAAGAGTTTGAATTATTATATACACTAAAAGTGAGTGGAAGTTAAACTAAAAGTGGGAAAACTACCCCTTGACTTGTAACAAGTATTCTATACGTGAACTTTCCTAACGTTATATACAATTTCTAAAAATTTTAGATCCTCTATTTGATACACCTAATCGACCTATTTTTGGAAGCCATTGAGCTTGTGGATTAACCACGTTTCTAAGAGATAGAAACAAACAATAAGCTTTGATTGTCCTGTTACCAAACCGTAGGATTCAAACTGGAAACCCTTAGTTTGAGATGGTACTAATGTTAAGAGATACTTAACCTAGGCTGAACATATGGTTCACCTGATTCATGGAGTTTAGATGGAATTGGGATAAAGCCAATCTTTAAGGCGGAGGAAATAATACTTTATGGAACTGTAATTGTTAATCGAGTTATGAAAACTTTTCCTTGGAGTCTAACTGTGACTGGCCTTGTTCCATGTAATGATAACCAAAGTGTAGGCAATAATCAAGCCCTAGTAAGTTAAATACTAGATGAGCCGTTTTAAAAGAAAGTATTCTAAGGTATCCAAGTCCATAACTGAATTTACTACTTGTATGATGGATTTAAGAGTTAAATTGATTGATGGATATGATTATTAGACAGTATGAACCTAGATGTTTTAATAAGAATTTATCTTATATGCCAAGAGGAAAAATTGGCTTCCCCCGCTTGATGATTTGGATCAAAGGAACTAGTTCCGGGGATTAAAGAATACACTATATTCGAGTATAGGTTATAACAGTTATTGGAATAGTTGTATAACAGTCAAGGGAAAAGGGTACATGTAGTAATCACCACGTCACAAAGTTCGATAAGATAAAATTTGGAAAATGACAATTATGTGATTGTTGATATTTGACGTGGGAGGTCGAACTTGATCCTGGTCAGATCAAGGAAAACCAAACACAAAATGGAGTGGAAGGATAGTTCAAACTGATGCTGACCCCGTCAGGGTTGGATGATTCCTGAGACTCCCTACAAGTGGTCACAAATATTTCTGTGATGCGTACGTATTTATTCTTAAAATCGAATATAAAGTTTGACTAATAAGTATATGAGATGTAGAAGGTGTAAACTAAGAGTTAAGTTGTCCAAGTTACCCTGAAGAGATTAAATAGCTAAAACAACTCCGCGTATGTCGGAAAAATAATCAGTTGTGAGGGAAATACTAACCATTATTATTCCATGAACCATGTTAATAAATTAAATAGGAGATCAAGAGACAATTACCTATAATAAGTATTCTCAAGCTAGCTTCTAAGTTGTGGCCATATTGCCATCTGAAGGGAAAAATCGACTTTAAGTCTTTCTTTATGAATTCAAACCCAATATATATTAAATGGGAACCTACCTATAAACATGGTAGAATATAAAGAGTAGAAACATTATACTAATACTCACATGAGTTGATTCAAACCGCAAGAACATGTCCAATTGAGAGGAAACTATACTTTGTTATGAACCTTAGCGGTAACCCTATTGTGGTATACCAGATGAACAAACGATAATAATCGTGTATATACTACCGACAATTGGTGAATCAATAATATCAAAAATCTTTCAAAATCTTTCTATAATATACATAAGATGCATGGCTCGACATGCTCAAACTTTACATTGAAATGAAAATCGAATATGTGAAGTAAAAGGTGAAAGTAAACTCAAATACCAGAATCACAAGATGATGACCTGAAGATCTAAGAGGGAAATCTTAAGTAAGCCCCAATATTAGTACAAGACCCGAACGCCGACGATAACAACTACAGAGGCGATTAATGGAAGTGTGCTATACACAATAGTTTAAACAAGCCATGAGATAATATTGGCCACGTACAAATAGTAGATCACCTTCACCCATACACACGGGATTCAAACAAAAAGCATACTAATGCACTATGAAACATGTCAGGAAATACATAGATTCTTGAGGGCTATACCTCGTAGGATAGAAGTCATATGCTAATGTCTGTAGGAGAGACCTCAGTTCGCAATAGGTGATCGAGTCTTCCTTAGAGTTTCATCTATGAAGGGAATTTTTAGATTTGGGCAGAAGGGCAAGCTTAGCCGAAGTATGTAGGACCATACATTATTACGGAGCGAGTGGGCCCATTAGCCTACAGATTAGATTTACATGTTGAACTTGGGATAGTGCACAATGTGTTTCACATTTCTCAGCTAAAGCAGTATGTGCTTCACCCGTCACATATCTTAGAGCCCGAGACACACTCGAGCTAGATCCTACACTTAATATGAGGAAACCCCAATTCGCATCTTAGACTATAAGACTAGGGGGACCAGGAACAAGACCATTAGAATAGTCAAGGTTCTTTGGTCAAATCACGACATTGAGCAGGTACATGGGAGTTAGAAGACTCCATGCGAGACAAGTATCCAGCACTTTTCTCTTAGTTTTGTGTATACTTGTGGGGGTATATTGAAATACCTGTGAATTTTGGCATAGGATTAAATTAGCATATAGTCGGGAATGTTATTAACAGAATTATTAAGGGCCCAGAGAAGCAATATACATATATTATATATTTATTTACGTTCGTCTCAAACAACTTTATTATGTTTAAGAATACAAATTTGATTTTACTTCTTTCTAAAATTTTTCCTCTTCCTAACTTATTTATTCAGCTACTATGTATTTATTCTTTTATCTATTTATTTAGATAATTCTTCTCATTCTTTACTAACGATTAGTTAGTCCTTCTTCTATTTTTACTTTAACCAAATAATATTTATTTATCTCTCTAATCTTGAATCTATCCATGATTTTTAACGTTATTTGATTACTCAGTTTTCAGACTAATATTATTGTGGTAATTATTTTACAAACTACTTCTCAATTCTCTCTCTTTTAAATCAAATGTATATATTAATTTATTTCTACTTTATTATGTTATTTATTTCCTATTTAACTTCACGATCTTTACCACGATCTTCTTCATCTTCATTACGCCGTCTCTACGCTCCTATCATTCTTCAAGCTTCCAACCCCTCTTAAATTCACGTTCTTGTTTTCCCCGTCGCTGTTAGGCCGCTTCTCTGGTGCCGGTTCAGGTAGAAGGGTAAGGGGAATCCACTGGTAAGGTTAGATAGTTAATTCTTTGGTATTTGAGTAGTTCCTCATTGTGTTTCTGCTTACAATTCTGGACACCGAATTCCCTGACGAACGCTACTGCTGATCTGGCTGAGTCATTCTGTGGCGGTGAGCGTATCCAGGTAAATATTGTGCTCAACATTCTTTACCTCTGTGTTTCGCGATTATCGATGGTTGGATTTACTATAGTTTTGAGATTGTGAAGGTTTGGGAATAATTTTCCCCTGTGTATTCTGGTAAGATGTTTTGCGAAAGGGTTTGAATAAACGTTTTGGGAGGCTTTCTTTGAATTGGTTATTGGATTGTTGGTACCTCTTGGTACTCCGTGTATATTGTTGGTGCCTTATTAGCGCTCCGTGTAATTATTGGTACTATGTACCCCGTGGATATTCTTATTATTTTGCCTGCAGACATTACTTGCAGTTAAGCTCTAATGATCTACTCCTTTGGGTCATAAGTTACCTTCTGGGGGTGTGCACACTTAAGGACGTAGAGTGAGGTGGGATTCTTATTATTGCGACCCGATTTGGGGGTCGTCCGTGCAAGCCATTGATTTGATTCTTGGAAGTTCTCCCCCGAAATGTTTTACTAATGGTGGTTTGGTGTTGGTGAAATTGGTTGTCGTTGTGGTGTGAGTTAAGGTTTTGCAAATGTTAAATGAGTTTCAAAATGTATTTTACAAGTTGAGGCAATGTTTACTCAGTTTTGCTGATTTGCGCGATCCCTTCGTGTTTTCTATTGTTGTTTTATGATCGCAGGTACTCATGGCTGAATGTGGGTTTGGGACTTGGGACACGCTATCACATAGCCTAGGACAACTGAATTTTTCGTCATTATTTCGAGTTGAGTTATTTTTGGAATTGCTATGTTTTACAAGTTTTAGGAACGATTTGGTATTTGAATTGTAGTTTAAAGCCTGAGCACTCTTTGCTAGAGTTGGCGGTAACGCCTTTTGGATTTTGTTGTTCCGCTGCTATTTAGTTGAAGTGTTTTGTTGGGAAATTACTTTCTGTATAAGAGATCTTTCGATGGTTTTCTTATGGTTATTTGAGGTACTAAGTCATGGTAATGATTCTCCTTTGGTTGCTAAGTTGTTATGATTATTTTGGTGATGGTTTGGTACTGTTTTCGCTTGTGAAGATGCATATCAGGACCTGTCCAAACGTCCGTCCGGACATCCATGTTCGGACAGGCCCCGAGAGTTTAAGGTGTTTCCTCTGTTTTGGTGTGTCCGAACTTCTTTCCGAACATTGAAGTTCGGACAGCATGCGAGGACGAGGCCGACTTGCAAGTCTCGACCTATGTCCGAACTTGTAAGCTCGGACCAATGTTCGGACACGCCGCGTAAGAATTCTCGGACTTTGAAACTCGACTTGTGTCCGAACTTTGAAGTCCGGACACAAGTTCGGATGCCTTTGGTTTTCAGACTTTTCAACTCTCGACTTGTTTCCGAACTTCCCATGTCCGGACACAAGCTCGGACCAAGTTTGTTTTGCACTTTTAGACCTCGTTTGGAGTCCGTTTTCGAAGCCGTTTTCACCCGTTGGTTTTGTAATTTAATAATCTATGTTTTAAGGCAAAATCCAGGGTGTTGCATATATGGGCGTAACCCTTTTTAAGGGGGTTAGAGCACCACATGCGACTTGCATATCTGCAGTCTATACTGGTTTTGTAATTGGTTGTTTGTGCTTGATTGTTGCGCATGTGTGCAATTGGTTGAATGGTTATTGATATGTCATATGTGACACTTGGTTGGTTATTGTTATGTCCTATGTGACACTTGAATGGTTATTTGTGTGTTCTATGTAACACTTGGTATTGATGTGTCCTATGTGACACTTGGATGGATATTGACGTGTTCTATGTAACACTTGGATGGTTAATGAGGTGCACTTATTTACTTTACAGTATTTACCAAGTTATTTGTGCTACGATTATATTGAATGTCATGAGTAAGGCTATGTATATGTATGAATTGCATACACTTGGATTACAGATGGAATGTAGAGGTGTCAATATAGTATTGACACCCAGGAATGATAAGTATACAGAATAGATATGAGGAACTTGATTCCATAGGATGAATAAGTATAAGTTATGACTTCGGGACGAAGTCCTTTTAAGGGGGGTTGACTGAAATACCCCTAACCTTTAAATAATTAAATAATGGTAAATAAATATTATTTGGGGGATTATTAAACCCTGAGAAAAGTATATAAGCACTTGGGCGTTAAAACGCACCAAAACTCCTTAAGGTCAAAAACGAGCGTTAAAGCCCGTCCTTAAGCTAACCAAGATATATAAGCTATAAAACTCATATGAAGTAATCAAGATCATTCATTATATGACCTTTAAACACAAGTCCTTAGTTGGAACTGAGTAAAAATACAAAATGCCCGGGAGTTCCCTTAAGGGCCCCTTAAGGCCTGAAAGTCCCGGAAATACTTTATAAAATAAAATAAAGCATCACACTTCATTCTAAATGCACAATAACACTTAATGAACATTTAAGATGAAGTTCTCAAGATAAATTCTCAGTTAAAGACAAAGTGCTCAGAGGTTCCCGATGAGGGCCCATAAACCCCCGGGAGTGCCCCGGAGAGGTACCGAAGTGGCACAAACTCCAATATAAATTATTCTAAGAATTCCTATCATTAATATTCACCATTCTAAAGAGAATTCTTGAGCTACTTTTTCAAAAATACACAAAGTGCTCGGACAAATTTCTTAACTCTCCTTTGCCCCGGGAGTGTCCCGTAGCCCGAAAATTGAGTTATGAGTCTATATAACCCTATATAACTCAATGTAACACCTTAAAATATTATTATTGACTATAAACAATGTCAATAAACACTTGGAACTCGTAGCGACTAATTATTTTCCAGAAAATCCTTAAAGCACAAAAATGCACCTTCGGGTGTCACAAAAATGCGTTCTACTCAATTGCCTTGAAGTTTTTGAGGAGCCACGAGTTAATAATCTTAAAAGGGATAAATTGAACATATAAATCAATTAATTCCAGTACTAAATTCATAGTACAAATGGGTGCGATTTTTGGGACAAAAAGGTACCTAAAATCAACATTTTTACTTAAAACTTTCATCTTTTACCATCATATAAATGTACCAAATAAATTCTGGAACCTATTACACATATTAGTATGGTCTTAGTAAAATATAATGTGACAGTAATTAAATCAAAAATCAATCCCATATGGTCTCCAAGTCAGGCGCCATTTTGAGTGTATTTTGGGTAGATTTTGGCAAAAATAATGCCTTATGGTAAGATGACTCATCCTATCATGTACTATATGCTAAAGTATCAAATAATTTGAGTCAAAAGAAGACCCCATTACCGTGTACCAACAAGAAGACAGCAAGGGAATTAGTATATGAAAAAGAATGGAAATAAAATACAAGCTAGACTTACCTTTTACAAGACTACAAACAAAGAAAACAAGTTGCCTCCTACAAGCATGTGTAGCCGATTTCACATGGAGAAAAGCTAGTGTAATTGCCTTATTAATTAGTCAAAAGAATACACTACCTAACTAAGCATAATTCATGGTCAAATATAGACAAAAATCAAGTGCATGCAAACAGCACTACATTACCGATTTGTACAAGGAAAAGAAGGCTTAAATTGCCTTATAAAAATTCAACTAAGATACCTACCTACTTAGCCATATTCTCTTGTCGTAAAACAACAAAAAATTAATGGTCGTCCATAGCCATATGCAGCCGAGAATGCAAAGAAAGGAAGTCAATATTGGCATGATATTCAACTTATAAAATTCAAAGGAGACATGTACCAACCTTGCCTTTGTCTTCTTATTACAAGTTGTCAATGAAAGTCTCCATTCTCTTATCAATCAAGCCGTAAGTCTAGTCCACTATGGACAATTTTATTGAGCCAATAATCAATGGAATAAACTAATTGAAAGACTAGTCAATTGACATTAATTTAGCAAAAGAAAATCCTTTCAATTTGCCTTACCTTAAGTCATACGTGAGCTTCTTCATTCTTTCTTTGCCTTCCTTTGGCCGATGGGTAAGATCTCTTCCTTCACTCTTTTCTTCTTCATTTGCTAAGTTAGTTCCTTAGAGCTTCAAGCTCCATTAATGGTGTTTCTAAGTTCTAACACCATTTCTATGTAAATACCTAGTTAAATCTACCAAGTCTTGAAGCAAGAATCATCCTAGCAACTAGCCAAGATTTCACCAAGCATTAGTATTCCAAGGAGGTTCCTAGATTCAACAACAACACAAGGAACAACAAGAACAAGTTAAGGTATATTTTCATGTCGAAAATCCTAGTAAATTCCTTAAGGTCATTTCTGAAAATTATGAACTTCTAAACCAAATTCGCTTCATCATTTCATGAAGGAAATCTAGATCTACAATCATCTCAAGGTCTACCGAAAATTCCTTGAAAAATTCCTAAGGTAAACTCCTGTAAAACTACTCCAAATCTTATTCATAAATCCTTGTTAGAAGTCTAACAAATGGATCTCCTAAATATATATAAGGAGGCCGAAAGTTCTTCATCAAGATAGCATTTGGAGAGCTTGGAATTCAAGGGGAAATCAAGTACAAGAACTGTCTTGATTTAAGGAGTAAGTTTATATAATTGAGGTTTATTAAGTTTAAGCTTGATTTAAGCTTCAAACTTTGGTATAAAAATTATGTATAACCTTTAAATAAATTAAGGCCGAAATACTTTGGGTTATATTGTCAACAAAATAAATTATAACATATAGGTAAGATTGTTACCTTAAGGTATAAATATGTGTCACAAAAATTAATTAAGAGGCATATATATGTAAACCGAAATATCTAAGAGTTATTTGCTCTATTTTGAGTTATAATCATCTAAGTCATTAGCATAATTTTTAGAAGTGTTATATGGCTTGTATACATTTATATGGATTTATTATAAAGTTTAAAGCAAGTTTTTAAAACTATATGGTAAAAATATAGTAAGGCCGAGAATGAAATGTTTTATTTGGTTATTATCGAATATAAGTATATTTACTTATATTATAAATTTTGGGAACATTAAAAATAGCTATAAGTATTTAAATGACTAATTTATAAAGTTATGTGGCTAAAATGTAAATTTTGAAAAGTTTGGAGTGCTTATTATAATTGCCGAGAAAAAAGGTGGATTTGGTATAATTATGTTTATATATAAGGTAGGATTAATATTATGAATTTTGGTGAATTTAAGTAAGCGGTTAAGTGTTAAAATAACAATTTATAAAGTTTTGGGACTATTTTGTAATTTATGGAAAGTTTGGCGTGAAACCGAATTATAAATGAATTTTATGGGTATATTAAAGTATTAATTATGAAATTAAGTCTTGGTCAAAGTGTTGACCAAAAAAACTTTGGGTTAAAAATTTTATGACATAAAATATCAAGTTTATAAATTTAAGGGTGAATATGTAATTTATGAAAGATATTGGTAAACCGAATTAAAAGAGGGCGAAATGGTGATTTACAAAATATAAGTGTCCACTTGGTTATTTTAGGAAATTAAATATTGGAACTATAGTTTATAAGTTAATATGTAACTTACATAAGTTTTGGGGTTAAATTGTAAATAAAGGAAAGATATATATTAAGACCGAAAGTATATGTGGTCATTTGGTGATTTATAAAAGATTAGAATATTTGGTTGTAATTGCCGAAAATCTAAAGGGGTTAATTAATAATTACAATGGTTAATGTGGGTAATTAGTGAATTACAAAAGTTATAAGGTTATTTGGCAATTTATAAAAGTTAATATATTTGTTTTACAATTTCCGAAAATTAATATGGGTATTTAGTAAATTATAAAAGTATATGGTATTTGGTAAGTTGTAAAAGTTAATGGGTTCAAATTATGATTACCAGAAATTATATGTGGTTATTTAGTAATTTATAAAGTTGTTGGGTATAAAATATAAAATACCGAATTAATAAGGTTGGTTTTGTAATCTAATAAAGAAAGGGATTGAAACTAGGTAATACAATGTATTATGGTATACTATGGAGGATAATATAAGGTTTATGAAATAATTGTGGTTATGATAAAAATAACCAAAAGAATATAATATAAAGTTTATAAAACAATTATGGATATATTAAAGATAATCAAATTATATTGATATATGGAATAAGAGGAAATAATTATGGATATATAATTAAAGAGATGAAGAAATACCATAATATGGGAATTCATTATCACATGTGATACTACATAAAATAATGAACTAATGAACTATCTAGAGCCACTGTTAAATAACAGGGGGAAATAAAGAACATACAGAGTTATTATACAACGAGTATAAATGCTACAGTAATAGTACTGTAATAATTAGTGGATAGTTTATTAATATCATCCGGTATTGCATGTTTATATAACAGAGTACGGAAGGAACTACTGAACAGGAATTTGTCAAGCTAGCAGTTACTTAGTGAACGGTATGTTAATTGTGTGGTCTGAATGTCCTAAGGATTATCCTAAGGTCCAGACATTATGTGTTAATTGTTTAAGAGCGATATCTGTGATTTTATGTTTATGATATTGTATACTGTATTGCTCAACATTGTTGCGTTGTATTTTTACGCGAACGTTTTATGACTGGAAGTTTTATACATCTAAACTGGAGCAAGACTAACTGACCTTTAGGTATTATTAAACCTAACTGATGGTCAACGATTATAGTCTTAACTCAAGGATTGGTTATTGTGTCACTAACAAAAAGGGCTAACTTATAAAGAGAGGAATCCAGACTATTTTGACTTTCTGGTTGCGCATCGTGATCACTACGAGAGACTTCAATGGGAGTCACTCAAGGGAATCCATCAGTCACATTTGAGGATGGCGGAGGGCACTGCCGTTGGTGCACAGGTTCGACCGGATCGGTCAAAATATTTCCAGGGCCATAAGGTCAGCTGGTAATGGTTCCATTGGAACCCAGGGGATTATCGTCCATTCATAAGTTATTAAGGGTTGTCTTATCATGACGTCTGAGGTGGAATTTAATTGGAAAAGGTTAAGTGATTGGTTTAAAGGATAAGGGCCAGGTGCCAACTAACAATACACAGTTTAATACGCGTATCTTGTTTGAATTACTGATGTGTGATTATTGGTTATTGTTATTGATGTGAGATTATTGGTTACTGCTATGGATTATTGATGTGTGGTCATTAGTGTTGTGTACTATTGTACATTGATGTTTACAGGTGAGTTGTTATGTGATTGATTGATGTTTACAGTTATCACTGTTGTTATTGTAAACCGGTATTTCATGTAAAGAATCTAATATCAAGATGGCTAAAATGACTTAAGGAATCTAGATGATTTAAGACTACATTTAGCATACCGGCATTTCGATTGCTGAGCTCTTCAATGGGCCAAACATTCCAGGTTATTGAAGAAGACTCAAGCCGGAGTGCGGGACACGGGGGTAGCTGATGTTTTTTTCAACAAACACCTTTGGTTTATTTTGTATTGTATTAAGGAGGTTGTTGTATTCAGTTAGTTGCTCATTTAGTTGCATTTGGTCTGTAATAATTAGAGTGCTCAGTATCTGTTCATCACAGCGTGAGGAGTTGTATTGTTGGAAAGAGTAAGGATGCCTTGTTACTCACAAGGGTGAGTAACGGCGTGTAACACCAAGGTAGATAGTTTTATTTTCCGCTGCGAATTGTTATTTATTATGCTATGACATGCGACGTTATTACAGGTTTAGGATTAGGGGTGTTACACTTCCTGTTTCCTTTGATTTGATTCAGAAAGACTTGTGGCTTTGTTGAGCTCCTTTTGAAGGGAGTCAACACAACACCGGGAGTCTTGCAAATCTAATCTAAGTGAACGACAAATGGTCTTGTGCTCCTCAGTTTCATCTCTTAGAGCATGCATTGTAATTCTTGATTCTTCGAGTTCTTTAGTCAACTCAGAAAATTTTCTATTGAGACTCGATTTTAAAGAGTTAGTTTCAGAAACCATTTTAGTAATCAAAGTCATAAAACCCATAGGAGATATACGGTAAAGGTCTGTCTCTAAATGAGATCTCGTTACCTCTCGTTGTTGAGAATCATGGAATGAGTCTGGTCATATGTCATGTCTTCTTGATTGGAATGTCAGCTAAACAAGGCTCTGACACACGTGTAGGATCAGACGGCTGACTCAAACCAACTCAAGGTGTTAGTGTGTGAGATGGTTTGACCCAATCGTATTGAGGATGAAATCGTACTAAGGAGGCAAAAGCAGTCAGTCGAACACAAGGAGATACACAATATAAGTTTTTTTATTTCCTGGTCAAACAAAACAACTTACACTGCCCACTAAGTAGAAAGGGTCTACTCAGTGGTTTCTCACTCACTTACCCAACACAATTTCTGATCAGTATAGTGATAAGTGTAATGAAATTAGGGCCTACCTAGAATGACTCTATCGATGTGTGCAAACTGAAACTAGTACTTTTCTCTCTCTAAGATAAGTGAAGCTTTCTCTAAACATGTGCTCTGAATAATTCTCTCTGGAAAGTCTCAATGAGAAATGAAATGACAAGTCTCTTATATAGTTGCTAGGATTTGAACGTTGGAGAGAGTTAGTTCCTAAATTTCAAGAACTAACGACTCTTTCTTGAATTTTGGAAGCTGAAGCCAAGTCTTCTGATTATTGCCATGTTGGGAGAGAATTTTGGTCCAAGTTTGAACGTGATGACCGTTATAAGGTCAATGTAGTTGCTCCTTTATTTTCGTAACTGATTAACGGACTCTCTCGAACTATCAGAAAGTTAAGGCTTCGAATTTTACTCACATTTGCATGAATTTCGGTCCAAGGCTGATGGTTGATGACCGTTGTGGTTTAGTGAACGTTGCTCCTTAAATTTCACAACTGATGGATGAACTCACATGGATGGGCTCACTCGATCTTTCAAGGTTGACTGACTCTGTCTTGTTTTGAGAAGTGTGATTGACTCATTTGATCTGGTTGACTATCTCAACAACATCTTCATACTCCAACAGTTCTCTATATAAATTGGATCACAATTGAACTATATACTCGGTACAAGCACTTTATACAATAATGAAATACCAATAACTCTGTCTTCAAAATACCAACACAACCACTATTGAAATGCCAATTTTGAAACCTATTAATTACAAACAATAAATTTCCTCATTATGAATTAGATTATTACCGAACTATATATCAGACTACTAACGCACTTTATATACATATACTAAATTATTTTATATTACTTCCATGACAAGACATAACTCAATTCACCTGATGACTAGCATACTAAGAATGTATACATATTCAAATACGAACAATATAACAGTAGTTCCAACAAAAACTTTCACTCGCATTTTATATAAAAAATAACAATGATAGCATTCAAATACGATCTAGTTGTTGCATCATATACCACATACAACACCATGATGATACCAAACTACACAACAATGTAAAGTCTTACATGACTAATCCAACGCCCCCTTGAACATTTTTTACGTTCTTTGCATCCTTCTTGCACAACGGTAGCTCATTTCTCTAATGATCAACAAGTATATTCCCGTCGTATAGTACAACATTAGCACACAACTGCATCCTGAATCTAGACAATACCTTAAGCTTCATCCAACTCTTTTTCCAACTAGGTTTTCCACGACCATCCCATAAATGGCTTTGAGTCATTTTTCTTGTGCCAGCTGTCACATAAAAGATAGTTGATAAAAAGTTACAAAAATAATTTGTAACATTCGTAAACTAAATATATAAACATTCATTTACTTATATCAAACATTAATCGTGTGCTTAATAACCAAACAATCATCTACTTAAATAAACTTTATATTAATGCATTGTATATAAATATTCGTATACTTATGTAATCATCTTTTAGGTGCACATTCATATACTTAAGTATGCTATGTATTCAGTTGAATACTTTATTTATGGATTCCTATATTTAGTATCTACACAACATAATACTTTATTTATAACAAACTCATACACTTAATTTTAAAAAGTACTAAACATATAAACAATTGTATGCTTAATATCTAATCAGTCGTAAACTTTATATCGATTCACTATATATAAATACTTGTATACGTAAGTAGACATGCATATACTTTATAAATCAATATTCGTATACATTTCAATATTCGTATACTTTATATCAATATTCGTACACTTTATATATCAATATTTTATATATCTAGGCTCTCATACACTTTAGGGCATCCACAATGGGATAAAGTTTCTTAACATATTCCTAGGTGCTATTTAATCAAAGTATATATTTTTTGTCGTAAAAATATATTTTTATTGTCTAAGTAACTCTGTCAATTTATTCATCATTACAATGGGAGAGTTTCTTAATCTTCTCACTTCTCCTACTATTTTTTTATTTCCCCTCACCCTATTTCTTTTTACTTTAGTGGTATATCTTTTCACTCAAAAACACCTATTATTAGACCTATTACTTAAAAGCAAAAGCATATTTTGAGTCGACGCTGTAATACAACCAACAATCAAATTTCATATGTTCCTTATTTAAGTAACAATAAAAGAGAAAAGTGGTGGATTCCAAACCACTACAGACTTTTTTTTATTTTCTTACTAATAATTTTAGGTGAAATCCACCACTATATCCTTATTCATACACTTGATATCAAGGGCAAACCCAATATAATGCAAGTGTGTCAAATGGCACTCAATTTTTAATTTTTTTAAAGTTTGTTTATTTGTAAAATACTAAATCGGAAAATTTTAATAGTTTGACATACCATATTAAAGATTTATATATTGTTAAGGGCTCGTGGCGTGGGCTTTTAAGCTCATACTTTATGTTTTATTTTATTTTTTTCTTTAAAGGCATTACTTTGATAATTTCAACAACAATATTTCTTTTCCCCTATAGCTGGAACGTTAAACAGTATTGCGATTTTCAAATTGCGCAGATTCGACTGTACGAGCCGGTTGCTCCTAGTTAGGAGTGGGGCAGTTACACATCATCATTTCTTCCAACTCATCTTCCTACATGGCAGTATTTTTTCCAGCTCATCGTTCTACGTGGTAGTATGTTATCTATTCAGTTTTTAATTTCCAAACAGAACTTATCTATCCCTATCTTTCTTCCCTAAGCCTCTCGACTCTCGACGCTCTCTGGTCTCCCCCGTCGCTTCTTCTCCCTTTCTCCTCTAACCAGTGTCGAATAATCACTCAAACTCTCCACGAAGCTCGCTGGACCGGCTCCCCTGCAAATCGACACGCTGCTCACGAACGACAGCTATCCTTACCGGCGAATCTGAAATCTCAACTCCTCATCTATGGCTAAATCACGTGAAGTAGTCATTCATAAGGAGTAAGTTGTTACTAGGAATAATTCATTTGTTCTCGTGTTACAGTTTTTACTTTTGATTCTTCGATTTTGAAATTAGTGTTCTTAATTCAATCTATATTCTCCAGTAGCATTGATGCTGTTAATACTGATTCTCAGTTACTTTAATACTCGTTTTGGTTCACTAATTAGTTGTACACAGTGAAATTTTGTTGTCCTCATCTATGGCTGATTTATATTTTTTAACTAATTTTTGTTTTAGTTTTTCTCAGATTTATGTGTTTTTAACTTATTTTGCTACGTTGTTTTCTTTTGCCTCATGCTATCTTATGGTTTTGTGTTTACACAGAAAAAAAGAGAAAGCTGATCTAAGTATGCTGTGAAGGAAGTATGCTTTCAGACTTGTTGTACATGACAAGAATTTGAGGGTTCGTGATCTTCAAACATCATTTGAAGCGAAAGAAGTTTTGAAGCTATCTGTATTGATGTTATAACATCGTGGGGGATAAACTTTGGGTGGTCATATATTTTAGTACATTAGTGTTTTTGGTACAAGCTAAACAACAACATACTAGCGACTGAATGGTGTCTACTACAAAATTTTCTAGCTCAACTTATCTGTTGATTCTCATCTTTTGAAGGTTGCTAAAACCTTATTAGCTTAATGATACATCATATTAGCTTAATGATTCATCATATCAACTAAATGATTCATTATTTTTGTCAACACAACAGTTACTATATGATTCACCAAATGTATCTAATGATTCATTTGTAAATGTGTATGATACATCACACACCTAAAGCAATATCTACACTGGATTACAACTACCAACAGAAAACTAGAAATTGAATGATGTGTACGAGAATTTTGTAATCGCACTCTTTTGATTCATATCTTTAAAGGTTACTGAATGATTCATCTAGTCAGAAAAATGAAATGATTCATCATATTAGATTAATGATTCATCATATTTGCTCAATGATTCATTTTTTTTGTCAACACAAATCAGTTACTATATGATTCACCAAATGTATCTAATGATTCAATTGTGAATGTGTATGATACATCACACACCTAAAGCAATATCTACACTCTGGATTAAAACTACCAACAGAAAACTAGAAATTGAATGATGTGTACGAGAATTTTGTATTCGCACTAGTCAGAAAATGAAATGATTCATCATATCAGTTAAAAGATTCATCATATCAGCTAAATGGTTCATTAATTATGCCAACACAAATCAGTTACTATATGATTCACCAAACATATCTAATGATTCATTTTTAAATGTGGATGATACATCACACACCTAAAACAATATCTACGTAGTAGATTTAAACTATCAACATCTTTTTTACTTCTTAAAGGCTATGGTATGCACCTATTTTTCTAAATCTGGGACTATGTGACAAGTCTATCACCACCATGCACGGGATGTGCATAAGAAACTCCTTGAGATTGTGTATCTTCACGGATACTCCGGAAATTTATAGCAGCCTTCTTTAGTAACTTTGCAGCTGCAGCTTTTTTTGTCCTTGCAGCTCTTCTGTGTATCTTTTCTGTTGCAGATTTCCATCTATAACAAATCAAATTTATTAACAATTCATCACGATCAATCGTATTGCTCCATCATTATAATAAACACAATAAACCATATCATGATAACTTATACCTATCATTTCTTTGCCCTTTTGTTCTTGCCCCTTGTGGGTTTTTCAATGGGGTTCTTCCTTCATCAGTAGTATCATAACTTGCACTTCCAAATTCAGCATCAACTTCATCCTTTAATTTTTGGAGTGTTCTCTCACACACAAATCTCTTGCCTTTTCATTGGGTGCACTTTTAGCTAGGATCTGATTTATTCTTCTAGACATGACCATCATCCAATTTGACTGCAAAAATTGGTCGTCAATGACTGTGTTAAATCTGCATGCATCAGATCCTGTAAAACAAAAGTACAAATGATTCATTAAATATAACTATACAATACATCAAGAACGACAAATAATACATCATTAAGTACTTAATATCAGAACGAAAAATCAAGAATGAGAAACATACCTTCATGCTTTCTTCTACCATATATGTCCTCTCCATCTATTGAGAATGTAAACCTCATCTAACCGTCACACACACAATTTACATTCAGTATTCTTAAGCTATGGGAACATACAATTCCAGACATGCAGCAATGATATTCTTTAGAGCGCATTATTTTAGTACCTTGCTTATATTTGAGTTGAATGCTTTTTTGTTCCGAATCCGTACCGACGTGCAAAATCATTGTACAAATAATACTTCTTCTTCAGAACTAACAATTTTGTCAATCAACTCTGATGATGAAGCTTCAGTAAAACAACTTCTGTGGTTTCATTCATAATCGGCAGTTCAGTATGATTTGATACAATTGACTTTGCATATATCAAATGATTCATTAATATGTATAAATGATTCATTAATATGTATAAAGGATTCATTAAGTTTTTTAAACTGTGATACATCATATATCATTCAATATATGTAAGGTCACACACAGTATACAGAACACAAATCGATTATCATAAGTTCGGCAAAGATTGACGAAGATCTTCTATCGATCACCTAATGATTCAAGAAAAAACCACATACTGGACGAAGATCTTCTATCAATCACCTTATGATTCAAGAAAAAAATGCAAAAATAACGAAGATTCGGGAATATGTAGATCGACCCTATGATTCAAGAAAAAAACCGCAAAGATTGACAAAAATTGAGGAATATGCATATCAATTATCATAATTGTTTAAGGAGAAGGAAGATTGACGATTACCTGCATCATACACAACAATCTCTGTACACCTTCATCCACAGCTTCTTCCATCAGTTTGTCCATTGCACTTCAAGAACGATTTGCAGCTCACAAATTGATTTCAATGTTGTTTCAACTATAATGCTTTTTATTCACCTAAATCGATCGATCGAATCCATCTGGTAGTGGCAACAAAATACTGTTTGTTCTTTCGATGTTATGAAATCGATTCTGAAATCGCGCGAAGGAAGTGAGTCTGGGTGTTTGTTTCTACTCTGTGTGTTGATCATTCTCTGAGATAGAAAGTGCTGACATGTAATTTTTTTTACCCACGTGGCATGTGCCTGCACCCAGTATGGAGCGGCCGTCCCGTACAATGGTGCGTCTGTTCAAATTGTTGCAGCACGACATTTTTCAAATTGCTGCATGGGAGTATTCAAATTGTCGGCACTACTATATGTTTTTATACGTTATTGATTCTGCACCAAGCCTTTAATTTTATTGTTATTTAGTTATAATTTAATGGTTTTCACAAAACCTAGTAAAGATTAAGAAATATGAGAGATATCCATTGACTTATCGACTTGTGAACAGTGGCGACTTATCGACTTGTGAACAGTGGCGGATTCAAGGGGGGTTGGGGTGTTCATGGAAATTTGAACCGCTAACCGGACCGAACCGTGAAACACGAAACCGAAACCGTTTAACGAAGTCGCTTGCCGGTTAATTCCCGGTTCCGGTTCCGTTCCGGTTATTGATTTGACGAATCCGGTTAAAACCGAAAAAACCGTTTAAGCGTTTAATTTATTAACTTTTCAAGAATTTTTTTTGAATATACGTATAAAACTAAATACGGTTTTAATTATTAATTTACCAATATAAAATATACCATTATTAGTTAATGGTTTAGAATATATTCAAACCAATAAATCTATCTTATTAAAACGATTGTTTAACCGGTTTAATATCCCACGAAAAACCGGATAACCCCACATTGTTCTAACTACAGAAAGAAACACATAAATCTACATCATTAGGTTAACCATTACACCGAAAAACCGCACCGAAACCGACGGTTTAACCGGTCCCCGTTAACCGCTTTCTAATTACCCGGTTCGCGTTATCAATTGACTACCCGACAATCCGGTTAACCGAAAGCCGGTTAACCGGTTTAGAACCCCCTGGGGGCGGTTATGACACCCCTGGGGTCGGGGCACCGGCCCTCCCGAAACTTTTGAAAAATTTGTCAAATTTCTTATAAATTTTCGAAAAAGTACAAAATGACATAATGTTTTAAAGAGTAACAGTGTCAAAAAAAAATTTGCCCCCAAAACAAAGTTTCTGGATCCGCCACTGCTTATGAAATTGGTTTTGGGTTCTCTCGTTGGCAACTACAACTAACGAAAGAGCTTTGCTGCAATGAATTTATGAAAACTTGTCTACAAAACCGAATTAACGATGAGTTCCTAAATGATGCTCTAGTGACTTTTGTCAAGAAAAATATGTTTTTTAATATTCCTAATCATGTTATTATTCATAGGTTTCAAAACGTGAATGTCGTAAAATCTACTTTTATATAGAAATTGTAGCTTCCTATAATTAAATGTTATTGCTTCGATTTATTTACAAGTACAATGATAAATCATGTTTAATATATATATAATGTTATATAAAATTTAAAAATCTTTTATGTTGACACCAGTACTCTAAATCTTGGGTCCGTCATTGCTTGATATAAACACTCATATCCATATTTCGCAAACCAGTTTTTTCTACACCAGAAACTACTCATTGTTGTCTTTCTCTTCGATCTGGTCTTCGCGATGTGTTGTTCCAAGTCCATTCGCACTTTCTTCTTCTCAACTACAAATAGACACGCAATTGTAAAATAAAATAAGGGAAAATTCACAAAATGCTACGATTTGAGTTTATAATTCACAATATACCCCTTTTTGGAAAATTGTTCACAAAATGCCACGATTTGAGTTTCAAATTCACAAAATGCCACTATTCGGTAACTGACGTTAGTTCTGCCGTTAACTCCCTCTGGTAAATGATTGAAATACCCCTGACGGTAAGTTTGAATTTTTTTTAGGAAAATTCACAAAATGCCATGATTTGAGTTTATAATTCACAATATACCCATTTTTGGAAAGTTGTTCACAAAATACCACGATTTGAGTTTGAAATTCATAAAATGCCACTGTCCGCTAACAGACGTTAGTTTCACTGTTAAGTCCCTCTGGTAAATGACCAAAATACCCTAACGACAAGTTTGTTTGTTTTTTTAAAAAAAAGTTGAATTGCGCTGAGTAGACTGTGCAACGACTATTTTTTTGAATTTTTTTTAAAAGTTCACAAAATACTCTTCTTTGTTTTATAGTTCACAATATGCTACTATATGGGTTCTTATGTTCACAATATGCCACTATTTGAGTTTCGATGTCCACAAAATGCCGCTGTTTTTTCTGTAACGGCTAGTTTGAGCCCAACAGCTCTTTTTTTTGCCTTTATAAGGACCTTCTTACCATGTAAACAAAGCACAAACGCCATACTAAATCCATGACCTTGTTCAACTATAATCAATGAAATATTTCAAACAATTCATTACAAATGTGAAGCCCCATCAAACCTTACCCTCTCCCGTAAAGAAACTTTGGTTGGAAGGGCATACTATAACTATTGGGCATGTGATTTTTTCAAGAGGTGGGCACCGGTGATGCAAGATCGATACTCTCCTCATCCTAGGGTAAGACAAGCTGGCTACACCAAATCATACTCAACTATGATAGCATATACTTCTACTGCTACATCTGCTCATTCTGAAGCTCCACATCAAGAGATCATGGCAGCTGATGCGTATCTTATCAATAGCATTAGGGAGGAAATAAAGAAGGAACTTAAAGAAGAGATGAGACAAAGCATTAAGAAGATGTTTCTTTGGGGTGTAGTAATATTTGCAACGGTAATATGTATCCACAAAATATGAAGTACTTTTATATATATTAATGCTAAAAAAATCATGTGTCTACAACTGTAATATGTAAGCCAGCTTGCCTTACCCTAGGATGAGGAGAGTATCGATCTTGCATCACCGGTGCCCACCACTTGAAAAATCACATGCCCAACAGTTATAGTACACGCTTCCAACCGAAGTTTCTTTGCGGGAGAGGGTAAGGTTTAATGGGGCTCCACATTTGCAATGAATTGTTTAAAATATTTCATTGATTGTAGTTGTAAACAAGGTCATGGCTTTAGTATGGTGTTTATGTTTTGTTTACATGGTAAGAAGGTCCTTATAAAGGCAAAAAAAGAGTTGTTGGGCTCAAATTAGCCGTTACAGCAAAAAATATGGGTATTTTGTGGACATCGAAACTCAAATAGTGGCATATTGTGAACTTTTTAAAAAAAATAGCCGTTGCACAGTCGACTCAGTGCAATTCAACTTTTTTTTAAAAAAAATCAAACTTACTTACAGGGGTATTTTGGTCATTTACCAGAGGGATTTAACATTGAAACTAACGTATGTTAGCGGACAGTGGCATTTTATGAATTTCAAACTCAAATCATGGCATTTTGTAAACAACTTTCCAAAAAGGGGTATATCGTGGATTATAAACTCAAATCGTGGCATTTTGTGAATTTTCCCAAAAAAAATATTCAAACTTACCGTTAGAGGTATTTTGGTCATTTACCAGAGGGAGTTAACGGCCGAACTAACGTTAATTACTTAATAGTGGCATTTTGTGAATTTGATACTAAAATCGTGGCATTTTGTGAACAATTTTCCAAAAAGGGGTATATTGTGAATTATAAACTCAAATCGTGACATTTTGTGAATTTTCCCATAAAATAAAAACCGACAATGAAAATAGTGAGTCACCAGATGAGCGGACATAACTGGATTCAGAGGAGCAGAAAGAGTAGTGGGAAGAAAATTTATGTCGGAGTAATGGAAATTTGGACCGAGGACCTTGGAGATAGCTTATCGATGACAAATCAGGAGCTAGGAGCTAACTCCGGTGGCCAGACACCGAAGGAACATGGCAGCACTCTGCTTCAGCTGGCAAGGTTGGAGAATGAAGCGGTAATGCCATTAATCCAGGAGCAGGTCCCGAGGATAAACATGGACGACACCGTCATTCAAGTCATTCGTACCGTCTTGGAGTTATGGGAAGTATACAAACAGAGGGAGTATAATATTTCCACAAGTTTCAAAGACCAAGAGGAGGCGGCCGAAAGATATACCCAATCGCCCCTTTCTCTTCCTTGTGCTAATAATTATAATATAGAAAGCCACATGCAAGATGATTCCAGCTCAGATAGTTCATCAAATAAGGAAGATGAATATGGACTGACACCTCCCGCAGAACAAAACCACAATTGGCAAGTGGTACCGCAGGTAACCCATGAGCATAACACTTCAGATTTTTTATTGACAGTTCAAGATCCAAAAGAGAATCAGTCAAGTAGCATTGGCCTGGTTATTAGCCCAAATAAGGGGCAGCCCACCCAGTTGATTCTAGGTCCTTACCAGGAATTGATTTACAAGTTGATATTTCACCAAATAAAATAGATTCACAGAAAGTCAAGCAAAACAAGCAGCGTGTAGAGAAGAACAAACACGCCAGTGTTAGACCATCAGCTGAAGCAAGACAATGCTTTAAGTATGGCCAGCGCCTACGGATCAACTATCCATATCCAAGCAAGTCTCTTGCCAACATCGATCGTATACTGAGGCAATGTGGTAAGGCAAGAAGAACAAACAAGACTTGAAGGCGATAATAAGGAATGAAGCAAAGATCTTTTTGACTTATTCTGCACCAATCTTGTGATCCAATCTAAGGACATGAAGGGTTTTAATAGACCTTGATGAGTGTCAGGGGCGAATGAAGAGTAAACTATCGAAAGTGTAAGGTTGCAATCGGAAACTTGAAGAACGTCACAAAAGGAGGTAATGTTTTGACAGAATAGTGATAGTGACCAATATGCAAAGATCAGTCTTGCTAAGAAGATTCGGAAGGAATGCCACATCATCAAAAGTGCACAGGTTTCAAGAATAGCGCGGCCAAGCTTATTGCCTTGTTATGTCAAATTTCGAATTGTTGTATTTTTGTTTTCGAGTTAAATGTCTCCTTGGCTGGGAGAAATCCCTAGCTGTATAAACCAGTTTCTGGTTAATCGCTACATTTGTAGCCCACTGATAAAAAAAATTAGTAAAATCGTAGTTACACTTGAAGTCTATTACGGAAGGTATATATATAGACATGTATGATGGACTAATCTTATTCTAACGGTACAATTAAGTACTGATAACAAACTTCTAATTATACAGAAGTAATGAGACTAATACACACACACATCTATACTATATTCCAACACGAATTCTTGGCTAAAGGTGCCTTTAGCCATCTCTGGCTACATACATACAACACAACGCTTGGTGAGTTTGTTTTGTTTTGTTTTTTTTTTTTCTTTAAGATTTTTTCTTTTTTTTCTTTTTTTTATCACAAAAACTTTAAATTGTTGTAACTTTTAATATATAAGTCCAAAATGAAAAAAAATTATATCATTGTTCATCTAAATTCAAGCTCTTCAAAATAAGACCAGTCATGGATATATTTTGACAACTTTTTTTTAAAAAAATTTACATGTATAATGTACAAAATGTAAAAGAAAACTTGTACAAATGGTCCTACAAACCTGTATAAATGTTCATTAAAACATGTACATCCACATGTAAAAACATGTACATCCTCGTTAATGGTGGCCATCGGGTCCGGTTCTACCCGGAACCGGCGGTTCTACCCGGAACCGATTGGAACCGGAACCGGCCGAGAACCGGTGGGAACCGGAACCGGAACCGAACCGCCTCAGCTGGTTCTGAATACGAATACATGTTTTGAGATTCGGGCCCGAACCGGGCCTGGAACCGGAACCGCCTAGAACCGCCTGGAACCGTCGTCGGATTCGGGGAACCGGGAACCGGAACCGCCCTGGAACCGGTTGAAGTTACCGTTGGTTATGTTAAGGAATATGTACAAAAGGTTAATATAGCATTGAAAAAGCTACACGATGAATATACTTCAAAGTATCATCCGGGGGAACTTTCTTCTACTAGTGGTAGTGGTTCCTCTTCTAAACCACCATGCCCTGGTAGCAAAAGCAGTTCCTTGATTTCTAGTATTTTGAAAAGACCAAGATCAGTTCAATCGGGTTCTGGATTTTGTACATATGATGATTATATTAACCTTACATTTATTTTTGTTGATGATGATGGTGATATAGATGTTCTTAAGTGGTGGAAAGCACATGAAGCCAATGATAGCCCGAGATGTGCTAGGAATTCCAGCATCAACCATGGCTTCAGAGTCGGCGTTTAGTGCGGGCAAACGAGTATTGGATGAAAAGAGATCAAGCCTTGCACCAGACTCAATCAAGGTTTGTGTTCAGAAGTATGATTGGGACTTAGCCGAGCTTAGATCCCAAGCAAGTGTATTGCAATATGAAGGCCAACATGATGATTGGTATGAGATGAATGGGGATAACACCACTTAGGACTTCTATCTTGTAATATTTTAGAATGTATTAGTAATTTAGTATTACTTTCTTTCCATGTAATCTTTTTTTTAAGACTTGCAAATTGAAATCATGTAACCTCGTAGTAGCTGTACTCTTTTTCCTTATTAGGGTTTTCCCAATGGGTTTTTACCTAATAAGGTTTTATGAGGCAGTGAATCATATAATAAAATTCTCTTTGTTCCTTATTTTTTGTAAATTCAATAAAAATTCCTAAGTCTTTGTTTCTTACACATTTAAGATTATAAACTTGAAGAATAACCTATCTAGGAGTAAAGTGGATGAAAAGAGCAACGTGTGCGCTCAAACGGATCTCAAGTGTGCGCTCAAACGGATCTCAAATCGGAGCTAAAACGAAGCAACTGGAGCCGATCAAATTTTCCGGAACCGATCAGAACCGGAACCGGAACCGGCCGGAACCGGTTTTTTGACCGATCCGAAGCGAATCCAGATTTCAGAACCGGAATCGAAATCGGAACCGGAACCACCCAGACCGGTTCCGAATACAAATACACAGTTTCCGGAATCGGAACCGGCGGAACCGGAACCGGACCCGTGGCCACCATTAATCCTCGTATTAGAAATATACAAATGGTCTCATAAATCTGTACGAATCATTAAATATGTACATCCTTAGATTAAAATGTGTATATATTAGGGAGAAAACTTGTATAGATGGTCATACAAATATGTACAGATGTTCATTAAAGAACATGTACATTCTCACATTAGAACATGTACATTGTCACATTAAAACTTGTACATTCTCCCATTAAAATATGTACAAACATCTTCACATTAAAATATCATCGTATACATGTAAAAATAATTTTTTAAAAAAAGGTGTCAAAACATATCTTGTTTTGAAGATCTTGAATTTAGATGAACAATGATATAATTTTTTTTTCATTTTAGACTTATATATTAAAAGTTACAACCATTTAAATTTTGTGTTGTGATAAAGATTAAAAAATAGAAGAAAAGAAAAAATGAAAAAAAAAAAACAACACCCGTGTGTTCCACCCAACTTTTTTAATTTTAGTTATGATAGTGTTTTAATTTGACTAAAATACCCTCAAATGTAGTCATGTTAGCTACATTAGATGTAGCTAAGACTGATTGATATTCCAATAGCACAACACACTTGTTTTGACGAAAAGTGAAAAAAACTTGAATGCAGGATTCAGGCCTGATCTCGGTGGTTTTAATTCACGGTGTCGTACCAATTGATGATGATATATATTATTGAGACATGCAAGAATTTCAAGGTATTTCAGAGCAAAAATGGTGAGGAGGTAGATGTACGAACAATTTACATCGCAACTAATGACTCACGGTTAAACTTGAAAGTGGTGGTTTGACTTAGACTGTGAGAACCTCATTTGTCAGTTGAATAGGATGGCGTTGGCATAAACTTCACAGAGAAAATGAAGATGAATGTTGGTATAAGAAGGAAGAAGATAAGATAGAATGACAATGAAAAATAAAGAGAAGCTTTCATAAAAAAAAAGAAAAATAAAGAGAAGCACAAGATGAGGTAATTGAGCAGCAAATAAATTTAGCTAATTCAATTTTGTAAGGAATGGGAAAGCTAGTCCTAATTATTTAAAGGCTAGATATTAGGTTTAGATTAATTGATAGATCTATAGATTTATTTTTCATTTAAAAATAAATAAAAATACCAGAAAAATAATTGATCACTAGATTAGTTCCTCTTTTAATCTAATGGTTTAAATTTAGTATAGCGAAATAAGGATCTAGAGTAACCCATATTCAGTTCAAACCCACAACCACAAAGACAGTAAAAATTAGTGCCAGCACAAGTTAAACAACGCTGGCAGCCTGGCACCACCAACACTCGTCCAAGAATGACGTGTAGTCAAGTTAAAAAATGGTCGTCATCCCCGACGCAACGTATTCAAGTACTATGAAATTTCGATCCAAGTGTGGTGTCTACTGTCTACTGAAAGATAAAAAGAGATACAAAAAAAAAAAAAAAGTGACCGGTGGGAAAAAAAGATAAAAATAGAATCATTTTCTTGAAAGAGCGCCAATGGGACCTCTAAGCACAGATCTGGTGTTATGGCATACATAAACACAGTATAAAGGAATGGTCTCGTGTGGGTCTACTATTATTAGGTTTGGATTTTGAGAAATTGCATGCTGATGGTTTTACAGAAGCTGTCAGTTGTTGGTTTTGATGTTTCGTGAAACGTCTGTTGATGATTAGCAGAGGCTATTGTTAGGTCATGCTGCTATAAATTGAGAATCTATCTGTTGATAATTTTACAGAAGCTGTCAGTTGCTAGTTTTAAGTGTGTGGTGAAAGTCTGTTGATTTTGGAAATTGATAGCTGTTCTCAAACGAACTCAATATACTAACACAAATAAAATGACTAGTGGAGAACAAAAATGCAATAAAGAGCCTAAGGGGATAAGAAAAAAAAAATGGAGAACCAGCTTTATGACAATACGGCGGGACTATAATATTTACAGGCAACTTGTGGTCATCGGAATAGAAAGGGTGGACACACACATGCCTGATCTGCTGCTTTATCTCTCTGTCCCAGGTTAGCTGCTGACCAGTATTCGCTGGATATTTTCCAAAATTGTAGTAGTCTATTCCACCAGAATCTCACATTAATTGCAAGTTGCCCATCGGCTCAATGTTTACCATATATAGAAACTAACTAGGAACTAAAATGGGAGGAATATGACCACACAACTTAAAAAGTCAGTGTACGCATTAATGGCTGATCAAAGAAGCAGCTCATTTAATTTATCTTAATTAGAAGTGAAAGGATTGAGCTTTCTATCTTCTAGTGGGGCATAACATAAAGAGGCGACAGTCGCATATATTCATACGATGGTCCATTCCATCATCACTTGTTTAATTAAAGAAATGCAACTCGCCATTCTTTATTATGTATTTTCAAAGAGAAAGAACGTAGAAGAGAATAAAGATTAATAATGTATAAAGGATTCGGGGTTAGCAGGCAGACAATTTCTCAAAGCACTATGAAAAGGAAGGGATGTGCCCCCCTTTTTATCTTTATGGGAGTTGCGTTTGTTTAGCAGAAAACTAGGAAAGAGGCCGGCCGGTGTTGCAAGAGTGTGGGATTGCACATGCAACTGTACTATTCCTAACTTATTTGTTATTACTTTAAACCTTTCTGGGTAGTTGCCAAGTAGTACTACTAATTATTCTACCCAAAAATTATTTTTATGTGTTGCACAATTGGCATGGTTGTGGTGGTCATGATGATCATGATTGATAAGAGTACATACATCATTTGCGATTAACAAGATGCATAGAAACATGAGATCCCCGGTGTTGTGTTTCCAGCTGGTTTTGCGCACTCTAGTAGTGTAGAGGAATATATATACATATCTCCTAACTCGGAGGGATTTGGGCCGGTTACCGCCAACATAATAGGCCCCAAAACAGAGATAACGGACCCAATCCATGTATTTAGTACTCCATTGTCACAGTGCTGGATGAATGAGAATTGACAAGGAAAGAGGAAGGTATAGCAGATTCCCAGAGAAGGAGAGAACAGATTTTTGTTTATTGATAGTCCCAACCATAACTAATCATAATTAAGGAAAGGAACAACCAAAACAATATCTTAACAACTAGGAAATCAGAAAATATTCTAACAAACTTAAAATATAAAATAAATTAAAAATAATTATGCTAAGCACAATAGCTCGGGCTTTTCCTAGTACGGGCCAAAAGACTATAGACAATTGGGTTGGTCACATTCATCGTATTCTAAATAGATTATTTTCTAGTTCTGAGGACAAGAATTAAGAAGAAAAAAACTAGATCATTTTACTTTTAAATTTTGCATTGGAAATTGGAGTTAATTGAATAGTAGACTTATGCGTGAAAGAATGAGGGGTGGAGTTGGAAACTAAATGATAAAAAAAGTTAAAATATCTTATATTTTAAAAATAAGTTAAAAAATCATCAATTAAGAACATAAGAGAGTATTTTAGTCTATCCGTAGTCCACTATTTACGGGTGTATATATATATATATATGTCACTCACAACTAGGTTATTGTAGTTCCAATGATTATCAATTTTAATAGAGCATTTTATTTTTAAAATGCTATATATATATATATATATATATGAAATTCTCCCGCTATTCCCTTGAATAAAATATTCTCGTTTCTTTCCCTTTGTCTTCTTCAAATGTATCAAAACAACACCAACAACCTCACAAAATTCCACTGGTTATACCACCATAGTCACCCCGTCACAAGCACACAGTTGATCCTTGTTACTGCCTTAAATATCATCAAACTCACCAAAACAAAATTTCACTTATGGAAAGGGATCATGCTTCCCTTCCTTAATGATAATGACCTTTTCAAATATGTAGATGGGTTATAGGTTTGCACAGAGAAAACAGTAGATGGTCTATAAATCCAGACTATGCCAAATTGTTCAATCAAGATCAATTGGTAATATCTATCCTTTATCTTTCACTGATTCAGTTACTTCAGGAGTAGTAGGCTTACCTACCTCCAACAAAGTTTGGAGCAAGTTACATGACATGTACGCTACACATAATGGACACTAGTGGAAAAAATGTTTTTAACCACGGTTATTTTGCCTATATACCACGGTTAGGAACCGTGGTTTATGCTCGCGTCGTATATTCACAAATTGAGATAAATGACGGTTCATAACCGTGGTTTAAAGTGAGCGAAAAAACCACGGTTTGTCGAAACCGTCGTTTAAGACCCCTTCTCCCGCGAACATTCACTGACTTTATACCACGGTTGTGAGTGTGAACCGTGGTATATAGTGCATTATAAATGACGGTTTTACTTAAAACCGTGGTATAAAGTCTATAGAAATCAACAATAAACCACGGTTATATGTAGAACCGTGGTTTATAGTCTGCGATTTTTTTCCCAGTTCGCCGGCGCTTTAGCGCCGCCGCCTTCGATGTAATTTCTCAACAGAGAGCGCAAACAGAAGAGAATGAACAAGCCAGAACATGTATGTTACTTGTTTGTGTATTAGGGTTGCTAAATAATGAGTGAAGTTACATTATGTTCCTTGTTCATCGGTAGGTTGCAAAATTACCGTGAAAGAGAATGAGAGAGGGCGATTTACAAAAATTACAGAAATTATAGAGGCACAGAGCATGTCCTTGTTCGACGGTTAGGTTTGCAAAAATTACAGAGGCGCAACATGTGTTCCTTGTTTTCCAGTATGGCGAAGAGCATGCATGTTCGCCGGTGGGTTGAAAAAATTACAGAGGCGCAGAAGAAGAAGAAGAAGAAGAAGAAGAGGAGAAGAGTTGCAGAGCATCCTTGTTCGACAGTGTAGGTTGTAAAAGAGTGAGGAAAAAATATATATAATAAGAGAAAGAGAAAGAGCCGCGTTAATTTTCAGCGAAAATTTGAATTCCCGCTTAGACTATATACCACGGTTCTAACAAGGAACCGTCATTTAAAGTTTTTTGACCACGACTAAAAATGACGGTTTTGACATAACCGTGGTATATAGAAACCCTATATACGACGGTTCTCCAAGAACCGTGGTATATTCACTCCGGCATGTACTATATACCACGGTTGCCCTGAAAACCGTGGTATATAACTAACCTATATACGACGGTTCCGGAAAAACCGTGGTATATGCGCTCTGGTATGCACCTTAAACGACGGTTTCTTTTAAAACCGTGGTTTATAAACTTTAAACCACGGTTTTCCATTTAACTGTGGTTTAAACGCCGTCATTAAAAACATTTTTCCTACTAGTGGGACTAATGCAGGTCAACTTCATCTTCAACTAGCTAGTCTAGAAAAGAAACCGGATAAAGATACTACCTACTTCCACTGTGTTACTACTCTTGTTGATCTTTTGGGAAATACTTGTCATGTTGTTACTGATTGAGAGTTCTAAACCCTTGTTCCTAGAGGTTTACCTAATGAATATGATGCCTTAGTGACTAATATTTGATCATGACTGAAGGACCTAGTGACATCTATGCTTTTATGGTTACCCATGGAAGCTAGGGTGAATCAACAACACAAGCAACTTCATGAATCTGTTCATATTAATGCATCATTTACTAGAAATACCCGACATGATTATCAAGGAAGATGGAGGAATTCTAACAATAATAGTTTTGGTAAGGGTTATTAGTGAGGATAGAATTTAAACAGAGCATCAGGTACCAACATAGGAACCCGATCCACTTTCTCATCTATAAAAGGTACTTTCTATGGCAAGAGTAACTCTACCTATTTCACTAGGTAGGTTGGCACGAGACCCCAATGCTAGATTTGTTATAAGAATTCAGGGACATCTTGTAGTCAACTACTACAATCATTTTAATGAGCTCCTCCTCCTCCTTCTATGTCTATTAATGCCACTAACAATTACCCTCCTTATGAGTGGTTGCCTGATACTGCAACATCGCACTACTTTACTGGTGATTTTTCAAGTTTGAATTTGTTCTCCTCTAATTATAATGGCACATATGTGATTAATCTTGGTGATGGTCCACACTCATTTGGGAAATGGTCTTTTACCTACGCCAAATGGTACTTTTCTTCTGCCCAACATTTTTCATAACTCTGCTCTTAAAATTCTTAATTATGTGTGTTAATTTTGTAAGGATAATCACGCTTACTTCAAATTTTACCTTGTTTATTTATCTTATAGGATTTGCAAACTAAGAGGGTTCTACTTCAAAGTCTTGTTAGGAATTGGGTATACCTTTTCCTTCTACCCCAACTTCATCCTCACAAGTAATGTCACCACAAAGACTTTTAAGCTCTCTACTACAATTTGGCATACGCGCTTGGGCCATCATTGTCTTGAGATTACCAAGGAAACTGTAACTCCTTTTAATTTGCTCTTTATTCCCTCTTCTTGGTCTCAATTTTGTTTTACATATGGCAGAGGCAAAGTTCATGCCCCACCCACCCCTTCCCTCTCTACATCTAAGAAACCATTTTATTTTTTGTTCATGGACCTATGAGGACCATCATATATTACTTATATTGCTAGTCATCACCATTTCTTCTTAATTATTAACAACTATAGCAAAGATATATGGTTGTTTCCTATCTCTATGAAATTCAAAGTTTCCAAGATTTTTTTACTTTTTCATATGTTGGTTTGCAATTTTTTTCTTCACTGTTGTCAAGGCCATTCAAACTGATGGTGAGGGTGAATTTAAAGCCCTCGCATCCTTCTTGCGGCAATAGGGAATTGATTATTAGGTCTTTTGTCCTTACTCACACCAACAACAAGGTTCTGTTGAAAGAATAAGTCATTATGTTCTTGATCAAAACTTAGCTATTATGGCTCTGGCTCATCTTCCTATGCATTACTGGTGCTATGAAGTTAAGGGGGCTATTTTTTTACAGGACTACTACAAAAGTTATATGAGCTCTAAAATACCCCAAGTTTTGAAAGTAGTAAGAGAAACCCTAATTGTAACACCCCTACCATTAATGCTGTGCTTACCGTCCAATCTCCTTACACATCAGATACACGCAGCGGATACATACTTACATACAGTGGGTGATACAATGCCGTTAGTCTCCCACGTGACTAACAAGGCTACTGCTACTACATACAGCATCGGTCTGATGGACCGGAATCCCGAGTACTACACATCTATAATACATACTCCATTCATCAATCAAATACAACAATGCTCCATTCAATACTTACTCCCCCATAATCCATACATTACAATATACTTAACCGAGTCTACTAGGATCCTTATACAATTATAATATCCCTTCCAAGTCCATACATACTCACTAAGAGTCTACATCTACCCATTCCTCACAACTACTCACTTTCTAAGTACAAGGGTGTGCCGCCGGTCTCTTACCTTGACCACATCCGCTTCGGGTACCTACACACTAAAAACGTTCCCCCTAGGGGGTCAGCTTTCGCTGCGCATGATAACCGCATACCCCGCGTACTAGTGAGGGTACGCCGACCACTTGGTCGAATACATGCGGTTGATTTCATTCAAACATACATGCATACATGCTCTTATACATAATATTACAATACATTAGGCACGACATACACGTATACATACACTTCATTACATACAAGGAGTACAACATAAACCATTCAATACATACTTACCTTTTTCCGAATTACACATACACAATATACAATTCTTGTTAGCTTCATTGGTCCACCCGGGTTAATCAGGTGGAGATTACTCTTTTACTCGTTACTTCATACATACGCATACATACTCATACTCATACATACTTACGGATCCATACTTACTCTTACTCTTACTCAAGTTAAGTCGTCGGGACCTCCGGCCCTGGGGACTACTCCGTCCCACCTCCGGGATTTACTTGACTCACCAATCTGGGATGCTACCCATTTAAGGGATTTGGGCCGCGGACCAGTTTAAGAGTCAGGAATTGCAGCCAACCTCTTGTGACTCCGCATCCTCACGCGTGGCCGAAGCTATATCGGACTTCTACTCATTCCGGTTTACTCACTTAAGTTAGGAGTTAGGTAGTTAGGAATTAGCAGAAGTCATTCATACAAGCCACATACACAATTACTATGCTCAATACCCATTTATACAAAATACAATACAATACCTAAGTACCATACAAGATCCGAATACAAGTCCTCATCATTCATACATTTCATGAATTATACAAACTAGTGCTCAAGACAATAAATATCGAGAACAACACAAGTCAAGCACAGGTAAGTGCAATATAGTCCGATTCATGCATTTATCTTATTTAGGTGATCAAATAAGAACACAAATCGGGGTAACCAGATTAGGATACAGGGCATGAAGAAATCATACCTTTCACCGTTGTACTTGTATCCCAACGTTCCTCCGGTATTCACAATTCAAATCCTATGATATACATACAACGAATAATTAATCTAACTATCATTAACTTAATTCGGTTACCTTACGTTTCTAATTCTACTAGGTCTTCACATTCCTATACTTACATTTTATTTACTTACTTCTAATTGCTTAGCAATGGTTTACTTACCTATACATGTACATATGTATAGGTGGGTATACATATACATATACATATATATATATAACTATTATTTAATTTAGTTAAGTTAAATTTTTTTTTTTTTGGTATGACTCGACCGAACTTGCAAGTCCGGTCGCAAGTTCGGTCCAAGTCAGTAAGGAATTACGCTGGAGAATTACAGGGCCGACCGACCTTGCAAGTCCGGTCCCAAGGTCGGTCCATTCCAGTAAGTTTCGTATGTGAAAATTTTAGCCCGACCGACCTTGCAAGTCCGGTCGCAAGGTCGGTCCATTCCAGTAGCTTACTCGACAGAAATTTTTATGGCCGATCGAACTTGCAAGTCCGGTCGCAAGTTCGGTCCATTCCAGAAGGTTACTCACAGGAGAATTTTTCTGGTCCGACCGAACTTGCAAGTCCGGTCGCAAGTTCGGTCCATTCCAGAAGCATTCCCGTCTTTGTAAATCTGGGCTCGACCGAACTTGCAAGTCCGGTCGCAAGTTCGGTCCGGCCCAGTATTTGCATTTTTACTTCTGTTTTCAGTTCTATACTTTACCCATTGTTTCTCCAATCTTCTTACATGTAATCCCACATGTTTAAACACTACCTAGGCCCTTCAAATTGCCTTAGTTCATCCACCAAATTCTTTACTAAATCCATCAATCAACTTACACAATTTCATCACTTCCCTTCCACACTTACAACAGTTTTGCATCCTTCAATGCTACAGATTTTTGTTCCAACTTCCAACATCCAATACTTCCTCTACCAATGTCACTCCTAGCATCCCAAACACCTCCTCTTACCAAGCCAATTCATTTCCAAACAATTGTACCATCTATACCCAAGTCCAACATTCATTTTACCAAACCTTGCACACTATTTCTTCTTAGTTCCACAATGCAATCTAATACCTCTTTGCTACAGATTTTGACACTTACTCTTCCCTTCTCTAACCACCTCTTCTAATGTCATCTCTAGAGTTCCGAGTACATCACAACACATTATCTATCTCTCCCAATCTACTCCTTTATCTTTCTCTATCAAAATCTGTTACAACATCAATTAGCCACCCAGTTTCTAGTTCACTAAGTGTTATAATCCTAGGCAAATTTTGCCATCGTCTCCCCTATATTTTATACACTCTCACCACAATGTTTCCTCACACATTAACATCATCTCACCTGTTTATACACAACATCAATATACAAGCTCCCATACACAATTACCAATACTAAAACACTACTAAAAATTCCTGCACTCAACAACCCAATACCCAATGTTTTCCCAAGCTTTTAAACATCATTTAAAAGGCTTCAAAACTGTTACATTGCTCTTCTACTTATACTCCAACACACTCATTACTCCTTATCATACACGTTACTTATTTTACTTCTCAAAATCTGTTACAATACACATTACTAACTACACAAGAGAATGTGATTTACCTTCTTCTTCTTCTAGTTGTTTTTCTCTTCTTGCTCTTCCTCCTCTCTTTCCTTCCTCTTCCTCTTCCCACCGGTTTAGCAACCAAGGTTCTACACTACAGCCCACATATACATACACACTTCAATACTCAAAACTAACCCTAACCATTGTTGAGTTTTAATGTAGGTTTTAGGGTTTAGAAATTTCATTACCTTGCAAGGGTATAAGTCATGCTTGGAATAGCTCAAGAACAATATTCCTCACCCTCCAAGAGTGCCAAAATCGGCTAGAGTACAAAGGAGCAAGCAAGAGTTTAGCTCCAATTTTGTTTTGCCCATAAGGCCAGAAAAACAATGAGGTTTCAAGAAGATTTTTACCTCAAAATGACAAGGAGAAGAAGGTGGTTCTAGTAGTAGTCTTGAAGCTCCAAATGCTCCATACCCATGGAGATGAAAGTTCTCCTTTTCGGATTTCGAAAAGATAGAAACGTTGCTCTTGATGAGAGGAAGACAACGGTGGTATTTTTATAATTTTTGGAGAATGTTTGATGGAGTAACAAGAGGAGAGAGTGAGGTTTTGTGTGTGTTTGTTTACTCCTCCATGGCTGTCGCCTGCTTGGGGAAGAAGAAGGGAATCAGAGAAAAGAGAGGGAGTGGGTACGGTGGGGATAGGAGAGAATGAGAGAGTAGGAGAGAGAGAGGTAAAAGTGAGTGTGTGTGGGGTTACTTTATTATTTTGTTTGTTTGTAAATAAGAAGGAGTTAGTGAGTGTGTGAGAGAGGGGGATAGGGGGCCGGCTGGCACCACACACACACACAACTTTACTTTTTATTTTAAAAGTGGACACATAAGTTTGGGTTAATTATGTTCCTACCCCATAACTTCCCGTTTTTGACAGTTTTTACTAATCTCTCGTTTTATTGATTTTATTGGTTCTAAAGCTTCACTAATATTTATTAATGATTATTTAGCTGACCAAAATTGTTACGAGTCTATTTGACCCGCTTAAAGTCACGTTTTCCCGGTTACCTCGAAAAACGCGCTTTAAGGTTCGTTAGTGATTTTAATCCGTTTTAAGGATCCGTTTTCTTCGGGAGTTGTTCCCATATATTATTTAGGTCTTATTAAACCTTTAGAATCCCTATAATACTCTAACCGAGGTCTCATACCTCCTATGGTTATTTAACGCTTATTTAGCGTTTTCCGCTTTTAAAGCGTTTCTTTATTTCTTTTGGATTTATTTTTCCTTACTAGTATTAATTAGGTACCATTAGGTCCTTAAATACGTATTAGATTAATTTTAATCCCTATATTTAAGTTCGGGGTATTTCACTAATAGACCGAAAGAACATCTAAAGCTAGTCTTGATTTACTTTAGTTTCTTCCTCTTACAGATTCCTTTCTAAAGACTTGTAAGACGCCATACAAAGCTTGTAAGAAAGGGGTTCAACTTGTTCATTCCTTAGGGCACGTTTTCAAGATTAGTAGGCTAGATTACTCCAATAAGATTGAGACAACTAAGCTAGGAGGTGATGCACCTGCTAGTAAGTAGTAGTAAGCAGACAGAGAGGTGATTCAGCTGCTAGTGAGAGCTAGCAAGCAGGTAGGACGTTACAAGCATGAGGTGGCTAGCTATTAAGCAGGTAGAAGGTTGCAAGCATGAGGTGACAAACTAGTAAGCAGGTAGGATGTTACAAGCACGAGGTGGCAAGCTCGTAAGTAGGTAAGGTGTTACAAGCATGAGGTGTCAAGCTAGTAAGCAGATAGGGTGTTATAAGCACGTGGTGGCAAGCTAGTAAGTAGGTAGGACGTCACAAGCACGAGGTGTCAAGTTAGGCTCATGTGTCAAGAAGATTGGTACAAAACACTTAGTCCAATGGGAATCTTACAACATAAGCAAGCAAGTAGGAGGTGACATGTTCTCCTGGTGGTGACATAGCTAGGCTAAGATCAGCCACTCTTTCTCTCTTCCATCTGAGGTAACCAAGATCCTAAGTTAGATTAGTGGTCCAATGAGGGAAGCTGTCGCCCACACCCTTTCTTAGCCAGCCCTTGAGTTGTCACCAATGTAGGAAGCCGCACCTAGGTCGAATGAGGAGAAAGCTGCCGCTCACACCATTCCTTAGTCATCCCCTGAGTTGTCAATACATGCATCGACCTGGACAAGCACATTGGTAGACAGTAAACCAGATTTTAAGACACTCGACTAGTACTCGCAACCTTGGGCTTTTTTCCATGCTACTCCTTTTGGTCATCTTTGTGTTTTCTCAGATGCTGTCTGGCTTAATTCTCTTCAGGACAGACGCCCCACCACTGCATTCTATTTTCCTAGGGGACCATCTAGTTTCTTGGAGCTCTTGTAAATAGAGAACTGTCACACGGTCCTCTACAGAGGCCGAGTACAAATCCTTGGCAACTGCAACAAATGATTGTTAGCATTATAAGACTAATATCCCTAAAAAAATTCTAGAAATATCAATAGCGGTTTTTCAAGTTTGCACCAAGATGATTCATAAATGAATATGATATAGGTCTTATTCGATAGCTGCGTAGAAACGTAGCTATACTTGTGTTTATGTTAAGCTAGCTATGGTTAGCGTATACCAAGTTGCCACACATGCATTAGGTTAGATTTTGATTAGTAACAAAATGACACATGACGATGAGAGAATATATAAGAGATTAATCACCCAAAATGCTACCAGCGAACGGGACCATACAATTTTTTTTGGGAAAATTCACCAGATACCCCTGTTTTCTTTCGTAATTCACAATATACCCCTATGATTTTAGTAATTCAACATTAAACATGTTTAAATGTTGTCCAAAATTGATGAAACTGTACATGGACGATTCTAAAGTGTTATATTTCGGTCCAATATCAAATTTGAAGTTTTTTAAGCTCACATGTGACCTGTGGGACCTAATGAACAGTCACATATTCATTGGGTCCCAGAGGTCACATGTGAGCTTAGAAAGCTTCAAATTTGATATTGGACCAAAATATAACACTTTAGCATCGTCCATGCAAAATTTTATCAATTTTGGACAACATTTAAGCATGTTTAAAGTTGAATTATGAAAATCACAGGGGTATATTGTGAATTACGAAAGAAAACAGGGGTATATCGTGAATTTTCCCTTTTTTTTACTAAGAACAAGAATCCATAGATAATGCTGGTTGATTGTTAGCATTATAAGACCAATACCCCTAGATGTTTATATATACATAGATAAACTTATAAACGAATTCTTCTTGTCTAATCCTCATAGTCGTTTTTTACTATTCCTTCAAGTCTTCTGTCCGGGCAATGGACCAGACAGAGACACCAACATACAAATAACTTTTGGCCCCGCCTAGGTTTCGTTCTGAATTTGTGCCCTCAATATGTAAGGTTCCGTATGTGCTAAGGATAGAATGCCTCCGTTTTGGGATTCTTTTGTGCATGGATTAGCTTCTTGGATGTAGATGACCATTTAAAGGACTCCTTTAATTTTGAGCCTTCATATTGCTCTAAATGTTCTCTGATGCTCCAATCCTAACCTATCAAACTAGCTAGCATCAATTCTGACATAAACATGGAGTTAATACAATATCTTACTGTTATTAGGCTTGCAATACATTTTCTTCTCCGCTAACAACATATGCCGACATAAGCATCACCTTAAACATAGAAACTCGTAGGCCCTTAAGCGCGGTTTGTTCGATATCATTGGATCCAATTAGCCCAATGTTATGCACTAATGAATGTCAGTATATCTAAATGCGTCGTTTAAAGTAGGTTAAGTAGTAGGGTTACTGTACATGTCTATATCTAGTCATCATCATCAGGACTCAGAAGCAATCAATTTCAAACACATTTGATCGGGGAGGGCAATAGGTAAGGTAAGGGAATGTAATAGTATTCAGTAATTTTCCTTGTTTAGTTTACAGGGATGGACCTAGCTAGGAAAGCTGCTACAGATACAAGCAAGAGCTTGAAGCAATCAACTTTATTTACACGGTGTATATATGAAAAATGCTGGGATTTAAGGCCAGATGAGGTCGGTAAAGATCCATGACTTGGCCATTTCTTCTTCCTTTTCTATTCCATCTACAACGTCAAAATTGATGGGTCTTGTTGTTGTTTCAGTAGGGGATCTCATCCTTTTCCTCTTCAATCCCTCCTCTGTGGAGCATTGGGAAGGCGGCTTGGCGTCAGATATAGCGGTTGAAACAGAAGAGCAACCCATTGTTGTGTCCAAGAGCTGTAGGTTGTGTGGATGAATCAGCTCAGATATCAGTAGAACAAGTGAAGCCATGAGGATGGAGAGGTGAGTGAGGACTATTCTTTGCTGAGTGTGATTGAAAACAAATAAGATCGGCAAATAAGTGAATTCTGCTTTGAGATGACTGATTTCACAAGAGGAGATGTAATGTAGTAGAAATTTACTGTAGTGTATACTGCAGGGATCAGTGAGTTGAATATAAAGGTAGATGGACAGCTGATCAGTTTTAGTATCTTCAGTCTACGTTCTGTTCAACTGTTTTTGTTAACAGGTAAATATAAATAAGTTGGATGGGAAAACAAAACCGGGGGTTGGGAAGAAGGTGCTCCACAAGACATTAAATGCAGCTCACGTTGGTTTGTCCGGTTTTCCTCCTTCGCTTGTTTTGACTAATTTATACTACACTTTTAATACTACAAGTTTTCTTTGAAACGGCAGCGTCTTATTTCTTAAAAGATGAATCAAGCGAATCAGAGAGGACAAGATTAAAAAGTAGGTATAGTTGATAAGAAATCTGAGGGCTTGGGAGACTGCCACTGGGAGAAACCGGCCGCTGTCTTTATTCGCTAGTGTAGGCAAAAACCATGACCGGTTTTCCTGTCAGTTGATAGTAGTATAGTACCCTGAACTCATCTTCAGCCCACCATTTCAACTTGTAAACACTGGTTTTATTGGATGCAGAGCAGTGCATATTTGCCTTTACTTACGCTCCATTAGACTCTCTCACACACAGATTGTTGCTCTGCTATGCGCGTCGAATCAATTCGGAAGCCACAGACAAAGGCAATTCTAGACTACGGCTTTTTGAGTGGCCACGATATGGGTTATCGGTAATCCAATTTCTTAGCTACAACAACACGTAGATATAGACATACATGTATGTTTGGTCATTGAAAATTATATATGTGATCATTCAAAACTATACTAATGTATATATGCATGTATATAGTGAATTGTGATATTTCTGAATTTATACTAATTTTTTTTTTGATAATTAGGGGCACAAAGCCCAAATGTGTCACAAGGTGTCACAAGGACACATGGAAGGCTCAGCAAAACAAGACTCAGACCTACCCTCCTCTGCTATTCTACTTACCTGCGAGACAGGAGAGAACCTTCCAAAGGATATTCTAGCTAGCTTTCTTCCTACCCCTCCTAGCTATTTTGCTAGTCCGAGAAAACTTGCTAAAACCCAAGCATCTCGTTCCTAACACCTTCCTAGTCCTGTCATCTGATGTGTTCCTTGAGCAACTATCAGACTCTTATACATATTAACTTTATAAACTGTAAAATGAACATATAAAACATGTACATTTACTATATACAAACTATACCATGAAAATATAGACAAAATAACTACACATGGTTGTAACTAAGACTCATAGAATCTGTAATCGGCGACGGTAATGCGCTATGCCGTTTTAGTTTGTCGGTGAGAACTCCTTAAATGACCAGTGAAGTGAAACCCCTAAAAAAGACCAGACAAGGTTACTTATACAAGTTACTATGACTAACCAATTGTTATATATCTGGCCAAAGCCAGAGGATTTCTAAAATTAAGAGGGAAATCATTTTGATTAGTTGAACATAATTTTTATATACAAAAATAGATAAGCACAATAGTTCGATTTGTATTTTTAAAAAATTAGAATAAATCCATTTGTTGTTGTTTACTTAAACAATTTTCTTGACTCCAGAAAAGAGAGAGGTTGAAATACCCTAATTTTTTTTTTAAACTTGATTATGCAACTCCCTCAAGAAATAAAATTATTTTTCCATAATACTCTTTACGGGTGATTGGTGGTTTTTTTTTAGGTACAAACAAATAGATCGACATACAAATAAATCTCAATTCTTTTCCCTTTTCTTTAATTTTCTTTTCTAATTTTATTATGTTTCTACTCAAACCAAACCACTTTTAAATTGGGTATCGGAATTGGTCGGAGACATAAAAGTTAGTTTATATTTATACCTTCATACCATCAAATTTCTTAATCCATTATCTGAAAGTATTATCTATTATTGAAAGCTAATCACATATGCACATATTGATAATTCTAATCATCGGTAATGAATTCTACACAAGTATTAGTTGAAGGAGAAGATTTATGTCAGTTCAGTCATACTACTGCAGCTGTCTTTGTATCAAAGCGTAATCATTTTCAAAGAGATAAGTCGTATAAATCACTTGGCTAATAATCTGAAGTGGAAAAGCTCTTATTAAAACCTAAGAACTTTTTCACTTATTCATCTCACAAACACATTGTAATAAGAGCCACATATGATCTGACCCATATCAAAGAATTGATGTTGTGTTCTTATTCTTTTCTCACCTTCGGAGAAAAGAAGATGGACGATATTTATCAAGGTCAAGATTTCAGCAAACTAAGCCCAAGAACTAGCCTAGACTTTCGATGTTTGGGCCTCTTTATATGTTATCGATCGTTAACAGACAAAAAATAAAGTAGGCCCAGGAATGGCCCAACTAACAGCGTATTATACCATATAGCCAGCTACCTAGCGATGCTTGCTTAGGCAAAGAAGTGTCAATAACTATTAGTCACGGGATAATTCGCGACATCAATTATAAACTCTAAAGGGACACTTCATGTACTGTGCACGAATGTTGTAGTGGGGTTGACAACAAGTGAAGAGAGATGATGCATATCATGATCTGGTCCCAGATAAGGATAAAATATTAGTCCTTGGTCCATGATAGATCCTCAAACTGAACAACTTTATGAATAGAGACACATTTAAATTCAATACTATATTCATACGCATGTATTCAAAGCTTGTGGCACTGAACTAAGAAGTGAGAGGTCGCTATGTACGAGTTTTTTTATATAAAATTATTCAGTTTCAATCGTTTGATTCATCATCCAACCAGGCCAAACTTTCAAACCCCACAATGAAACTCAGATTAATACGTAACGTGAGCTAGTCTGTCGGTCATCCTGTGCTGGGGCTATTACATCTAATCTATAATGGGTTTTGCCTCCACATTCATCAACATAGTTTGGCTTACCCGTCGACTTGTTGATAAGAAATAGAAGTTCAGATCTGGCCAAGTCACACAATGCACCGAGCATCAAAGCAAAACCACAACAGCTCAGGAATGACAGGTCATGGTTTCTGACACTTCACCCGTGCTAAGTCGGCCTTGGTAGTATGTCTAGAGTAGACTACAGGGATCCTTGCTAGTTGGAATATAAGATCTAACATCATCCAATCACGTTCTAACCGGGAGGTAGCCCACTGGATAATGGAGAGATACTACTCTAAGCAAATGAAATAATGCATCAATGGTTGATAGTGGACAAAGAAGTTAATGAGCTGTTCTGAGTAGTTCATATCAACACATAACTTCAACCCATGGATGTTCATATAAGTAAAAACTAACAGGCAAGTGGTAAGTCATATATCACGTAACAGCTGAATACTTACTCTGAGAGAAACAAATAACAGATATCAATCACAATCATAATACACAACCAATCAAAGAGCCCCATCAATCATCATTAGAAACAAGGAGAACTTTACTAGCCCGTGCAATGCACCTAGACCCAAAAGATTTCACCTGTCAACTCTCTTTTCAGTAATTTCGAATGTTTCTAGTTAGCGGGATTTTAAGAACACAGCAGACTCGTCCACAAGCAATCAACTGCAGAGTACTACAGAATCGATGCAAGTACTAGAACTGAGTAACAGCTTAGGCAGCTCATTCAACAGATCAGAATGATTTTTGGAGACTACTAAGTGACAAATGTTGAGAACATACCGTTTTATTTGCGGGCAAAAACCAATAATGCGCGAGATATGGCGGCAATTTTTTTTACCAACAACGAGGGTTGTTCTTAACATGTTTAGACAATGATTGAGAGCTTGTAGTTATGGTCATCCACCATCCTCCTAAGTAAGTAGACCCTGCCTGTTTCCTTCCGTCTAAGCTTGGTTGAGCTTTCAGACGCCAAAATTCGGGAGATTTGCTCCATCTCTCAATGTCCTCATCACTGGCCCGCTTGAATGTTTGTTTACCTTCTTCCCCCTCCTCGTGACCAGAAAGCTTCTCAATATTAGTTGTAAATCATTGCTTTCTCTTTCCCAACACAAAAAAAGCTCTCCCACCTCTATCATCAACCATCATCATATAAAAGGTCAAAGAAACATCATCAAATACACCACTGAAAAAAAGAGATCCCGGTATCGATGGAGCATCTAAAGCCAAGACGAGAAGCTTTTCTAAAGCAACCTTCATTAGGTTTCGCTGGCAAACCTTGCAACATTCTTAATAACTCTCAATTCACACCCAAATCAACCACCGCCACCATAAACGGTCACTCTTCTTCATCCTCCTACCTTGAACCCCCAAATAACCCAATTCACACTATTCAAAAGGCCAGCCTTGGACTCAGAGCTGAGGATTCTGAGATCAGCATTTTTGATGCAACGAAGTACTTCAACGGAATTGATGATCCCAAAGGCGGCACATCAACAACATATCAGCAACACATCATTACATCCATCCCAAAACCGTCTGACGCGTCCTCCTCCATAACCCGATTTTCATCAGTATCATCAGTAGATGACGGCTATGGGATGATAAACTTTAGGGCAAGGTCTTTTCGATCAACACCAACTTCTTACTCGGAGGCTAGCTGGAATAGTCAAACTGGTTTGCTTGCGAATCCACCCGGTTCAGTAGCAGTTTCTATCAGAAACATCCACGACAACACAACCGATAAAACCAGTAACAACAGAGCCGGTAGCGCGGTCACTAAGTTTTTCAGAGGTACCAAATGCCCATGCTCGGGAAAGAAATCGGTCCAGGTCGAACAATCACTGACCTCCGAGTCTGAAATTGGCAGAACCCTGGGAATTGCCAGGTTGAAAAGAAGCAATTCAATTGGATCGACCTCTCTGTATTCATCAACCAGACAGAGCAGCCCCAGAACACTACCACCATATCCAATCACAGCAACCGCGTCGCCTAAAACAAAGATCCAACTACCAAACGAACCAACTAGGGATGTCAATTTCATATCTCGCCCTACTACATTCGATCAAACAAAGCTACCCTCAGTCACCGCCACAAACCCTATTATGAACAGATTTCAGCCACAAAAACCTTTCACACCAGATCGGGTGACGATATCAGCACGAACCTTTCCCGAGGGAAACGGCACAACCAGCAACGGTTTCACCTTTCCGGTTCTCAACAATTCCAATAATCCCACAGGAAACCGAAATTTCAACGTCATACGACCGCCGCTTCCCCTCCCCGCAATTGTGGATCCACCACGGGATTCGCTGGAGGTTTTCCAACCCCGAGTTGACAGCGACATCGTCATGAAGTCGGAAGTGAAAGAGCAGCATCGCACTTTTGCGCTTCCAGTAAGCCCTAGATCTCGACGTACGAGTTATGACGATGAGGCCTGTAGCGAGGCAAGCTCCGACCTATTCGAGATCGAGAGTTTTTCAACTCACGCGGCATCGTACCCGCACCGCGACTCCCTGGAAGATCCAACATCCACCTTCAATGTCCGACGCTTCCAGATCTCAAACGCGATCGAATCCTCCAACGCGGTCTTCCGGCGGAGCATTGACGAAGAGACGACAGCGCCGACTGAGATTTACGCGCCGAGTGAAGTAAGCGTCGACTGGAGCGTCACAACGGCGGAGGGGTACGATCGTGCTAGTCTGACGAACTTCTCAGTAAGCGCTTCGGAGCTAGGTTATGCGGCGATGAAGAGAGAAGCAGAGGCGGAAGAGGCGGCGAGGAGGAAGGGCGGCGGAGAAGGTGAGGGGAGGAGTAAGGCGGGAAACGGGGTGGCGGGGTTGTCGTTGATGAACTGTAGGTGTGAGAAGGCGGTGAGTGTGGGTCCGAAGCCAGTAAAGTGCGGGGAGGGAAATGGGCCGACAAGTGTAACGTGGGGGCATGTGAGTGGTAGGGTCCAGGCCCATGATAAGACTAAGAGTAACAAGAGACACGAGCAACCTCAGGCCCATCTAGTCAATGTTGGTAATAAACGGAAATGAGAGCATCACGGTTTGTTAATTGAAGAAAGTGGGCCCGGGTGGCAGCTGGCGGATGCAATCGCGAGGTTTGTTCATAATTGGGGCCTTTGCTAGTAAAGACTAGTACGTACGAGTACCCTCGTGTTTGTGCCGTGTGGTGTTTTGCTACGTCTGGAATCTGGATACCGGAGAAGGAGAATGACTCTTGAAAAAGGTGTTCATACCGTTGAAAATTACTCTCGATAGTTCGTTTCCTCCGAGTGTCTTCTGCCAACAGGGGAAAGAAAACGTTAATTCATCCATTCACGTACTCTCCGGGGAGTAGGGTGACAAGTTTCCCACCAATGACGATGCAACTATATGCCAGTACTCAATAAAGTTGTTGCCCATACCACCTCGTCCTTTGCCCAGCTGTGGCACGTTTTTCCATTATTTATGAAATCCCAAGACGCGGCACGTTGAATTGTCTAATAATTGGATTGAAAGGGATAAGTGCATTTGTTTTAAAGAAAATTAAAATGATTATGTTTTGTTTATTGTTTAGTCAGTTTTAAAAAAAATTAAGAAAGGAAGTAGAATGAGAATATTTTTTATCATTTTGGATCTCTTCTTCAGTAAATTTTGATTGGTGATTACTGACTAATGATCAATGGATATTAACAGGTATTCGGTGGCTATTGATTGATGGTAGTTGACTAAATCAAAGAGAAATTTTCAATTCCCCGTCATTAAACCAAGTTAATCTTAGAAAAAAAAGTTCAAAATGTCATGTTTCTAAGTCTCAGTGGTGTTACAAATTTTTATTACACATCTCTTTCCTAGGAATAGTGCAATGGGCAGATAGCCATAGTCCTTGCTTAAGTGCTTTTATACAACTTGTTTGATTAGATTCTTAGTCTTGGTGTTGTATAGCTTGTTTTGTTTAAGAAATGAATATTTTGGCATTCTTATGAAGTAATTAAGAAGACTAGATCGGTGAATGAAAGCGATCAAGAAGTAATATCGTTTGCTCTTTTTTCTTCTTCCAATGGCTTCCTTGTTTATAGATTACTTTCATTTTCTGGATTATGTGCATATTCCATCATGGTGGGTGTAGATACTAGGGGTGTTCATGGAAAACCGGAACCGTCAAACCGGAGCCGGAACCGATGAAATCGAAACCGGAAACCCAGTTAACCAAAGTTGTTTGCCGGTTCAGCTAACCGAACTATTTAGTTTCCTGGTTCCGGTTCCGGTTACGGTTATTGATTTTGATGAATCCGGTTGACCGAAAAACCATTAAAGTGTTTAATTAATTAATTAATTTATTTTTTTGAGTATGAGTATAAAACTATATGGTTAATTATTAGATTTACCATAAATAAATATACAATTATATAGTTAATGGTTAGAATTATACCATGTTGAGACATCAAAGTGTTGCAAAGATAGTCAATCACCTCGATAGAGTCAATCGTCCTCGGCCAAACACAAAGAACGAGCTACGCACCAAACTACAAGAGATTCCGCGCAACTGAAGAAACATCACAGACTCTTCCATGTTGTTGCGAAAACTAAGGAACGAATTCGTGAATCTTTCAACGCTCCAACGGTCATGCAACCACCCCAGTCCCATCCGAAGTTCGCGGCCCAAGTCAGACTAATACCACCTGAGGACGTTGCCCACTAAGTTAGTTCCGACAATTTCGAAACTAACTCCCTCGACCTGTTGTTCCTAAAGCTTGTATAAATAAGCATTGTAATAGCTAGTTTCATTTGAGCTTTCATCGAGAAATATTCCAGAGATTAGAGAGAGAGAAATTATCATTGTAAGTTAGAGAGAGAATACATACCAAATCAATTAGTGCATCTAGATAGACTCTGCCTAGTGATGGAGAAATATGTGACTACTTCTACCACATAGGCAGTGTACCTATCGTTTTACGGGTATAGTGATTAAATGGGGTTGTCGATCTCAGGGACCTCGTATAATTAATTGACAAATATTTGATTAACTGGGAAATTAAGTTAAACTAAAGAAAATAGGAAATATCACTTTTTCGGTTTTGATTGATTGATTAAAAAGAAACTAAACTACAAGGAAAAATAAAACAACTTAAATAAACACAGAGGGATTTAAAGAGTGATGAATGTGATAAATAGAAAAGCGCACCCCGGGTTGTTTGCTTACCTATTCCTTTTTATATCTGTTACTAAATCCTTCTTTAATTTTACTGCAATAACTCAGAAACTTTAATTAATTCATTAACGACTAAGTATAATGAATCCTAACCAATTGTTAGACCTAGCAGCAGACTATGCTCTAGACCGGACACAATTAATCGCATAAAGAGCAGTTTCTATTGGAGTCTAATTAACCTATAGGCGGGATCACGCTTCTAGCTGTTAATTAGGTTCAACTTCCTTCGTCTAGTTATTTATCGCAGCTCTCGCATTTTAATAAAATAACTACAAGGGTTGTTTTAACTACCGGCCAAATAATTAAAACACTTGAAGGACAGGAATTGAACTGTTGCAGTTAACTAAATTTATTTAAAGAAATACATAACAGAATTTAGGAAATAGGTTCGCTTCCCAACCCGGGAAGCTAAAATACTTACTCGCTCATCGTTACAAAAACAACGATAACAGAAAAGGAATGCATTAAATAAATTAAAGTAAGGGTAAGAGATAACCCCAGTTTAGAAGTTCACTCCGGGTCCTCGCTTCAACTTCGTCTTGCGCTGCCCCTGACTGCTAACTTTATTTCTGTAAACTGGCGTGCAACAGGGAAATAAAATAAAAGTGGGATGTATGTGTTTATGTGGGAATTTAATGGAGTGGATGGGTGATGATTTATGATGAGGTGAATGGAGTGGATGGAGTACGAGCGTGGGAGTATGGGGATGATTGGGGCGATCGATTGATAGATGAATACGTGGGTGAATGGATGGGTGAATGGATTGATAGCTGAAAAGGATGATTTTTTAGCAAGCAGAGTGTGGGTTTATATAGGCTGAGGAATTTAGAAGCAGGCAACGGAGAAGTGACAGGGACAGTGAGCTAGTGAGTAGATGGCGGTGGAGTTGGTGAGCAGACCCCTCAAAATCTCAGTCAGAGATTTCATTTATATCGGGCAGAGCAATTGATTGAAGACAGAGATTTAATTTAAGATCTGCAGCAGGAATTGATTGCAGAGCCGGCGTCACGCGTGCACAAATTAAGGTGGGCGCCGAAGAAGTCTGCAATTAATGAAGGCGTCTGCAATTAATGAAAAGCAGTTCGCGTTCGCGGCGCAGAACGAACGAAGAAGAAAACTCTGTTCGGCGTCGAATTCAGTGTTGTCCGCCTTCTGTTTGCCTCTGTCTCTTGTCCGCGCCTAAATAGGCGGTCGTTCTTGTCTCTTGTCCGCGCCTAAACAGGCGGTCGCCTCTTGTCTCCGTCCGCTACATAACAGGCGGTTATGCCTGTGTCTTGTCCGCTACATAACAGGCGGACGCCTGTGTCTTGTCCGCTACATAACAGGCGGACGCCTCTGCTTCTCCTGCGCCTCTGTTGTCCGCCTGGTATGCGGATGTACATTATATATGTATATATATACGAGTGTACTCCAATCTTGCTCCAGATTTTTCGTTATAAGTCCGTTTTACTTGCCGTTTGTTGCGTTGGAAAGCTTGTGAAGTAAACTACATGATTCCAACACTTTTTCCTACATTTAACACATAAAATATATCAATTCGTATCAAAACACAAATCTAGGAAAATCGTAAGATAAGTGAGAAATATTACTTAAAATACTGCAAATTACAAGGTAATTAAACCGTGAAAAGTCTATATATTTCGCACTTATCACCTAGGAAGTTCCTTGTTTTTGCTACACTTGCCATTGAGCTGATCAGAAAGTGTATTGGGTGAGTGAGTGAAAAACCACTAAGTAGATCTCTTATACTTAGTGGGCATTTGTAGGTTATTTTATTTTGACCAGAGAATAAAATAGCCTATTTGTGTATCTTGCTGAGCTCCACAGAGTCTTTCTATCTTTCACAATGTTAATTCACTTAATTCCTTTAAGTCTTCTGCGTACTCAGTTCAATCAGTTCGATTGAGTGTTTCTAAGCTTCAAGTGTTTTTACATACAAAGGTTGATTGAGTCAAACCAACTCACAGACTCACACCTTGAGTTGGATTGAGTTAGCCACCCGATCCTACACGTGGTATTAGAGCCTTGCTTGGGCTGACAGTCAATCAGCGAGCAATGGTAGACCTCTTCGTCAATCAAAACAACAAAATGCCCTTCGAGCACCCCAGACTCACCTCCACCAACTACGATCATTGGAAAAACGAGATCGAACAACACATTGAGTCAGTCAACTCTGAACTTTGGGAGATAGTCACTGGAGGAGATCTCACAGTCAATCCAGATCGATCCACATGGACTGTTGCAGATCGTAAAAGGTATGAGCTAAATCGACAAGCATCCCGCGCAATCTACACTTGCATGTTCATTCCAGAACAAAGAAGAGTCAATCACTGCAAGTCTGTAAATGAGATATGGACTCTCCTTCAAGCTACCCACGAAGGAGTCACTGAACTCAAGAAATGCAAAGCTCAAGAACTTCGAATGGACTATGAGAATTTTCTGCCAAAAACCCAGTGAGTCTCTGGAAGAAGTGCTTGATCGCTTTTATTTACTAACCACTACTATGCAGGAAGTGAACATTTTACCAGATAGAGAGAGTGTCTTGCACAAGCTTCTTGACAGTCTCAGAGAAGAATGGACAGAGACGGTAATCTCTACCAAAGCATGCAAGGATCTATCCAAATGGAGCTGTCAAGACCTAGGTTCCTATCTACAATCCGTAGATAAATACAAGAAGAATGTTCGAAAGAAGTGTGGTAATACATCTTCTTCTTCTTCTTCTAGTAAAATTACTACTTTGAATGACCAAGCCTTGCAGGTTAACTCGAATCAGTATACCCAAGAAGAAGCCTATGTCGCTGATACTCAAATCAGACAAGCTAAGGCCGAGTTGGTGGATATTATTGTTGAAGAAAGTGAGGCTGAGACTATGGAAGATTTGTCTTCATAGTAAAGAACTTCTGAAAATTCATGCGTAACCAACCAAATTGACAGAGTCAGTCGTTCTCAAATACCTCCAAACAAGTCTTCAACTTTGTCACCTGTTTCAACTGCAATAAACCAGGTCACTTCAAGAAGGACTGCCCCTTACTCAAGAACCAGTATGGAAAATCCCAAGGGAGGTCGCTGATGGCAGCTGTCGGTTGGGGTGATTCAGACTCCGACGATCAAGACATAGAGTCTAGCGGCCTGGTATGTCTCATGGCACATGATACGACTGAGTCCATGATCCCAGACAATGAGGTAACTCGTTCCCATCTTGAAACACATCTTTATCGTATATCCCCTATGAGTTTTATGACTTTAATTGCTAAAATTGTCTCTGAGACTAACTCCCTCAAAGTAAGTCTCACCAGCAAAATTTCCGAGTTAACTGATGAACTCGAAATCTCAAAGGGTCTCATGTATGCTTTAAGAGACGAAGCTGAGGAACACAAGACTATCTCTTACTCACTTAGACTAGACTTACAAGACTCACTGCGTCATGTTGATTCCCTTCAAAAGGAACTCGACAACACCATACGTCTTAGTCAATCTAGCTAAAGCGAGCAAAAAGAGTCTCTTACTCTGATTGACTCTCTCAATCAGGATCTCACCATCTTCACCGATAAATGCTGCTCTCTTCAAAATGATCTAAATGCCTCTGAATCCGAAATCATGTCTTTAAACTCTACTGTCAAAAACTGAAAGAAAAAAAAGCATGCTCTCTCTCTCCCCCTCTCTCTCTCAAGCAGTCAAATTCATCAAACAAGTCACTTCCTTTGAACTACCTGAGTGGGCTAACTCCAAAATCAAGGAAGTCAGTCAAGTTCATGATGATCTTTGTTCAAAAGTAGAACAACTCTCTCAAGAGATTATCGATCTACGATCTAGAGTTGGATCCACTCAATCTAAGCCCAAGTGGCAAAAGGGTAAGTTCGATATTCCAAAAAATATGTCCAAATCCAACAACAAATCCAAGCGACATCAAGAAAAGGAAAATTTTGACTCTTGGTGGAAAGGACAGCAGAAATACGTTAATCTTCCTCCCACTAAGATTTATGGCTACTGCGGGAGCCTTGGACATAGGGACAGTGCTTGTGATAAATTGAATAAAGATCTTTCATTCAATCTCAAACGAATCAGATTGATTCTTGAAGCTAGAGAAGAGTTAAAAAGGTCTAGCTCGAAAAGGGAACCCAAGTACATCTGGGTTCCCAAGTCTAACAAATGATCTTTTATTTTGTAGGTGAAGGCGAATGAAGACAACTGGTACTTGGATAGTGGATGCTCTCGTCACATGACTGGAGATCCAAATCAATTCAATTCGCTTTCATCCTACCAAAGAGGTAAGGTTACCTTTGGAAACAACAACCAAGGTGAAATCGTGGGAGTTGGCTCTGTAGGTAACCCCTCTAGATTTAAAATTGATGGAGTCCATCTGGTCACTGGACTTCAACATAGTTTGTTAAGTATTTCTTAAATTTGTGATAGATTCATTTTGGTACCTTTCTCATCTTCGGATTTTAAGGTTTTTGATGAGTGTACAGGTTCCTTAAAAGCTGTGGGACGCAGATAAGGAAATCTCTACAAAATGTGCTTAAACTCAATTAATCGAGATGATCAAGTCTATCTAAATGTGCATTCCAAAAATTCATTGCTGTGGCACTCCAGACTTGGTCACGCAAATCGCAGGCTGTTGAATAAACTCAAAAGTAAGGATTTGGTGATTGGTTTACCCGATACAAACTTTGACACAGACTTCGTCTGTGAAGCGTGCATAAAAGGTAAACACACCCGGTCATCCTTCAAAACTAAGTTAACTCTCTCTACTAGCTCTCCGTTGGAATTGCTCCACATGGATCTTGTTGGCCCCATGCGTACCCAAAGTAGAAGTGGTAAGAGGAATATTCTGGTCATAGTCGATGACTATTCTAGGTGGACTTGGGTCATTTTTTTGTCTGTTAAGGATGAAACCCTTACGGAGTTTGCCAAACTCCATAAAGTGCTTGTCAATAAATTCTCATTTACATTAAAAACCTCGAGGACAGACCAGGGCACTGAATTTTGCAACAAGTCGTTTGATGAGTTTTGCAGGGATAACGGAGTCGATCATCAAGTCTCATCCGCACGCACTCCAGAGCAGAACGGGGTCGTTGAACGAAAGAATAGAACCTTGGTTGAAATGGCGCGTACCATGCTTATTGATAATCAACTAACCCCATCATACTGGGCAGAGGCTATTAATATAGCATGCTATGTGTTAAATCGCGCCTTGATCCACCCATTTCTTCACAAGACATCCTACGAACTCCTCCGTCAATGCAAACCCAATCTCAGTCATCTCAGACGTTTCGGGTGTAAGTGCTATATCCATAATAACAGTAAGGACAACTTGGGTAAGTTCTCTCCCAAAAGTGATGAAGGTATACTTCTTGGCTACTCTTCTAAAAGCAAAGCTTATCGTGCTATTAATCTGAGAACTCAATGTTTAGAAGAGAGTCCCCATGTCAGGTTCGATGAGTCTCACAACGTTGACTCCTCTTCTGATCAACTTGACTTTGCTACAGAAGATTTCCTTACTGATCCACACTTCATCACTGTCCCCATAGGCAGACTTCAAGATACCCAGTCCATCACACCTAATGACTCTCTAGGAAAGAAAAGCAATACATCCACTGACTCCGACAATAACTCCGAAACACCCTTGCCTCAAAACTTGAATTTTGATTCCTCTGACAAAGACACACCCCCTCCTGCTTCACATCGACAGTTCCAACTAAAATCAGCTCACCCTCCTAAAAACATAATATCCAACCCAAATTCAGGTGTTCAAACACGCTTTCAAGCTATGCAAAACGTATGTGCCTTTGGTGCCTTTCTTTCAAGCTCCGAACCGCGAAATGTCAAAGAGACACTTCTTGATAGTGATTGGGCCACTACTATGCAGAAGGAACTAAATTCCCTCCAAAGACATGCTATCTGGAAGTTAGTCCCTCGACCCACACATCAACAAACCATTGGTACTCGTTGGGTCTTTCGTAATAAACTTGATGATGCAGGACATGTTTTCAGGAATAAAGCTTGTTTGGTTGTTTAGGGCTACCATCTAGAAGAAGAGATTGATTATGATGAAACCTTCGCACCTGTAGCTCATCTTGAAGCAATTCGCATGTTACTTGCGTTTGCTGCATTCAAAGGTTTCACATTATATCAAATGGACGTCAAGACGGCCTTCCTCCATGGCTATATTGATAGAGAAGTCTAAGTCAAGCAACCCCCAGGGTTCACAGACTCCGTCCATCCCGACTACGTCTACAAGCTATGAAAGGCCCTTTACGGACTGAAACAGGCTCCGCGAGCTTGGTATGAAAGACTCTCTACATATCTCTTGCAAAATGGTTTCTCTAGAGGTAACGTAGATAAAACACTATTCATTCTTCATTCATCACATGACTTACTTCTAGTACAGATTTATGTTGATGATATTATTTATGGTTCTACGAGTAACACCCTTTGTGACCATTTTGTTAACCTTATGAAGCAAGAATTTTCCATGAAAGAGTTAGATGAGCTAAAGTTTTTCTTAGGACTACAAGTTCAATAGGAAAAGGAAGGGATTAAAATCCATCAACAAAAGTACATCAAGGAACTCCTTGACAAGTACAATCTCACAAACGTCAAGAGCATGTCAACGCCAAGCTGCACATCTGCCAAACTTCATCTTGATGACGACGGAGTCGGTGTCAATGCCATAGAGTATCGCAGAATGATAGGGTCCCTCTTGTATCTGACTGCCAATCGCCCTGATATTCTCCACACAGTCTGTCTTTGCGCCCATTTTCAGGCAGCGCCAAAGCAGTCTCACCTCAAAGCAGTCAAACGTATCTTTCGATACCTGAAAGGTACAAGTACACTCTATCTATGGTATCTCAATCTCCTACTTTTACTTTATCCGGCTACAGTGACTCTGATTGGGCCGGTTCCCTCCAAGATCGAAAGAGTACTTCAGGTAATGCACAGTTCTTGGGTCTTTGTCTCGTTTCATGGTCCTCCAAAAAACAGAACTCTGTCGCACTCTCTACAGCGGAGACAAAGTATGTCTCTGCTGTAGCCTGTTGCTCCCAACTTCTTTGGATGAAACAACAACTTCAAGATTATCATGTTACCCAAGAACAGATTCCAATCTTTGATGACAACAAAAGCACAATCAAAATATCCGATAACCCAGTCCAACACTCAAGAACCAAACACATTGAAATCCATTTTCATTTCCTGAAGGACTGCGTCGAGAAAAGCTTATTCAACTTGACTTTGTGCCCACAGAAGATCAACTTGTAGATATTTTCATGAAACCTCTGTCTACAACACATTTTGAAGCACTTCGATCTGCGATTGGATTGACTCCGTCTACCTAGACGGTCGCATCTCCTTGCCCCTACCGCAATCGTCAGCAGGTATACGCTTATGCCTCACTGAGTCTGTCTTTGTTGATGAATGAATCTGTGAACTGTGTCTCTGCTTGAATAACTCTATGCACCTATCGCTACACACACACGTCACCTATCCATACCCGCTTTGCTTAATCTCCGCCCTTCATCTCGCACCCCCTGATTTTTCTCGCCTGACACACGAAACCTCTGCGACTTCCGCCAGTCTTTTCCGCCTTTATATCACCTATCACCCTACTCTGTCTCTCTCACTCACAATCCCTTTTCACCCCGAGCTAAAACAAATTTCAAATGACAGGCATTAACCTTAATGGTACAATATCCCAGCCGAAATTTTCCAAGACCCTCTCCACCTTCACGCGTATCTTCAGTCTATGGCAAACCCCAATCCATCCCCACTCACCACCACTACTCACTCACCAACGAAAACCACAGCCACCTCATCTCCCACACACTCCGCTACACCACCACATTCCACCCACGACACTTCCCAACAACCAACACCCCCATCCGCCACCAAGACAAATATTCTTGAAATAGATATTGAAGACATCACTCCACTCATGACCAAACCACCATACCCACCACCTCATCAACCAAACCCTACATCCGATGACCAAGCCAATGACCCACCGCAAGCTCAACCCAAAAAAATCTCCAACACCCACCCCACAAGAATCTTATGAAAAATCGGCAACCCCAACTCCTCCACCATCTCTGAAACCAAAACCTCGAAAACGAAAGGCACAAACCACAACTCGTCCCACAGCCAAACACGTCCTAAGATCATCGGTCAAGGCCAAACCAGCCTTCTCCGGTTCTGGTGAGTCTTCCCTAGTCCAAGAATGCCCACCAATAGCCACGACACCTCTACTCGCCACTCGCACCACCACCAGAACACAGAAGCCGCCCAAGCCGCAGCGCCGCAGCACCAAGATAGACCCCTTCACTCAACGCTACATGTTGTCTGATCCTGTTACGGAGAGAAACATTGTCAAGGGTAAGTTTCTTGACTTATCTTGGGCTCTATCCACTAATCTGGGGGAGTTGGTCACAATGCTAGACATTCAGGGGTGGAAACATCTGTTCTGTGAGGTCAGTGAGTGGTATCCGCAAGAGTCTCTCAACTTCTACCAAAATCTTGTTATTAGAAACGATGCTGCACAATCCTTTGTAAACTCCACTCCCGTCTTTTTTTATCTTGAGAAGTTGTCCAAAATTCTTGGAGTCCCTCATACTGGTCTGAAGTTCTATGAAAAAGGCATCCTCCCTGACATTCTCGGGGTCCCACAAAACAAACTCTACAGCTTTTTCTCTTCCAAGAAAAAAGTGGGTTCCCCGATCCCCAGAGGCGACCTTTCAATACTCCACCAACTTCTCCACATCCTTGTCATAAAAAATATTGTTCCAAGAAAGGAGGGAAATCAAATGGTCAACTGCTTGGACCTGACTATCATGTACTGCATCATAAACCGTCACCCCATCAATTTGGCCAATTTAATTCTTCATCATTTGGCCTAGTCTGTCGATACCCCAAAACACTCCCTTGGATATGTGTTCTGGCTACCCCGCATATTAAAATTTTTTCAGGTACCACTGGCGACATCTACGCCAGAGTCCATCGAGGAGGCAGACACCATCAATCTCCGCTATCTGAACTGGCTCACCACCATCAACAAATCCAAGTTGCTGCCCCCACCATCAACTCCAACGACGGCGGGTCCTTCGAATTCTCAAGAGGCAGTCCCTCACGACACACTTCTACAAATCTTGGAGAAGGTCGAGCGACTCCTCGCTTAGGCAGCAGAGCTGACTCAGAGCAACTCGCAGATGATGGACAGACTCACTGGGATTGAGATGGCTGTGACGGCCATGCAGGACAACCTCCTTGACATTTCAGCTACCATTAACCCCGTCCCTGAACCTTAGCTATGGTGTGTGTGTGTGTGGTCTTAGGACTTTGGTTATTTTAAGTTCTAAACATTGTTTGCTGGTTTGTTTGTGAATATTTTGACTAACTCTGTGTAACTGATGGGTTTCCCTCTGATGAAAGCAAAAGGGGCAAGCGGTGAATCCTGTTTGGTGTATGGGCGACTCTTTTGTTATTTTTGGACTGTTTTTGAATTTGAAATACCCCAAACCTAAGTATGTTAAGTAAACATCAAATCATGATGTAGTAGGGCTAAAATATGCCTTAGAAAGATTGGTAGACAATTTAAACCAAGGAAAACACAAGAAGGTGCCTTAAAGGCAATCAGGGCAAAAACGTGCTCTAAGCTTGGAGAGACTTGGGTGAGTACCCAAATATCATGATACCTTAGTAATATTCTAATGGTCATTTTAAATCAATTAGCAAAGAAAACCCAAACTTGAAAACAAGTTAAAACACAAAATGTGCTTTAAGAAGTCTTAAAGCACATTTTTGAGAAATTGTCTTAGAATTGAGTTTTGAGTGGCTAAATGTCCATCATTACTCTTTAATCAACATGTGTACTAATTAGTACACATTAGGAGGTCTAAATCAATGGGAAATCAAAAATTTCCCGATTATGTGCCTTGATTAGTGAATAGTAACTATTTAGTGACTAGTTTAAGTTTTAATCAATATAAGTCAATTAATTGTCAACAAAGACCATGTTAGCCTTATATTAAGAGGGTGGCCGGTTTTTTTATGTGGGAGTCACCACATGAGTCATCAAATGAGAAAGGAAAAGAAGAGATAAGTAAAGAAGTTACTATTTGCTTTATTAAAGCAAAATATCCTTATAAGCTACCTTTTCTTCTCTTTCCTCCATTTCTCTCTTTCACCCACGGTTTCTTCTTCTTCTTCTCTCTGTTCCAAAACCGAGAGTGCTGCCCTCCATGGTTCTCCATCTTCAATCACTTGCCAAATACAACTCCAAGCTCCAAATCCAAAACAAATTGCATATTTGTCTTAGTTAGGTCAAGACCTATCTTTCTATCTTTTCAAATCTTTCAAAGCTCCATTTTGGTGCCAAGAGGAAACTCCATTGATGGAGGAAAATCAAGTTTGAAGAGCTCATTAGCTTCTCCATTCTCTTAAGGTAAAGAAAATGTAAGAAAAACCATGTTTCCATCATTTCTTGTACATGGACGAAAATTCCTTCTCATGGGGCTATGTTTTTATGCCTTGTTCTAGCTTGAATTATTCACCAAGGACTAGTGGAGGTCCTATTTCATTCAATGCCAAAGTCTACCTTGAGACTTCAAAGGTAATCATCCACTTTTATGCCTTAGAACACATTTCTAACCTAGGTTTTTATTCCTTGGGGTTAGTGCATTGTCTAGTACTCATATGAGTTCTTAAATATTGATTAGAACATTGGCAAAAGGAATTTAAGTGGTGGCCGAGATCTATGCAAGAAGAAGGTCTAAGGAGGAGATTGAGATAAGCTTGAGGAAACAAGGTAAAATGCTTACCTAATGGTGGTTTAAGATTAAGGAATGAGTTTTAGATAAGTACCAATGTGGCTTAGAGCTTACATTGTGTATTGGGTTATATAACCTAAGAAAAAGAACTTAAACAAGCTTATGAACTTGTGATTAAGGAGCTAATGAGAATGAGTTAGTAATATAAGGTTAAGGTGGATTTTAAGAGCATTATAACTACTATGAGATTGATGAGTGTATTTGCAGGTTGAAAGCTTATATATGTGGGAAATTCAGTGTTTAAGTTTAAGTCATTTAAGGGCCTAAGAGCCATGTCATTTAAGAGCCTTAGTGCTATGCAATTTAAGATTATTGCAATATATTGAGTTTGTTGTGAATGAGTTGGTTTGGGTGATGAGATATGATGAGAAGAACTTGATGTGTGTGAGATGGTTGAATGAGGAAAAATAATGTGTTTGGGCATGATAAGATGCTAGAGAAGCCATGGCAAAATTTGAGTAGAAAACAAAGTGTTTAAGTGGTAGTGGTGAGCTAATATGCCCTAGGGTTTACTAGGGAGCATGAAAAGAAAATTGGGTGGAAATGAGTTAACTAAGGAGTTCTTGAGGTTTAGAATGACCTAGAGATGTCTAGGAGGAATTAGAGGATTGGTGAGTGTATTAAACACACCAAAATCATGATATGAGGAATGTAAGACTTGTGCATAAGTTTTAAGGAAATGATGTATAATGTTTTGAGATGAATTAGTTATGAACTAGAGAGTAAAACAATAAGAGTTTTGGGAAGTTTGTGTAAGTGGTGGTGATGCTAGTAGTGGACTAATAAGGTTTTAGTTAGATGACAATGAGTGGACTTGGAGATGGGAGAGAAAAGTGTAAGAGAATGTTGTAAATTGTCAAGGAAAAGACTAGGAATGTATAAGAGTGTATGATTATGAGAATGGTGTGTAAGTTGAGTAAAAGAGGTGTAGATGTCTCAGAGGGACTAGGGGATCCAACTGGTTAATTTAAAGCACCAACCATGGTGAAGGAATCTAGGAAACTTGTACAAACTTTGAAGGAAAAAAAGGTATAATGACTTGTAGGCATGTGCTAGAGTACATATAGCTTTGAGAAGTGTGAGTAAAGCAAATGGGTTGTGCATGATGATGCTTGAGGAGTACTTGAGATAGTTGTGAAGAAACACTTTGGATAGTTGAAGTTTTAGACAAAGTTTACATGTTGGAAATGTAAGGAATTAAGTTATAAGTGTTAAGAGTTTAGTAAGAACTTGAATAATGATCAAGGAATTTAGAGGTGAGTTGATCCATGAGTTAGGAGGATTTTAAGTGCTAAAATGGTGTTGGAACATGTTTAATACATGGGAAAGATTAGAAGAAGTTTGGACAAAAGAACAAGTGTGAAAGAGTTCAAACTGTAAAATTTGACAGTTTAAGATGTGGTCCGGGACTTAGTCCTTGGATAAAGTCCCGGACCAGCACTAAAATCAGGCCGAGAATGTACCCAGGGGTTGGTCCGGGACCTTGGGTAAGTACCAAGTCCCCGACCATAGCTAAATAAGGCCGAGACTGAGGACAGACATTGGTCCGGGACCTTAGGTCCGGACCATGTCCCGGACCAGGCAAAAAATACAAAGAAAGTGTGCTTTTCAAGAGGTAATGAAGGGGGCTTGTTGGGGAATGTTATTATAAGGTTGTTAAGAGTTGTTTGGTGGAGTTTTAAGGATATTGGAGGTGTGAACAATGTGAGTAAAATGAGAAATAAGTAACATAAGAGGTTAAGCTTAAACTACAATGACTTAGAGGTACTTAGTTGGAAATCATTAGTGATTAAGTAAGCCAGGTTAATTAAAAGTAATTAACCACCCAATTTGGTGAATGTTTTAGGGTTTGAGAATTGGACTCCGGAGGAGAGTAAGCGACCGAACGACCATGGTGAACGGTACAGTTCTCTTGTGACCTGCTTGCTAACGAGGTGTCCCTCGGCTTGTGTGCTATTTGTTTTGTGTGCTCACTAAACAAGATAAGCATGCAACCGGAACATATTATATATATTGTATTGTTGTGTGATGTTTGAAAACTAACACAACATACCGTGAGAACTTACTAACCAATGCTTAGTAAGGAATTGAGTGAGACTAAGGAACGCCCCCTAATGAGGGACGATATGAACCGAAAGAGGTTAACCAACAAACAGGGTCTTGAGATAACTACTAACTGGAACTTGAGTGAGGAAACCCGGGACCGATCTCCGGTCATGCATGCTAAGGAAAGGGGTCGTTATCTATAGCAGATTCGACCTCCGCTAAGGACTTGTCTTCGGACTTGTTGCCTAGGGCCGGTTGCCGGCTCAGCTACGCTGGACTCCCGTCCAGAGTAGGTGGCATTAAGATGGTGCGGTGGGATCACCTAAATCCCAGGTTCGAATTAGATACAACCAATCCCTTCCAGGAAAGGTTTGTATACTGAGATTAAGATTGAGATTGAGATTAAGATTAAGGTAAGGTTAAGATAAGTTGCAACCATTCCTTTTTAAAGGATGGTTTGTATTGTTAAGTTTAAGATTAAGGTAAGGTTAAGATGAGTTGCAACCAGTCCTCCTTAAAGGATGGTTTGTATAATTAAGATCAAGATAAGCGACATCCCTCCTTATTAAAGGATGGTTGTTTCTTAGATTAAGATAAGACTAAGATTGAGGTGAGATAAGGATGGACTAAGATTAAGAGGGAACATTACTTAAGGAGTTAAATAACTAACTCTCTAATTAAGGGAACGCATTTAAGTCGTTCATTGTGTGTGAACTTTGATTGTTCATATCTGAGTTGTTGTTTACTGCACTTTCTATATATGTTGTGCATCTAATCAACCTCCATGCTATCGACAATTAGTCGTCGTAGCCACGTTAGCTTGGGCCATGAGGGGATCGTACCAGCATTCGTGCTGACCCCCTTTGGGGCTGTTTTTTACTACACATGTACATCAGGAAGCGGCCGACGCGAGAGTAAGAAGAGGATACAGCGTTAAGGATTAAGTGGACCTACGAGTTGTGCATGTACACTCGTATGGCAATTGAGTTAGTAAGATGTATAGGATATGAGGGGGTTGTAAGAAGGATATGTAAATGTTTAAGATTGTTGCTCTAATGTTCGGTATATTCTGTAGACAGACCGTGGCAAGGTCCTGGATTGTAAAGAATTCCGCTGTGACATGTTTATATATATACTGTTAAGTTGCGAGACCACATTTGGATTGAGTTGGGGTTTACAAAAGTGGTATCAGAGCGTAGTTACGCTCTGAAGACAAGAAATACCGAACTTAGGAGGATATTGAGGCTGAGATTGAGTTACGGGTTAAGGGCTAAGAGATAGAGTGTGAGGTGCGTTAGCCAGGACTTCCCGGTGTTTACCGGATATCCATAGTACCTAGGCCCGCCCTCCGCATCCCTAACCCTAAATGTGTGGGACAAACGCCAGAGAGAAGAAAGCCTTCTCTTACTCGGGGAAACCCGATCTGACAGTTAGCTAACAGTAAGCAATACGAGAAACAACTTGTTGTACAACAGTTATGGAGAACTGGGAGATTTTAAATGGAGCGCATCAACAGAGAAACAGCGCTACCTATGGAATATTATCAGTAAGGGAACGGTAATTACCGGCAACATGGGTCGACATGCTACGCAGTCGAAATAACCCGCCATACCAATGATAAGGAAAGCGCTACGCGTGCAATGGATGAGGAATGATAAACGACATGAGTACCGGACAGGGTGTCCGAAGGAGCATAACAGTATGATAATACAGAGCATGAGGATTGAGATTACTGGAAAGTCCAGTTAAGAACCGGGAACTCCAAACCCCATACAATGAAAAAGGTTACAAACCTGCCAGACGTAACGCGGACAACGGTGGAAACACATATAAATTGTATACCGAAATAGGACTACGATGTAGTGCCTAAGGAAAATCATTACTGAGTAACCACAACAAAAATGTGTGGAGACAGGAGCGAGGAATAGGACATAAGGAAATATTAAGGGATTCCCTCAGAAAGAGGAACGCCTGGTAAATGACAGTACTGTCAAAACAAGGAAACTGCCGGATGGACGGTTATCCAAAATAAGAGATTATCGAAGGAGTCCCGAGGACTACCAATTACATGGAAATTAGAAGGAAGTGTCACTACCGATGTACCTTGTACCAACAACCCATCCTACATGGCGCACTTGCCATAGCAAGTGCTACCACGGTTAAGCCACTCGAAAAGCCATCAAGGCGAAATAGGAGGACGCTACAGTTAAAACGCATATTAATACTGGATGGTAAACCCATAAGAACAAAAAAAATAGGACCTTGGAAGGGCCTGACGGCCTAACCATGATGAGATGAGGTGACACACCAGTCAGCCGGGAGCAGAACTTGGACATAATATTAGACCATATGGATGTTAGCAACAGTACAACAACAACCGACAGTGCAGTAAGAACACCAGCCCGGGATCCCAAAGGGGAAAACCTAAGAGATCGCTCGGTAATGCGAGCAAAAACACTATATAAGCAACGATATACAAGGGATGTATTATAAGATACTATTGAGACTGTTGAAGCATCGACTTACAACGAAAACGGGATAAGACTCTCAGAGTGACCATTAAGGACACCAATAACAACATTCTTCAATGAAGATGTTGGAAAACCCGGAAATCAAGGATAAAAGAAATAAATATAAGCTATAACCTACTAAGAATTAAAGTCATACAACCATGGAAAAGGAAAGCTCAGAGGACTACCCACAGAGCGGGCATAGTCGAGCCGAACAATTGATGAATGACAGTTAACACTGTTTGTTTAACTCATTAACACCCAAGTATGATTGATCATCAACGGGTGGCATAGTCAACGAAGTTGAACGAAGCGTTGAGATGGGAGTATAAGATAACAGGATTATATCCAACTTGGACACCTTAAGGCGAACGCCTAATACGAACCTAACCTTGACTATTAAAAGACATAAGTCTAGTAAAATGACAGTATTGTCAAAGACATTAAGTAACCTCAGATCACCTGAACAACTTCCATAGCAGGAAGCAGGATGTAACAACTTACACATAAAACCCGATACTACATTTAGTATGTAACCTAATGATTGATGGTGTTCCAAGGGACCAGAAGTTTATGAGGATAACCTACAGATGAGTAAGAGTACAAATAATGAACTGAGACATTAAGCATTAAGAGCCTACGAGCCAAGGATGTTAACCACATCAGAGGCCGAGGCGTAGTAAGTTATAAGAGAGCTTGTATAAGCCACGAAGGGACTACAATGTGTAGATATGAACGGTTATCAAACCTATAACTTAGATTGGGAAGAACATTACCAAGAAAGGGTACCAATGAGAATATTGAGATAATGCTAAGGACAGGAGCGGAGAACAAACCATGCCTTTTAGGGTGGGGATACCTCTCCTTGTTGTGAGGCCATGAGTGGGAATGAACCCCTCAAAAGGGCTTTCACATATTAGAGATAAAATACACTTTATTTAGAAAATGGAAACTATGAACCTTGAGATTACTTTAGAACGTACCAGATACACTTGAGTAATAAGGGAGGTCGCACAGATAGGCCCCTTATCCAACACCCAGGATGTAAGAATTAGTAATGGTCAGAGATAAACATTGTGACTGCACATTGTGGCACGATAATTGATCGATGCTCAGAAGAGCCTGTGATTCAGTGGATAATTTCTTCAGTAACCAATTAAATCACATGGTAGATAACATCACCAAGGATGAGAGGAAGTGAAAGAAATTAGCTTACTTACGAATCTGAGATTGGAGCATAACATCTTCATATCTAGAGTCAACTATTTTACAACACTGTACGACAACCGCCTATGCCGGAATGAGAGAACTTCCAGTGTGTTTACACCAAGAAGGGATTGAGTATAAGGTAAGACATTAGAATAAATGAATAAGAGGTTGCACCATCAATGGGCAACATGGTAAAGGCCAACTACCACGGTAGTAGTGGTCGTGAGTACAATAGTTAGATAAGTGGATTAAGTCATGGTGCGCGGAAGGCGACCATTGTGAATGAGCCGTCAAATATTGACACTGAGGCAATTAGATGTATGAGCTAAGACCAGCATAAGTAAGAAAATAAGATGGAAGACGAACTGAGCATTGATGCCAGTAGTCTGGACATGGTTTGGTAAGATTACACTGGAAGTGCTTTCCTAGTAGAATGAATATGAGAAACAAGATAAGAGGCTCTACGGAAAGAGACCTCAGATATTAAATGACCGAATCAATACGGAATACAGGAAGGAGCTAGAGCATACCATACCCAAGAACACAGTAAATGGACTTCCCTTGATTGACTTCAAGAAGAACAATAAGTGTTATTTTGGAACGATGAAAGAGGAGATCGACAACAGAATACTTCATAATTAGCAATAGCTAAACGTGTGACGGACACTATGAGTTTACTAAAACGAGACGTAGGATGACTGCACCCCACAGGGGCTTGCAGGCCTAACACGCTCATTTATGAGTTAGTTGGGTAAGTAGTAATGTACCAGTAAGGTACCCCATGCATGTGAACGAGTGGTGTAAGGAACACGGGAAGTAGTCGACTCCGTACCACCGACAACGACGCAAGATCAGACAAGAGCAGCTACTACCACAAACAGTCGAAGAGAAGAATTCAGTCAAACCAGCAATGCAGAGGAACCAGAGAACAAATAATTAAGGACTATGAAGTGCGAAGAGCACGGATTGTTAAGTACAAACACTGAACATGCCTAAGATGTAAGACATTAAGACTGTAAAGCGCATTATGCACTAAACAGTAATTTCAGACTAAGAGTCATCCTCAGACCAAAGGTCAGTTGGGGAGAACAATTTAGACATTCGAGGAAATACTAAGAGTATGAGCGTAAGATCTTCAAGGAGAATGGATAGACGAGTTACAACTCATTAAGGCCGTGTATATATAAAGATAACACGTGTCCATTGAGACAATTAGGCCTAAGATTATCAGAGTGGTGCAGCGGAAGCTAGCAGATCACTACCCTTGAGATTAGACCAAACTAAGTTAAGGAAACGGTATAAGTACCGTTAAGAATCTTCGATACAGAGACTAAGTCATTTCGGATCGAATTATAAGAAAGATAGATGACGTGGAAGCTAGAATGCGTGGTGAGAATTAGACATCTTGAACTTATGTTCAAAGATCATGTAATGTTGATTACGTGGGCGTAATCCATTTTAAGGGGGGTAGAGCGAAAACCGCTTAGCGTATGTTTGTGTACTGAGTACATAAACTACGGTGTGCATAGCACAAATAATTTGAGAATATGTTTTACATAAACACTTTGAGATAAATCATGGTTATTGCACACAGAAGATGTGAATACCATACATATTAAGTACTTATCTTGTTAACTCCGGTGTGAGTACAAGTTAAGAGAATTAAGGAAGATGATTAAGGAGACTTAAGAAATAAGAATATATGATGTATGAGTCAATATGAGACTATGTGGGAGATAAGAATAAGATAACATTATGAGATACAATTGGATATGATTACGAGTAAGGAAATTGTAATGCTATGAGATATAAGATGGTGAGAATTGGTATGGGACAGTTATAGAACTTAGTAGGAATTTAAGTCCTGAGGTAATTACTAAGAGATGAATTGGGAATGTTTGATGGACTGAGTCCACACTTTGGAGATGTATTGATTATGATTAGAAGAACTAAAAAGATAGAAAATTGGACATTAGTGAATTATCTGATGTTTGAAAATGACGTGGGAGGTGGAACTTGATTTTCTAGGGATCAAGGGAAACCGAACACAAATTGGGGTGGAAGGATAGTTCTACACTGATGCTGATCACATCAGGGTTGGATGATTCCTGAAACTCCCTACCAGTGGTCACAATTAAATCACACTAAGGATAGAGACCTTATGAAAAATCGGCAACCCCAACTCCTCCACCATCTCTGAAACCAAAACCTCGAAAACGAAAGGCACAAACCACAACTCGTCCCACAGCCAAACACGTCCTAAGATCATCGGTCAAGGCCAAACCAGCCTTCTCCGGTTCTGGTGAGTCTTCCCTAGTCCAAGAACTGCCCACCAATAGCCACGACACATCTACCGGCGCCACCTCCACCAGAACACAGAAGCCGCCCAAGCCGCAGCGCCGCAGCACCAAGATAGACCCCTTCACTCAACGCTACATGTTGTCTGATCCTGTTACGGAGAGAAACATTGTCAAGGGTAAGTTTCTTGACTTATCTTGGGCTCTATCCACTAATCTGGGGGAGTTGGTCACAATGCTAGACATTCAGGGGTGGAAACATCTGTTCTGTGAGGTCAGTGAGTGGTATCCGCAAGAGTCTCTCAACTTCTACCAAAATCTTGTTATTAGAAACGATGCTGCACAATCCTTGTAAACTCCACTCCCGTCTTTTTTATCTGCGAAGTTGTCCAAAAATTTTGGAGTCATTCATACTGGTGAAGTTCTATGAAAAAGGCATCCCTCCCTGAATCTCGGGGTCCCACACAAACAAACTCTACAGCTTTTTCTCTTCCAAGAAAAAAGTGGGTTCCCCGATCCCCCAGAGGCGGCCCTTTCAATACTCCACCAACTTCTCCACATCCTTGTCAAAAAATATGTTCCAAGAAAGGAGGGAAATCAAATGGTCAACTGCTTGGGACTGACTATCATGTACTGCATCATAAACCGTCACCCCAATCAATTTGGCCAATTTAATTCTTCATCATTTGGCCTAGTCTGTCGATACCCCAAAAAACATCCCTTGGATAGGTGTTATGGCTACCCCGCATATTAAAATTTTTTCAGGTACCACTGGCGACATCCGCAGAGCCATCGAGGAGGCAGAACATCAATCTCCGCTATCTGACTGGCTCACACCATCAACAAATCCAAGTTGCTGCCCCCACCATCAACTCCAACGACGGCGGGTCCTTCGAATTCTCAAGAGGCAGTCCCTCACGACACACTCTACAAATCTTGGAGAAGGCGAGCGACTCCTCGCTTAGGCAGCAGAGCTGACTCAGAGCAAATCGCAGATGATGGACAGGACTCACTGGGATTGAGATGGCTGTGACGGCCATGCAGGACAACCTCCTTGACATTTCAGCTACCATTAACCCCGCCCTGAACCTTAGCTATGGTGTGTGTGTGTGTGGTCTTAGGACTTTGGTTATTTAAGTTCTAAACATTGTTTGCTGGTTTTTGTGAATATTTGACTAACTCTGTGAAACTGATGGGTTTCCCTCTGATGAAAGCAAAAAGGGGCAAGCGGTGAATCCTGTGTTGGTGATGGGCGACTCTTTTGTTATTTTTTGGACTGTTTTTGAATTTGAAATACCCCACCTAAGTATGTTAAGTAAACATCAAATCATGATGTAGTAGGGCTAAAATATGCCTTAGAAAGATTGGTAGACAATTTAAACCAAGGAAAAAACAAAAGGTGCCTTAAAGGCAATCAGGGCAAAACGTGCTCTAAGCTTGGAGAGACTTGGGTGAGTACCCAAATATCATGATAAGACCTTAGTATATTCTAATGGTCATTTTAAATCAATTAGCAAAGAAACCAAACTTGAAAACAAGTTAAAACACAAAATGTGCTTAAGAAGTCTTAAAGCACATTTTGAGAAATTGTCTTAGAATTGAGTTTTGAGTGGCTAAATGTCCATCATTACTCTTTAATCAACATGTGTACTAATTAGTATCACATTAGGAGGTCTAAATCATGGGAAATCAAAAAATTTCCCGATTATGTGCCTTGATTGTGAATAGTAACTATTTAGTGACTAGTTTAAGTTTAATCAATATAAGTCAATTAATTGGTCAACAAAGACCATGTTAGCCTTATATTAAGAGGGTGGCCGGTTTTTTTTATGTGGGGAGTCCCCATGAGTCATCAAATGAGAAAGGAAAAGAAGAGATAAGTAAAGAAGTTACTATTTGCTTTATTAAAGCAAAATATCCTTATAAGCTACTTTTCTTCTCTTTCCTCCATTTCTCTCTTTCACCCACGGTTTCTTCTTCTCTCTCTGTTCCAAAACGAGAGTGCTGCCCTCCATGGTTCTCCATCTTCAATCACTTGCCAAATACAACTCCAAGCTCCAAATCCAAAACAAATTGCATATTTGTCTTAGTTAGGTCAAGACCTATCTTTCTATCTTTTCAAATCTTTCAAAGCTCCATTTTGGTGCCAGAGGAAACTCCATTGATGGAGGAAAATCAAGTTTGAAGAGTCATTAGCTTCTCCATTCTCTTAAGGTAAAGAAAATGTAAGAAAAACCATGTTCCATCATTTCTTGTACATGGACGAAATTCCTTCTCATGGGGCTATGTTTTTATGCCTTGTTCTAGCTTGAATTATTCACCAAGGACTAGTGGAGGTCCTATTTCATTCAATGCCAAAGTCTACCTTGAGACTTTCAAAGGTAATCATCCATTTTATGCCTTAGAACACATTTCTAACCTAGGTTTTTATTCCTTGGGGTTAGTGCATTGTCTAGTACTCATATGAGTCTTAAATATTGATTAGAACATTGGCAAAGGAATTTAAGTGGTGGGAGCCGAAGATCTATGCAAGAAGAAGGTCTAAGGAGGAGATTGAGATAAGCTTGAGGAAACAAGGAAAAATGCTTACCTAATGGTGTTAAGATTAAGGAATGAGTTTTAGATAAGTACCAATGTGGCTTAGAGCTTACATTGTTATTGGGTTATATAACCTAAGAAAAAGAAACTTAAACAAGCTTATGAACTTGTGATTAAGGAGCTAATGAGAATGAGTTAGTAATATAAGGTTAAGGGGATTTTAAGAGCATTATAACTACTATGAGATTGATGAGTGTATTTGCAGGTTGAAAAGCTATATATGTGGGAAATTCAGTGTTTAAGTTTAAGTCATTTAAGGGCCTAAGAGCCATGTCATTTAAGAGCCTTAGTGGCTATGCAATTTAAGATTATTGCAATATATGAGTTTGTTGTGAATGAGTGGTTTGGGTGATGAGATGATGAGAAGAACTTGATGTGTTGAGATGGTTGAATGAGGAAAAATAATGTTTTTGGGCATGATAAGATGCTAGAGAAGCCATGGCAAAATTTGAGTAGAAAACAAAGTGTTTAAGTGGTAGTGGTGAGCTAATATGCCCTAGGGTTTACTAGGGAGCATGAAAAGAAAATTGGGTGGAAATGAGTTAACTAGGAGTTCTTGAGGTTTAGAATGACCTAGAGATGTCTAGGAGGAATTAGAGGATTGGTGAGTGTATTAAACACACCAAAATCATGATATGAGGAATGTAAGACTTGTGCATAAGTTTAAGGAAATGATGTATATGTTTGAGATGAATAGTTATGAACTAGAGAGTAAAAAACAATAAGAGTTTGGGAAGTTTGTGTAAGTGGTGGTGATGATGTAGTAGTGGACTAATAAGGTTTCAGTTAGATGACAATGAGTGGACTTGGAGGATGGGAGAGAAAAGTGTAAGAGAATGTTGTAAATTGTCAAGGAAAAGACTAGGAATGTATAAGAGTGTATGATTATGAGAATGGTGTGTAAGTTGAGTAAAAGAGGTGTAGATGTCTCAGAGGGACTAGGGGATCCAACTGGTAATTAAAGCACCAGAACCATGGTGAAGGAATCTAGGAAACTTGTACAAACTTTGAAGGAAAAAAAGGTATAATGACTTGTAGGCATGCGCTAGAGTACATATAGCTTTGAGAAGTGTGAGTAAAGCAAATGGGTTGTGCATGATGATGCTTGAGGAGACTGAGATAGTGTGAAAGAAACACTTTGGATAGTTGAAGTTTTAGACAAAGTTTACATGTTGGAAATGTAAGGAATTAAGTTATAAGTGTTAAGAGTTTAGTAAGAACTTGAATAATGATCAAGGAATTAGAGGTGAGTGATCCATGAGTTAGGAGGATTTAAGTGCTAAAATGGTGTGGAAACATGTGTTAATAATGGGAAGAGATTAGAAGAAGTTTGGACAAAAGAACAAGTGTGAAGAGGTTTCAAAACTGTAAAATTTGACAGTTTAAGATTGGTCGGGACTTAGTCCTGGATAAAGTCCCGACCAGCACTAAAATCAGGCCGAGAATGTACCCAGGGGTTGGTCCGGGACCTGGGTAAGTACCAAGTCCCGGGACCATAGCTAAAATAAGGCCGAGGAGACTGAGGACAGACATTGGTCGGGACCTTAGGTCCGGACCATGTCCGGACCAGGCAAAAAATACAAAGAAAGTGTGCTTTTCAAGAGGTAAATGAGGGGGCTTGTTGGGGAATGTTATTATAAGGTTGTTAAGAGTGTTTGGGGAGTTTTAAGGATATTGGAGGTTGTGAACAAGTGTGAGGTAAAATGAGAAATAAGTAACATAAGAGGTTAGCTTAAACTACAATGACTTAGAGGTACTAGTTGGAAATCATTAGTGATTAAGTAAGCCGGTTAATTAAAGTAATTAACCACCCAATTGGTGAATGTTTTAGGTTTGAGAATTTGGACTCCGGAGGAGGGAGAGTAAGCGACCGAACGACCAATGGTGAACGGTACAGTTCTCTTGTGACCTGCTTGCTAACAGGTGTCCCTCTGACTTTGTGCTATTTTTGTGTGTGCTCACTAAACAAGATAAAGCATGCAACCGGAACATATTATATATATATTGTATTGTTGTGTGATGTTTAAACTAACACAACATCCGTGAAACTTACTAAACCAATGCTTAGTAAGGAATTGAGTGAGACTAAGGAACGCCCCCTAATGAGGACGATATGAACCAAAAGAGGTTAACCAACAAACAGGGTCTTGAGATAACTACTAACTGGAACTGAGTGAGGAAACCGGCCGATCTCCGGTCATGCATGCTAAGGAAAGGGGGTCGTTATCTATAGCAGATTCGACTCCGCTTAAGGACTTGTCTTCGGACTTGTTGCCTAGGGCCGGTTGCCGGCTCAGCTACGCTGGACTCCGTCCAGAGTAGGTGGCATTAAGATGGTGCGGTGGTCACCTAAATCCAGGTTCGAATTAGATACAACCAATCCCTCCAGGAAAGGTTTGTATACTGAGATTAAGATGAGATTGAGATTAAGATTAAGGTAGGTTAAGATAAGTTGCAACCATTCCTTTTTAAGGATGTTTGTATTGTTAGTTTAAGATTAAGGTAAGGTTAGATGAGTTGCAACAGTCCTCCTTAAAGGAGTTGTATAATTAAGATCAAGATAAGCGACATCCACTCCTTATTAAAGGAGGGTTGTTTCTTAGATTAAGATAAGACTAAGATTGAGGTGAAGATAAGTCCTAAGATTAAGGAGGGGAACTTACTTAGGAGTTAAATAACTAACTCTCTAATTAAGGAACGCATTTTAAGTCGTTCATTGTGTGTGAACTTTGATTGTTCATATCTGAGTTGTTGTTACTGCACTTTCTATTATGTTGTGCATAATCAACCTCCATGCTATCGACAATTAGTCGTCGTAGCCACGTTAGCTTGGGGGCCATGAGGGATCGTACCAGCATTCGTGCTGACCCCCTTTGGGGGCTGTTTTTACTACACAGGACATCAGGAAGCGGCCGACGCGAGAGTAAGAGATACATCTGTTAAGGATTAAGTGTGACCTACGAGTTGTGCATGTAACACTCGTATGGCAATTGAGTTAGTAAGTTATAGGACATGAGGGGGTTGTAAGAAGATATGTAAAGTTTAAGATTGTTGCTCGAATGTTCGGTATATTCTGTAGACAGACCGTGGCAAGTCCGGATTGTAAAGAATTCCGCTGTGACATGTTTATATATACTGTTAAGTTGCGAGACCACATTTGGATTGAGTTTGGGGTGTTACAGAATTCCTGCTGCTAGACTGTGTGGTCTAGTGATTTAACTGCTTTCAATATTATGCTCTATCATGCCCGTTAAAAATGCTTACTTACTATCTGCTATGTTATTTTCCTGGAGTCCCTCAGCGATTAAGGAGGAACCACCATGGAGTCTCTGGATTCCAATGCTGCTATTAAGGGGGAACTTCGACAGGGTCGGTTCCCCTAGTTCTTTGTGTTTTTGTTCTTTTTCAAGATTGACTCAATCGGGATTCACGGAGGTTTTCTATCATCAGCAACAAGGGGGAAACTATTGAGACATCAAAGTGTTGTAGAGATAGTCAATCACCTCGACAGAGTCAATCATCCTCGGCCAAACACAAAGAATGAGCTACGCACCAAACTACAAGAGAGTCCGCACAACTAAAGAAACATCACGGACTCTTCCATGCTGTTGTTAAAACTAAGGAACGGATTCGTGAATCTTTCAACGCTCCAACGGTCATGCAACCACCCCAGTCGCATCCGAAGTTCGTGGCTCAAGTCAGACTAAGACCACTGAGGACGTGCCCACTAAGTTAGTTCCGACAATTTCAGAACTAACTCCCTCGACCTGTTGTTCCTAAAGCCTATAATAAGATGTAATAGCTAGTTTCATTTGAGCTTTCATCGAGAAATATTCCAGAGATTAGGGAGAGAGAGAAATTATCATTATAAGTCAGAGAGAGAGAGAGAGAGTATACGTACCAAATCAATTAGTGCATCTAGACAGACTCTGCCTAAGAAGTTCCTAGTTTTTGCTACACTTGCCATTAAGCTGATCAGAAAGTGTATTGGGTGAGTGAGTGAAAAACCACTAAGTAGATCTTTTTTACTTAGTGGGCATTTGTAAGGTATTTTATTTTGACCAGAGAATAAAATAGCCTATTTATGTATCTTGCTGAGCTCCACAGAGTCTTTCTATCTTTCACAGTGTTAATTCACTTAATTCCTTTAAGTCTTCCGCGCACTCAGTTCGATTGAGTGTTTCTACGCTTCAAGTGTTTTTACATACAAAGGTTGATTAAGTCAAACCAACTCACAAACTCACACCTTGAGTTGGATTGAGTTAGCCACCGGATCCTACATACCAAAACCAATAAAATTTTATCAAAATTGGCGGTTAACCGGTTTAATATCGCACCAAAATTGGTTAAACCACACATTGTTCTAATTATAAGAAAAAACATATAAATCTACATCATTTCAGTTAACCATTAAACTGGTAAAACTGCACCAAAACTATCGGTTAATTGTTCCTGGTTAACCGCTTCTAAATGCACCGGTTACGGTTATCAAATTTGACTATTCGACAATTCGGTTAACCGGTTATGAACACCCCTAATAGATACTTCTTGGGCAAGTTTTATATCAATTCATTTTTACTAATCATTAGTCTGTGTCCGTTTTTCGATTAGTTCTTTTACTTTGTAGGTTTGTCTATACCCATAAAAACATATATTTTATTTCTCATGCTAGAAACATCTTGTGGTGGTTTGATATAACTTTGGTGAATGCTTTGTTGGGCACAATTATTAAGTTTGATAAGTTGTTAGATGTTCACTTGTACCCTTATTATTGTGAGATTGAATATGTTTTGGTTACTTTCTTATCCTTTTATTATGGGATTTGATGTAGTGATATTCCAAGGATAACACCTTGATCGGTCTTCGTTGTCGTCTCTTCCTCTAATAGAGTTAGTCTTAAAAATAAGAATATGTAGAGATATTGGACCTCACACCTAGGTGGGTAAGCTAGAATTTCATGAATTTCAATTGTTCAAGTGTTTGGACACATTCTATGTCCCATCTGAAATGGTTGCTTTTCTTCAACATGTTGAAGAATGTGCACTCTTTTCTTGCAACATAAAGCAAAATCATTAAGTGCGGTTAGCTGTTGGGGGAGGTCTAAGATGGCTTGCCCTTTCTCTGGGTTAACCTCGATAACACGCTCACTGTTGCGTAAAATAGTAGTGAAACTATCTTGCTAACTATGGGCAGTGAACCCAGTCATTGTAATATAACAAGGTCGTATCCACAGGGACTTCGTAACTATCTAGCTAATTATAAGCTTAGTAAATGTGCAAGAAGATAAATAAAAGTGCATAAACTTAAATTGGGGGTTTTGGGTTGTAATTGGAGAAATAAAGAAAAGAAATAAACATTAAACTAACTATCTAGGATAGATGTAGCCCGGGATGAATATTTGCACTCGTCCTCCCCGTATTACCGATTGTCGACCCTTGAACTTATAGCTAAACAATGGAACACTTAATTAATTAGCAACCTAATCTAGACCTACTAATCCTAACCAATTTAATCGGAACTTCTCAATTAGCTAAGCCCCGGGTGAATCAATAGCATTAAGCTTAAGTTCCCCTAAGTTGCAATGTAGTCTAATCTCAAAATCATCGAATTAGGGTACACTGTTCTAGTCCCCACAATTTAGGTTTCTTTCTCAGAATATCATTTTGTTAGAATCACACAATAATTCAGAGACAGAGAATAATTCAAAGTGTTGTTGCAGAAAACCATTATTTTTCTAGGTAAATATGGGCTTGTAATTCGAGTGAGAACAAGGTTTATGTGAGGAACTTGTCAGCAGTGTGTTTTTGATGTGAGGTTGAGTGTTATAGAGGATATGTGATTTTGTGGCGTAAATTTCAATAAAACTCAACATTTACATTGTTCTCTCCTTTGAATCCTCATATATGTTCTTCACGAGTCCCCGAATCAGGATACTCACAAGTAGGAACTTAAAAGAGGTTTTTCATTGTTTGTAGTTGGTACACATCAATAAAGATCCTCAGTCTTCTCTTCAAAGAACAAACAATACATGTACACGAAATGATGTTATAAAGCCTATACATGGTGCAACAAAGATAGAAAGTGTAGGATCGGGTGGCTAACTCAAACTAATCAAAGGTGTGAGTCTAAGGATTGGTTTGACTCAATCAGCCTTCTTAACTGAGAAGCACTCTGTGAGATAGAGGCACTCAATCGAATTAACCAAACTAAGGTGCGGAAGACTTTTGCGGTAATTGTAGCGAAATGATGAAAGGAAAAAGGACTCTGTGGAACTCAGCAAGATACACAAATAAGCTATTTCATTTCCTGGTCAAATAAAATAACTTACAAATGCCCACTAAGTAGAAAGGATCTACTTAGCGTTTTCACTCACTCACCCAACACACTTTCTAATCAGAACAATGATAAGTGTAGTGAAACTAGGATCTTCCTAGGTAGAGTCTATCTAAGGCGCTAACTAACTTGGTACTATCTCTCTCTCTTCTGGCTTACAATGCGATTCTCTTTCTCTCTCTAAGCTCTGAAATAATCCTCAATGAAAGCACAAAAAACTGACTATTACACATCTTATTTATACTCTAAGTACAACAGCAGTCGAAGGAGTTAGTTCCGAAAATACCGGAACTAACTTAGTGGGCAACTTCCAACGGCTCTTAAGTGGTCTTCTTACTTGGGCCGCGATCTTCGGATGTTGAGGAAGACTTCATGACCGTTGTGGCACTTAAGGTTCCGAGTTGACTCCTGATTTTCCGCAACAGCACGAGAGAGTCTTGAGGTCTTCTTTGTTGCGCGGACTCTATCGAAGAGGCTCACTCTTTGTGTCTGTCAAGTGATGATTGACTCTGTCGCGTGAAAGGCTATCTCTGCAACACTCCGATGTCCCAACAATTTCCCCCTTGTTGCTGATGATAGCAAACCTTCGTGAATCCCGATGGAGTCAATCCTGAAAATAAAACACAAGGACTAGGGGAACCGACCCTGTCAAAGTTCCCCCTTAATAGCAGCAGTGCAACTGAGTTCAAGACTCTTTAGGTTCCCCCTTGATCGGAGAGGACTCCAGGCAAGCAAACGATAAATAAGCAGTGTAATAGGCAGGATAGTATATAAGGCAGTTAAATCACTAGACCACATGGTCCAGCAGCGCAATCCAAAGCAGTTTAAACAACAGCAGAATAACCCGTACACCAGACGGGATTCACCGCTTCCCCCTTTTGCTTTCATCAGAGGGAAGCCCACAGTATCAAAGTCAGTCAAAGTATTCACACAAAAACCAGCAAAAGTGTTTAGAACTTAAAAACAACCTAAGTTCTAACACTACACAACACGTCATTCTAAGGGTTTGGGTTTAAGGTGGATTGGATGTCAAGGAGTTGGTCTTGCAAGGCCGCCACTGTCGTCTCTATCCCGGCGAGTCGGTCCATCATCCGCTCTGGCCCTGAATCAGCTCGGCTGCGCGCAATGAGGCGCTCCACTTTCTCCAGGAGGGGTAGGAGTGAAGCTTGAGGGACTGCCTCTTGAGAAGTGGATGTCCCCGCCGTCGTTGGAGTAGATGGTGGGGGCAGCAGCTTTGATTTGTCGATAGAGTCAGCCGATTCAGATACCGCAGGTTGATGGTGTCTGCCTCCTCGATGGACTCTGGCGTCGAAGTCGCCAAGGGTACCTGAAAGAATTGGAATATGCGAGGCAACCAGAACACGTACCCCAAGGAGTGTTTCGGGGTGTCGACCGACTGGGCTAGGTGATGGAGAATTATGTGCCAGATTGATAGAGTGACGATTGATGATACAGTACATTATGGTGAGGTCCAAGCAGTTGACCATGAGATTTCCTTCCTTCCTTGGGACAATGTTTTTGATGACCAGAATGTGGAGGAGTTGGTGTAAATGGAGAGATCGCCACGGGGTATGGGGGAGCCAATCTTTTTCTTGGAGGAGAAAAAGCGATAGATTTTATTTTGTGGGACCCCGGGATCTCAGGAAGATTCCTTTCATAGAATGACAGGCCAGTAGCAGGACGCCAAGAATTGGGACAATTTTGCAAGATCGAAGAAGATTGGGGTGGAATTAACAACAGACTGAGCAGCACCGTTTCGGATGACAAGGTTTTGAAAGAAGTCGACAGACTCTGTGGGATACCACTCAGTAATTTCACAGAAGAGATGTTTCCACCCCTGAACTTCTAGCATAGTAACTAACTCCCCTAGGTTGGAAGATAGAGCCCAAGAAGTCAGGAACTTACCCCTACGATATTCCGTTCCGAGGCAGGGTCCCCGAGCATGTAACGTTGAGTGAATGGGTCGACCTTCACACTCCGTCGGTGTGGCTTTGGTGGTTTTTGATCTTTGGCGGAGGTAGCACCAGTAGAGGCATCGTGGCTGGCCGTGGGCAGTTCTTGGACTGGAGACGATACCGGAACCAGAGGAACAGGTTGTGCCTTGACGAAGATCGAAGGATTCTTTTTGCTGTGGGTCGGGTAGAGGTTTGGCCTTTTCTCTTGCGGTTTTGGGTGGAGGTTGTTGTGGTGGTGTTGCGATTTAGCGGGGATGCTTGGGGTTGTGAGGAGGTTTGTGTGGGTGATTGGTTGGTATGGCTTGTGGTTGATCGGTAGGTTGGGGGGTTGTGTAGAGCGGTGTTGGGATGGTGGTAGGGTTTGAATTGGGGTGACTCCTCAATGTCGGTCAAGAATTTCTGTTCTTGCAGCGGATGGCGGTGTTTGATGAGTGGATGGGTCGCGGGTTTCAGTGGTGGAGTGGAGGAGTGTGTGGAGAGAAGTAGCGGTGGTTTTAGTGGGAGAGTGAGGTGGTGGTGGGTGGAGATGGATTAGGGTTGCCATCGATTGGAGGTACGCCTGAAGGCGAATGGGATCGGCGAAATGTCGGCTGGGATGTTGATTCCGTTGAAGTTTATCCGGCCATTTGGAAATTGAAGGATGCTGGGTGTAAAGGGAGTGGAAGTGAGAGAGATGGAGTGGACGGGTGATAGATATAAGGCTGGAAGTTGCAGATTTCGTGTGTCAGGTGAGATAGAAGTGGCGACGTCAGGGTAGGGTGAGATTAAGGGCGACGATTTAGGCGGGTTAGGTGCGGATAGATGACGTGGATAGTAGCGCTAGAGTAATAGGCGTGCTAAGTAATAAAACACATTTCACTGATTCAAGTGCAAACAACAGACTCTATGAGACATGAGGGAGTACCTGCTGAAGATTGCGGTAGGGGCAAGGAGATGCGACCGTCTAGGTAGACGGAGTCAATCCGATTGCTGATCGCAGTGCTTCGAATCTTGCTGTAGACAAGGGTTTAGTAAAAATATCTGCAAGTTGATCTTCTGTGGGCACAAAGTCAAGTTGGATAAGCTTTTTCTCGACACAGTCTTTCAAGAAGTGAAAACGTATTTCGATGTGTTTGGTTCTTGAGTGTTGGACCGGGTTTTCGATATTTTGATTGTGCTTTTGTTGTCACAAAAGATTGGGATTTGTTCTTGGGTGACATGATAGTCTTGAAGTTGTTGTTTCATCCAAAGGAGTTGGGAGCAACAGGCTGCAGCAGAGACATACTCTGCCTCCGCTGTAGACAGTGCTACGGAGTTTTGTTTTTTGGAGGACCATGAAACAAGGCAAAGACCCAAGAACTGTGCATTACCTGAAGTACTCTTTCGATCTTGGAGAGAACCAGCCCAATCAGAGTCACTATATCCAGATAAAGTAAAAGTAGGAGATCGTGGATACCATAGATAGAGTGTACTTGTACCTTTAAGATAGCGAAAGATACGCTTGACTGCTTTGAGGTGAGACTGTTTTGGTGCTGCTTGGAAGCGAGCACAAAGACAGACTGCGTGAAGAATGTCTGGGCGACTGGCAGTCAGGTACAAGAGGGACCCTATCATTCCTCTATATTCGGTGGCATTGACGCCGACTCCGTCATCATCAGGATGCAGTTTGGCAGATGTACAGCTTGGTGTGGACATACTCTTGGCATTTTTTAGGTTGTACTTATCAAGGAGTTCCTTGATGTACTTTTGTTGATGATCTTGATCCCGTCCCTTTCCTGTTGAATTTGTAATCCTAAGAAGAACTTGAGCTCACCTAACTCATTCATGGAAAACTCTTGCTTCATAAGGTTAGCAAAATGGTCACAGAGGGTGTTACTTGTGAACCATAAATGATATCATCAACATAGATCTGTACTAGAAGTAAGTCATGTGATGAGTGTAGAATGAAGAGCGTTTTATCTACGTTACCTCGAGAGAAACCATTTTGCAATAGATATGTAGACAGTCTTTCATACCAGGCACGTGGAGCCTGTTTCAGTCCGTAAAGGGCCTTACACAGTTTGTAGACGTAGTCGGGATGGACGGAGTCTGTGAACCCTGGTGGTTGCTCGACGTAGACTTCTCTATCAATGTAGCCGTGGAGGAAGGCTGTCTTAACATCCATTTGATATAATTGGAAACCTTTGAAAGCAGCAAACGCAATGAGCATGCGAATTGCTTCAAGACGAGCTACGGAGCGAAGGTTTCATCATAATCAATCCCTTCTTCTTGATTGTAGCCCTGAACACTAATCGAGCTTTATTCCTGAAAACTTGTCCTGCAGTATCAAGTTTATTACGAAAGACCCAACGAGTACCAATGGTTTGTTGATGTGGGGGCGAGGAACTAACTCCCAGACAGCATGTCGCTGGAGAGAATTGAGTTCCTCCTGCATAGCAGTAACCCAATCACTATCAAGGAGTGCTTCTTTGACGTTTCTTGGTTCAGTGCTAGACAGAAAAGCACCAAAGGCACAGAGATTTTGCATAGCTTGTAGGCGTGTTTGAACACCGGAGTTTGGGTCTGTAATGATGTTTTCAGGAGGGTGAGCTGATTTTTGCTGGAACTGTCGCGTGAAGCAGGAGGGGGTGTGTCTTTGTCAGAGGAGTCAAAAGTCAAGTTTTGTGGTAAGGGTGTCTCCGGGTTATGGTCAGAGTCAGTAGATTCTGATGAATTGTTTTGTTTGCTGGGGAATCATGAGGAGTGATGGAGTGGGACTCAGGGAGTCTTCCTATTGGTACAGTGATGAAGTGTGGATCGGTGAGAAAATCATCAGGGGCAAAGTCAAGTTGATCAGAAGATGAGCCAACGTTGTGGGACTCATCGAACTTGACATGTGGGCTTTCTTCTAAACATTGAGTTCTCAGATTGATAACACGATAAGCTTTGCTTTTAGAAGAATAGCCAAGAAAGATACCTTCATCACTTTTAGGAGAGAACTTACCCAAGTTGTCCTTACCATTATTGTGGATAAAGCACTTACATCCGAAACGCCTGAGATGTATAAGACTTGGTTTACGTTGACGGAGTAGTTCATAGGGTGTCTTGTGAAGAAATGGATGAATCAGCGCACGGTTTAACACATAGCATGCTGTGTTAACAGCTTCTGCCCAGTAAGATGAAGTGAGTTGACTGTCAATGAGCATGGTGCGAGCCATTTCTACCAAGGTTCTATTCTTGCGTTCAACTACTCCGTTTTGTTCTGGAGTACGTGCTGATGATATTTGGTGATCCACTCCGTTGTCCCTGCAAAACTCATCAAACGATTTGTTGCAGAATTCAGTACCCTGGTCCGTTCTCAGGGTTTTTAGAGTAAATGAAAATTTGTTACAAGCATTTTATGGAGTTTGACAACTCCGTAAAAGTTTCATCTTTAGTAGATAAGAAATGACCCAGGTCCACCTGGAATAGTCATCGACTATGACCAGGATGTACCTCTTACCACTTCTGCTTTGTGTACGCATGGGGCCAACAAGATCCATGTGTAGTAGTTTAGGGAGAGCTAGTAGAGAGAGTAGGCTTACTTTTGAAGGAGGACCGGGTGTGTTTACCTTTTACACATGCTTCACAGACAGAGTCTGTGTCAAAGGTTGTGTCTGGTAAACCTCACCAAGTCCTTGCTTTTGAGTTTGTTCAACAGCCTATGATTTGCGTGGCCAAGTCTGGAGTGCCACAGCAGTGAGTTTTTGGAATGCACGTTGAGACAGACTTGATCGTCTGGGTTAATGGAGTTTAAGCACATTTTGTAGAGATTCCTTCTCTACGTCCCACAGCTTTTAATGAACCTGTACGCTCATCATAAACCTTACAATCCGAAGAGGAGAAAAGTACCAAATTGAATCTATCACAAATTTGAGAAATACTTAGTAAACTGTGTTGGAGTCCAGTGACCAGATGGACTCCATCAATTTTAAATTTTGAGGGGTTACCTACGGATCCAACTCCCACGATTTCACCCTGGTTGTTGTTTCCAAAAGTAACCTTACCTCCTTGGTAGGATGAAAGCGAATTGAATTGATTTGGATCTCCAGTCATGTGACGAGAGCATCCACTGTCCAAGTACCAGCTGTCTCCATTCGCCTTCACCTACAAAAGAACAGATCATTTGTTAGATTTGGGAACCCAGATGTACTTGGGTTCCCTTTTCGAGCCAGACTGTTTCAATTTTTCTCGTGCTTCAAGTATCAATTTAACACGTTTGACATTAAAAGAGATCTCTATTCAGTTTATCACATGCACTGTCTCGATGTCCAAGACTCCCGCAGTAGCCACAAATTTGGTTGGTGGAAGATTGACGTATTTCTGTTGTCCTTTCCACCAGGAGTCGAATTTTTTTTTTTCTTGATATCGTTTGGCTCTGTTGTCGGATTTGGACATATTCTTTGGAATGTCGAACTTACCTTTGTGCCACTTGGGTGGATTGAGTGGATCGAACTCCGGATTGTAGATTTACAATCTGGTGAGAGAGTTGTTCTACTTAGAACGAAGAGTATCTCGATCTTGGCTAATTTCTTTGATTTTGGAGTTGGCCCACTCAGGTAATTCGGAGGAGGTGACTTGTTTGATAAACTTGACTGGCTTAAGGGAAAGAGCGTGCTCCTTTTCTTTCAGTCTTTGAGTGAGATTTTTGATAGTGGTGTTTAGGGATATGTTTTTGGATTCAGAGCATTAAGATCATTTTGAAGAGAACAACTTGTCAGTAAAATGGTGAGGTCTTGTTTGAGGGAGTCGATCAGGGTGAGAGACTCTTTCTGGTCACCCTGTTAAATGAGTGCATTCTAAGGTATCATGAAGTTCCTTTTGAAGGGAATCAACATGACGCCTTGATTCTTGTAGATCTAACCTGAGAGACAAGAGATGGTTTTGTGTTCCTCAGCTTCATCTCTTAGGCATACATAAGACTTTTGAGATTTCGAGTTCCTCAGATAGCTCGGTTATCTTGCTGGTAAGACTTGCTTTGAGAGTTGTTCTCGGAGACAATTTTAGCAATTAAAGTCATAAATCCCATAGGAGAAATACGGTAAAGGTCTGTTTCAAGGTGAGAACGAGTTACCTCATTATCAGGAATCATGGACTCCGTCGTGTCATGTGCCATTAGACATACCAATCCGCTGGACTCTATGTCTGGATCGTCGGAGTCTGAATCGCCCCCCATGCCATCAGCGATCTCCCTTGAGATTTTCCATACTGGTTCTTGAGTAAAGGACAGTCCTTCTTGAAGTGACCGGGTTTATTGCAGTTGAAACAAGTGACAGAATTGAAAACTTGTTTAGAGGTGTTCGAGAACGACCGACTCTGTCGATTAGGTTGGTTACGCATGAATTTTCGGAAGTTCTTGACTATGAAGACAAAGTCCTCCATAGTCTCAGCCTCACTTTCCTCAACAATAATGTCCACCAGTTCAGCCTTAGCTTGTCTGATTTGAGTATCAGCAACATAGGCTCCTTCTTGAGTTAACTGAGTCGAATTAACCTGCAAGGCTTGGTCATTCAAAGTAGTAGTCTTACTAGAAGAGGGAGAAGTATTACCACACTTCTTTCGAACATTCTTCTTATATTTATCTACGGATTGTAGATAGGAACCTAGGTCTTGACAGCTCCATTTGGATAAGTCCTTGCATGCTTTGGTGGAGATTACTGTCTCTGCCCATTCTTCTCTGAGACTGTCCAGCAATTTATGCAAGACACTCTCTCTATCTGGTAGATGCTAACTTCCTGCATAGTAGTAGTTAGTAAGTAGAAACGATCAAGACTTCTTCCAGACTCACCGGGTTTTTGTAGAAAATTTTCATAGTCCATTCGAGTTCTTGAGCTTTGCATTTCTTTAGTTCAGTGACTCCTTCGTGAGCTTGAAGGAGTGTCCAGATCTCATTCGCGGACTTACAGTTGATTTACTCTCCTTTGTTCTGGGATGGACAAGCAAGTGTATATTGCGCGTGATGCTTGACGATTCAGCTCGTACCTCTTGCGATCTGCAGCAGTCCATGTGGATCGGTCAGGATTGACTGCAAGATCTCCTCCAGTGACTATCTCCCAAAGCTCGGAGTTGACAGACTCGATGTGTTGCTTGATCTCGTTTTTCCAGTGGTCGTAGTTGGTGGAGGTGAGTCTGGGATGCTCGAAGTGCATTTTGTTGTTTTGATTGGTGAAGAGGTCTGCCATTGCTTCGTTGATTGTATGTTAGCCTAAACAAAGCTCTGATACCACGTGTAGGATCGGGTGGCTAACTCAAACCAATCAAAGGTGTGAGTCTAAGGATTGGTTTGACTCAATCAGCCTTCTTAACTGAGAAGCACTCTGTGAGATAGAGGCACTCAATCGAATTAACCAAACTAAGGTTGCAGAAGACTTTTGCGGTAATTGTAGCGAAATGATGAAAGGAAAGAAGGACTCTGTGGAACTCAGCAAGATACACAAATAAGCTATTTCATTTCCTGGTCAAATAAAATAACTTACAAATGCCCACTAAGTAGAAAGGATCTACTTAGCAGTTTTCACTCACTCACCCAACACACTTTCTAATCAGAACAATGATAAGTGTAGTGAAACTAGGATCTTCCTAGGTAGAGTCTATCTAACGGCGCTAACTAACTTGGTACTTAATCTCTCTCTCCTTCTGGCTTACAATGCGATTCTCTTTCTCTCTCTAAGCTCTGAAATAGTCCTCAATGAAAGCACAGAGAAAAACTAACTATTACACATCTTATTTATACTCTAAGTACAACAGCAAGTCGAAGGAGTTAGTTCCGAAAATACCGGAACTAACTTAGTGGGCAACTTCCAACGGCTCTTAAGTGGTCTTCTTACTTGGGCCGCGATCTTCGGATGTTGAGGAAGACCCTCATGACCGTTGTGGCACTTAAGACATTCCGAGTTGACTCCTGATTTTTCGCAACAGCACGAGAGAGTCTTTGAGGTCTTCTTTGTTGCGCCGGACTCTATCGAAGAGGATCACTCTTTGTGTCTGTCAAGTGATGATTGACTCTGTCGCAGTGAAAGACTATCTCTGCAACACTCCGATGTCCCAACAGAAAGAGAAAAACCTTCACTCCCCAGATAAGGATACTTTTAGAGAGTGAGAACACAAAGATTTGTCTTTTGATGAATGGTAGGAATAACAAGTGTCATTTTCACTGTCTTCTTTCTCACCAAATTACTCAAATAATCCTCCTTTAGTGATTTAAAGGTTGGCTCAAAAATTTCTCATTTCTATTCTAAAGAGAAGAACTTGCACCAGATTAAAGAAACTTGAAGCATCATTCGACATTTTGTGGCCTTGGTGTATTTTGAAGTTTTGGAAGATGAGATAAAGATAAGCCATCCATTAATAAGGTACTAATGGGTAGTTGCAAGAAAAAAATTGGTATAGAAGAAATTTTTATCCCAACAAACTTTAAGTTTAGGCAATACGCACTCAACTACTATAGATATGGAATGTAAAACCAATGATGAGTATGGGCATAGGAGGACGAGGAGTTATGGCTTGCTTGTTTACTATTCTATTAATGCCCAAATATTCGCTCCACACTAGGGTGAATCAGCCCTTTTTCATCAGAGTTCTTTGACTCCCAAAAAAAATCATATTAGCTACTCCATACTAGGATTTGTTTATGCCTTCCCCTGAGGTCATCCTGGTACCACTGGCCCAGGGCCAGTAATGTGTTTATCGAGCAATTACAAAGACAAACGATTTTATAAGCCATCTTGTCAGTTTCATGGTTCCCATTAAGAGGTGAATCATGGAAAATCTTAAGGAAGATTATAGAGAGAGAAGAAGAAGATTTGAGGAATACGCCTACTAGATGTCTCTTGCTCTTCTTAATTGTCCATCTAGCTTTACGTGCTCCCTTCTATTTATGGTAGTTGTGTCAATGGTAAGAGGATCCCTCCTTGTATATGGGTTGGCAAGAGTTTAGTGTTCCACATTCCTTCCTCCGCTCGTTTCTTAAGTCATCTGCAACTCCAATAATGCTTAAACTTCACCATTCTACCTTTGCCCTGATCCATTCAATTCAATCCTTCTCCATTTTTCACAATTCGCCTCCTTGATTTCTCCCTACCCACAATTGTTTGTAGTATAAACACTTACAAAATCAACCCTATAGAGCACACAATGATCAATACATTTTTTTGTTTTTTCATCCCTCTCAGCTAACTAAAAAATAATTTGGTGTGTGTTTGTTAACCCTAATATTTCATATCTAAATGAATTCCTCCAGTTCATTGGGAGTCTTTGAGATGTTTTTCATCCCCTTGGAATCACAAAGGTGGGTTAAAATACCTTATCTTGAGTTTGTACCGCGGAGGAGTTTCTTAATGCATCAAGGGGGGTCCTTGGTATTTTCATCTTTGGCCATTGGTTTCGGACTCGTGCAACTTCTCTTACTTATTCAAGTATGGAATTCATAAACTAACTATGTTTAGGTTCTCTTCATGGTTTTTCTTGTCGACTACCGCACATGGCCTGCTAATATTGCTTTAGATAACCACTTGGGAACCTTGTTATGGTTGAAGACAACTTCATTAGGTCTTTGAGGGCTCTCTCAGGGTTAGATGTTCCATCGATATCTTTGGCCCCTTGGTTTGTAATATTTTTGTCAAAACTTGGAATGACTCATTCATTGTAAAGGTGGACTACAAAGATTTACCAATGCATCGTTACCAATGTGCTTATCTTAACCACATATCCTTTCCTACAATGTAAAGATACCACGTTAAGGGATGGTTTAGAGAATCTATCTAGTCCTTGTTTATAGGAAGATTCTTAAGGGACAGAAGGTCTATATTGATGGGCATGATTAAAGTCAACATCTCTGATAACTCGATTAGTAATCCATGTAGAGCCTCTTCAAGCTTCTATATTATGGCTCTATGCCCCATGTGTAATAGTGGGATGTGGAGCTATCCCACAATCATGCGGATACATTATGAGAATGTCCTAAAGTATTCATATAATCATACTTGGAATGATTTTATCCCTCTTTATGCTCATTGTCACAGTTCATAGATGGAGGCCTCAAGGAAGCTACTTGGAACCAAATTTTCAAAAATTCATTGTACCTAGGGAAGAGATTTCTGATCCAAAGAAAAATTAAAGATTTAGGTTATTATTTTAGCATTATGGAAAGCAATCCCAGCCCCAACATCTTCAACGCATTCCTCCTTAAAAGTGAACTAAGACTACCCCTGAAGATTACAATGATGAGATTAAAGGACAGGACAAAAATATCAAGCTTCATGTTCATATTTATAATCAAAGTATTGTGACCCACATGGTCATTGGTCATTCAAGAAAGTAAGGATCCATGATCCTCTGGAAATGGACTTGAATGTCATGTCCTTGGTCTTTTGTGGTTTTCTTTTCAGTTGGTCTCTTTTTGTCTTAGGTTATGGGGTGATTAGATTAGGGATGTCATATGGCTATGTGGCACTTAATCCTAATCAATAAACTAGGCGTGTCACTACTTAGGGGTAAGTCTTGCGATCTTTTTTTTTTTACTTTCCATGTGTCTCCTTTTTTTATGGTTTGTTCTTGTTTAGCAATAGGCACATGACTTATAGCTAATTGTAAGTTTTTCTATGTTGCCTAAATTCTTCTAATTTGGTTAGTTGATTAGTTGTCTTTGCATGTGTATATGGCCTATTTTAAGTTCGGTATTTTTATGAATTTTTAATCCTTTTTTTGCTTTGGTCTACTTTTAGTATGGCCAATTTCTTAGCTACAACCGAATGTAGCTACTTACAGCTACATCTGGGTGAGAAATTGGAAACAGATACAGAGCGTGCGTGTTTTGGCTTTGGTTTTTTTATCTCAAAAACTTTAAATTGTTGTAACTTTTATATATATATATATATATATAAGTCCAAAATGAAAAAAAATTATATCATTGTTCACCTAAATTCAAGCTCTTCAAAACAAGACCAGTCATGGATATATTTTGACAACTTTTAGTAAAACTTATTTTTATATGTATAGTGTAAAGAACGTAGAAAACTTGTACAAATCGTCATACAAAACTGTACAAATGTTCATTAAAATATGTACATCTACACTTAAACACATGTACATTCTTACATTAAAAACATACAGATGGTCACATAAACCTGTACGAATCATTAAATATGTACATCCTTAGATTAAAATCTGTACATATAAGGGAGAAAACTTGTATAGATGGTCATACAAACATGTACAAATGTTCATTAAAGAACATGTACATTCACTAATGGAACAGAGGCCTAAAATTACGGTCCAAAACCCTGTTTAATTATGGTTATGGACCGTTGTTAACGCGGACGTCATTAAAGACGAAGATGTTTTAATTACAGTTTAAAACTGTACTTAAAGGCCTTTTCCGGTCCCGCGTGTTAGGGACTTGACATTATGGTTCGAAGGAAAACCGTAATCTAAAGTGCTTTGGCGCGCGCGGGCCATTGGACTTTAGATTACGGTTTTATCAGGAACCGTAATCTAAAGTGTGGTACGGTTCCTGATAAAACCGTAATCTAAAGTCCAATGGCGCGCGCGCCAAAGCACTTTAGATTACGGTTTTCCTTCGAACCGTAATGTAAAGTCTTTTTTTCATTTATTTATTACAGAGCTACACAATTGCAATAGAGGGCGGAATTGCAACAGATATGCAACAGAGGCCAGAATTGCAATAGATATGCAGAAACTGCACAATTGCAACACACCTAAATCAAATAGCAACAAAACACATTCATTCTCTGCGCACAATTTCAACAAATAACAGCATCTATAATTGCACCCGAATCTGTTACAGCAGATACATACAATCTGTTATAGCAACAAAAAACATTCTCTGCAATACAGCAAAATCTATTACGTACAGTAACTAGCAATTCTGTAAAGGTCATTTCAGTTTCATGCCACTACACTATATACAAAAAGATAGCTAGTCTACCAATTCTTTTTTAAAGTAAGGCTGACATGCACTCTTTGACTTGAAATAAGTCTTTTGCACTGTAAGTCGAGGATTTGGCAAAGTGCTCTTTAATCTGGAACAATAAAAGGAATGAAACACATAATGAGATTAAGATAAGACAAAAAATTTGCACAAAGACTTAAATACAAGACAACATTTGTATTACCTTGTCTTCAGAGTTCTCAAATGATGGGAAGTACCCGCAGAACTCGTACATGTACCGCATCATCTAGTACCCGCAACTCCTAGAATCCTTTTAGGTAGGGCACTAAATCACCAAAATTCATAAATGTAAAACAATTGTAAAACGATAAGCAACACGAATGAAATAAATGAATTACCAAACCTTGATGTATGTGACTTTCATGTCACCAAACTCTCCCTGAGGGCCTTTTTTGTAACAATTGTCATATTATAAAAAAGTTTAAGCACATGAACGAGTAATTAATTTTGGTTCAAAAACCTACAAACAATTAAGCATTAATACAACTTACGTTTTGATTAGGTCCAGTGTTGAATTCTGTCACTGCCCTAGTGGATCTAGAACGAGCAGAGAAACAGCGGTGTGTAGAATAAACAAAGCCCATGGTGGCTACAATTCAAATACAAATGAATGAGAAATGAAGGTAACAAAAAGTTAGCTAATTAGTATGTAAATTATATCAGAACTCACGTTTGGTGATACAGCATTAGCAAAAATAATTTATTCTGTTCATTAGCAACATTGAAGCAATGCTTCATGTATTCACAAAACCTCCCAGGCTCCCTAGTGACTGACTCATATGATAAACGCTCCGGGCACACCGCAAAAATGGAGGTGATGTTCTTCTCATGACATCTCTCAAGTAGACATCTATTATATCAAATTTACTATAAAAAGTTAGCCAATGCAACTTCATAGGTACTTATTCTATGTGTTTTTACTGTATAAGGAAAGAAAACTGACGTTAGATAAGCTTAAATTATGTTAATGTTCAAGTAATCTCCACACATCATCTCTCTGATGTCCCCAAAGTTGATCGTCGTGGTCATATCTTCTTCGAAGTGATATAGCGACTTTGGAAGCGTCATCATGAAGTTGATGCATTGAGATGACCTCACAATGATCTTGTCGTAGAGATTGACCTGGCGAGGCCCTGTGTTTAATAAGTTTCTCTGGCAGTGAGAACTTACTCGTTGGCGCCCTGAAGTCCTAGTGTAAGCCCGGGTCACTGGATTCTTACCTTTTGCACCTCGGTTCACGATTCTTATCCTTCACACAAAACAATAATGCATAAGAAGGTAAAGATAATTACAAATTGATTATTATAGTAACATTAAATATATATTTACAACATACCCTTGTACTGCGGACAGGTCCCGCCGGCACGCTGATCTCTTCTCTAAGCCAGGATACGAGGCGAGGAAGCTCAAGGATCTATAATGGATTATATTAGACACTAAATGCTATATAATGGATTATATTAGACACTAAATGCTATATAATGGATTTTATTAGACACTAAATGGTTGTCAAACAGTCTTACCTCATCGGTGACAACAATATAACATGCTGGCAGGGCAATATGTCTCCCTTCGCTTCAACTAGCGTGCATTTGTTGTCTCACGCCATCGGAAGGTATGCATTCTCAAATCCTTCAATTATCAAGTCCAAGGTCACACGCGTAAAATGGGGGTAGACGTACTAAATTGATGAGCGTGAGTGGACATGATGGCAACACTGTCCCGTAGGCCACATCTACAGGGTGCCTGTCCAATGGTATTTGGAGACGACATTTTTTTACTCCTTTAATAAACATAGACATTGCGTGAAATAAATAAGTGCGTCCAATCTAATACTATTTAAAGGACTTTGTTTAAGGAGAAAAATAGTGAAACAAAGCTAACCTGGATGTTGCCAAACAGGTACGAGTCAGCTGCCGGAGCACAACCGGACGAGGAAGATGGTCGAGGAGGATCATGTTGTTGTTGAGTAGTCGCATGTGTAATCGCATCCAACGCTTGCTGCAGCCTCTCCTCGTAAGCTCGGCGCTCAGCAGCCAATCTCTCATCGTTTGCTTGGAGCTCAACAACTAATTTCTCCTCATTCGCTTGGTGCTCAATAGTGAAGTTACGTTCTACCATTGTCTCGATGTCAGCAGCATTCATCTGACCCTTCTTAGTAGATGGTGGGAATACGTGCTTCTGACGCACTTCTCCCCCAAATCCTCTAACACGCCCGGGTGATCCTTCATCCCGAGCGCTTAATTGAGAGCGTCGTCTTGAGAAGGAGGAGCGTGTAAGTCTATTTCTCCTCTCTATGCTGTTTCATATTGTCCAATTGTCAAAGAAGTTAGCACTAAATTTATGATCAACAAACACTTGAGTATATAATTAAATTATTTAACAGCTACTTCTAAACACTTACAATTTGGTTAGCCAGTTGTTTTGTCGCTGCATGAGGAAATATCCTTTGACCTTCTGTGGTTGTTTTCTGGCGTCCCAGTAGGTACATCTGCACCCTACTCGCCTCAGAGACATCCTCGATCGGGCATTCACTTCACTGCCGTCCTCGTTCCTCTGAGTCAGCAAACCAACTTTTTTCCACTGATCGATGCTGCCCACATATCCCCTTCGTCCCATGGTGTGGGGGTAGAGATTAGCTTCACGGTTTTACTGTGATTGTTCTTGTCTTTGCTGTTAAGACAGTATAATAGAAAATAAATTAGAAAATCAGGGATAAAATATTATGAGCATTAATTTAGAAAAGAGTACACACAAACATACCCTAAACTCGGGGGACGAGTGGTGGTCAAGGAATTCCTTCCACTCCTCTTCGGTGATCATGCCGGTGTACACGACATACAACGGAGGCTCGCGTGGGGGAACCCTATTGATCCAGTTCTCGACCAAGTAGTGGTGGAATAATTTAGCTTTATCACCCACCATAGAAAGAATGGTCTTCTTCACTTCTTCTAGGATTTTGTACGGTTCTTTCACCTTCTTCCAGATGGTCTCCTTAACTTCTTTCAGGACTTGTGGCCATGTGTGGTTGATGGAGCAATGTGATCTGGACAGAGTCCCTAGCATACTAGCGAACTCTGACCTGTTGCCCCCACAATACCTCTCATACCGGTCCCAGATAAGATTGATCTCATTCGGTTTCTACAGCTTCAGCCCACGGGTCGGGCCTCTACCTCTGGGTCTCTGAGTAGCACTCATAGAAGGTGTGCACTCATGGAAGGGGCAGCAGTAGTAGTGACAGCTGTAGAAGGACCGGCAGCAATAGCGGCTGATGTAGAAAGGTTAGCAGTAGTAACAACACTGGTAGAATGAACTGGTACCATTTGCTGATCATTTTCTAACTCTTGGCAAAATAACTTGAACTCTTCATACTTGCAAAACTTGAAAAAAATTAAGCATTAGATAATGACACAAAACAAATACACGAAATTTAACAATGGTCATATACAAGCATTACATAATAACTTAAATACACCATTATCTCTGAAATACCCCGAACTTAAAAATGGTGATTAAATAATTCTAATATGGTAATTGAGGGCCTAATAGTGCCTAAAGAATTTTGGTGAAAAAAATAAATTCAAAAGAAAAGAGAAAACGCTTAAAAAGTATAAAACGCAAAAATGAGCGGTACGTGACCATAAGAGGAATACGACCTCGGTTAGGGTCCTAGATTGATTCCTAAGGCTTAGTTAGGCCTAACTGATATACGGGAACAATTCCCGAAGAAAACGGATTCATAAAATGGATTAAAAACGCTAATGAAGCTTTAGAGCATGTTTTTCGAGAAAAGCCAAAAACGTGACGGTGAGTGGTCAAATGGACCTGTAAAAATTATAGTCAATCAAATAACTAATTAAACATTAATGGAAGCTTAAGAACCATTAAAATTAAAGAAACGAGAAAAATCCAGAAAACAGGCCCGGTTAGTGAATAGTGCTAAAGACGGGTAAACGAGCGTTTCTTGTAATAGACGAAAATGCCGCTAGCTGGGTTAATAGAGGGGGCCGGTTTTTATGTGGGTATTTAACATCCTCTACTAGTAATAACTAGCTAGAATAAGACAAGGAAGAAAAGTAAAAATAGAAAAGTGGGAAAAGTAGAAAAGGTACTTTTTCCCCCTCACTCCTCTCATTTCTCTCTTCTCTCTCCTTCCCTCTTCTTCCCCACCATTTTCTTCCCCTTCCTCCCTCCCTTGCTGGCGATTTTGAGCTTCCTCATGAGCTCCCATGGCTTCCTCACTTTCTCCTCTTCCATAAGCTTCATTAAAGCTCCAAATACAAAACTAAACACACATTCTTGCTCATCTCACCAAGCTCTATCTCATCTCTTTTCAAAACCTCAAATGGAGAAAGTTGACCTCCATGGGTATACCTCATTGGTGAAGAAAATGGAATTTTATGGAGCTAGTTCATCCCCTCTTTCATTCAAGGTAAGAAAATCCAAGGAAAAACCCATTTTTCCTTCCTTCTTGGTCTTGGCCAATTTTCACCCCTTTTAATGCCTTATTTCTTTCTTTTTTGAGCATCCATTCAAGCCTCCAATGGTGGTTGGAAGCCTTCCCCTCATTGTTGATCAAAAACCCATTTCTAGGGTTTCCAAGGTAATGACCAATCTTAGTGCCTTAAGCATTTTAATTAATGAGTTTAGTGTTTTTACTTACACTCATTTCCCTTATTGATTTTTGGGTTGGAATTGGGCAACTCCATGGCCCTTGGCCGATTTTGAGTCAAGAGGAGTGGAGAAGAGAAAGAGAAAGAGAAAGAGAAGAATTGAAAAGAAAACTCGAGGAATTTAAGGTGAGAATCTACCTCAATGTTTAATCCTATGTGTGTTAGAATATTGGGATGGGAAAATTAAATGAATGAACCAAACTTGAGATAAGAATTTGTTTGGTAGTAACTGAGAGTTGGTTGTTAAATTGATGTGTGTATTTAAGGGCCTTGGAGCCATGCACTTGGGATTGTTGAGCTATAATGTTGATTGATGAGATTTGAATGGCATTTGTGTGCTGGTAGGACCCTTTATGGGTGTGGCTAGTTTTGGATTGATTTAGGTGAGAATTGATGAGTTTGGGTATGCTAGGTTTGTGGGGAAATTATGGCAAAATTTGTGTAGAAATTAAGTGTTTTAGGTGACTTTATGAATTGGAGAAACTAGGAACAAATGGTGATTGATTTGGGTAGTTAACCATCATGAGATGGTATTTGGAGAACTAGAAAGAGAAGAGTAAAAATCGTGGCATAAGAGGATCTTAGAAATTCTAGAAAAGAGTTAGTGTACATAATCTTGGAAATGGAGGATGGACTTGGGTGTAGATAATGAATTTTTCTAGGAAGGAATTGGAATGGTCAAATGGAGTGAGAACAAAGTGTAAACTACCAAGAGGATTTTAGAAATGCACAAGTGTGCAAAATGCAAAATGTGAGAATTGAAATTGGTGGAATTGAACAAGAATTGGGTGATGAATTTAACCAATGATTTAAGGAGTTCTTAAGAGTGTTTTAGGGTGTTTAAACATGTAGAAAACATGTGGAAAGAGTAGGGAATGATTAGGTGTGAATTAAGGTTGGATTAGGGGTTGAACATTTACATTTTAGCAGCTTTTTAGCAGGGTCTGGGACTTAGGGGCCGGACCAGGTCCCGGACCAAGCATAAAAATGCCCCGAAAGTTGAGAAATCAGGTGGTCCGGGACCCTAGTCCAGGACAAGGACCTAAACCAAGTGGAAAAACTAGCCAAAAGTATGAAGATGCACTGGTCCGGGACTATGGGTCCGGACCAAGTCCCGGACCACCCCCAAAAATGTACCGAGAGTGTTTTTAAGGCTTTAAAAATGGGGGATTGATTGGTAATGGTTTTAGATGATGTTTAGGAGTTGTTTGGCGACTTGTAAAGGTCCAAAGAAGTATAAACAAGTGCTAGAAGTTAATGATAAAGTTGAGAAACTTAAGTACACTTGAGTAAACCTAAGGTAACGGGACAACAGGGTAAGTACGGGAGTAACAAGTTTATGTATCGTATGAGCTTGATATTAATAGCAATGTTTGAAACATTATCAGAGGATCAAGTGTGAACCAAGGAACGTAAGGTGACATGGTAGAGTAACCCATGGTGTAAGGTATGATTTTCTCATGCCCCGTATGCTACCGGGATTACACTGATTTGTGTGCTTGTGTGCCGACTTAATCAAGATAAAAGCATGAAAATGATTTATTGTATTTGATATGTATGTGTTGATGCATGATGTATGAATAACATACTTAAATGATTGAGTGGTCTAACTTAGTGTTATAGACCGACTCGTAGGTGAGTATTGCTTGATTAGAGACTCGTAGGAAGAGTCGTTCACAAATTAACGAAAACGTAGAAACACACACGAACACCATCGAATTAAGAACAACGATAATGCAAACCTATGAACTCACTAGAATGTGAGAGAGTTGTACAGGATTAGTAAACTCCCGATAACGGTTAGAGAACCAAATTGAAATAATCTGTGAAACAAATAATAGTGGAAAGATATAATGAAACCTCCATTAAGAGATTGACCCATAGTTCTAAGAAAAGAATTTCTGAGAAAAGTAAAAGATATATAAAGGACTGTCAAACTCCTTTAAAGGATAGTCGATCTACAATATAAAGATCCGACCAATTTGAGAAAATGTCCCGAACATAAAATTATTCGATAAGTTGGAGAAACCCTTAAATCTAAGAATACTAGACATTGAGAAAATTCCCTAAGTTATTAGATGATATCGAGAGAGATATTGGCTAATCTATATGATTACAATATAACTCCGAGAGAGGAGTATTTGGGAAATTGAGTAGTCAGGTAGAGATACGGACGTTTGAGAATTTGAGGAGCTAAGTGTATAGTTCCGTTTGATAGTCGAACCTTCCCACTATGCTAGACCTGGAGTAGGGTCGAAACTGGGGAAGTAAGACTTGTATTTGAAAGCTCAGTGGTGAGTCTTGTGTATGACTCTGCCCGGAGGTCATGGGTAATGACTTAAAAGATATCCATTTGAGAATTTGAGAATTGAACTTGAGAATTAAGATTTGAGAATTTAAGAATTGAACTTGAGAGTTGAGAATAGAGAATGAGATTGAGAACTTGGGAGTTGAGAATTGAGATTGAGAATTGTAGAGTTTACAAACCTAAGAGAGCTTGAGTAAGAGTATCCCAAGAGAATAGGAAGATAAAGAATAAAATAACTAAGGCATTAGTGAGGTAGAACCCTTAAGGCCTAAGAGTAAGCTAATACTAACTAACAATCTTGTTGTGTTAGTTGTTTATTGTATTCATTGTTTGTATACCTTTGAATGTGAGCATGAATGTTGAATTAAAACAAATCGCATGTTCTCGACAAAGTAGTCGGTGTACCCCCGTTAGCACGCGGGGTATGCGAATTTCATACCAGCAATTCGCTGACCCCCTTGGGTCCCCATTTTTACTTTACAGGTACTTTGAAGCCGATCACCATTCGAGAGTGTAAGACGGGGTTGCTATATAAGCACGGGTAGTTGATTAATGAAAGTTGTATTTAATTGTATTATTGAATTGTAAGTCCGAATTGTATCGGCAAAATTGATGATTGTAGAGACTCAGTATAGTATTGATTTGAGCTTTGGATTGTACTATGATTTGATTAAGGAATGGAATGTATTGCTGGAATAGAGTACTCGGTATATTCAAGTTCATCAGACCGATAGTAGAGTTGTAATCAGATTTTGTTTTGTTAGTCACGTGGGTGACTAACGGCATTGTATCACCCACCGTTTTTAAGTGAACTGCCGCTGCTTTGGTGTTGATAATTGAGACGGATTAGGGGATAATGATTTGATTAGCGGTAGGGGTGTTACAATATCTCAATCCACATACCCTCGTTATGGTCTGATCGTATATACTCACGATGACTAGTGACCTCAGCCTCTTCTAATGAAATAGGAACAGTTGGAGGTTCATCTTCTGCATCATACTCATCCTCATCAACCACACCATCCACACCAACTATTCCTCTTCTCCCTTTAAGCACGACAGACCTTCTAGGATTGCAGAGATCAGTTACATAAAATATCTACTTAACCTTCATCCCAACAATGAATGGCTCAACTGTAGGAGTAGCTCTAGACAGCTCAACCAGTTTCATACCATGCTCCTCCTCATGGTAGCCATGATTGTTGTCAACCCAGTTACACCGAAAAACACATATTTCATAGTTATTATAGTCTTATACCTAGATATCTTGTATAACACCGAAATATGATTGTTTTACTGAGACTGGACTGTGACCCACACCGCTGATGTCATATAAGTCTTGATAAGCTTCAAGCTCTACGCCACTGTTTTGATTCATTGACTTGCGACCCTGACATTCTGTGAAAAAGGTGAATCCGTTGACATTGTACCCCTCATAAGAAATTACATCCAGATTTGGTCCAAATGCAATTACTTTAATCTGTTCAGGCACATTTGTTGATTGATCGGACTACTCTCTGTCTCTGAACCTTCTGATAAATGTCCCAAACAGCTCATTTTGTAGTCCAACATCACTCATGTCTAGATATTGTGCTATTAAAATGCACAAGTGTTCATCAAAGTATGGTTTGACATCTCCAAGATGACTCAACACAACTAAATGAGCTTTATTAAGAGTGTCTATATCAATTCTTTTCAGTTTCCGTCCAACCGTGCCAACACCCTTCAATCTGCCCTCGTGTCTAGAACGTGGAAGTCCAATGGTATCGACACCTTCTATGTAATTGGTGTAGAAGTCTACAACTTCCTCTGTGACAGTGCCCTCTAAATACTGCCCTCAAGGTGACAACGGTTCTTCATTTTCTTCTTTAGGACACCCATGTACCTTTCAAACGGATACATGTAGTGAAGGTATAAAGGACCACACAACATAATCTCTCTTACAAGATGCACGAGGAGATGTATCATTATGTCAAACGAGGAAGAAATACATCTCCAGCTGACACATGTTTATCAGATCCTTTGTAGTTTAGTCAGATGTCCATCAAGAACCTAGACAAAAGGAGTTTGAGGAAGACACTGCTTTGTGATTGTGTGTCTGAAGCATCATGCAAGATCCCACGCATGCATTGAAAAAAATCATGAAGTAGGACATGACAATCGTGAGATTTCATTCCTACTAATTTCAAATCTGTCATGGACACTAGGCTTCTTATTTTTGAGGAGTATCCTGAAGGAACCTTGATGTTGTAAAGGGTACTACATAGACTATGTTTCTCTTCTTTAGACATAGTGTGACAGGCAGGAGGCAAGAATGTGTGTTTTCCATGTTCTTGCGGGCCAAGCTCTGTGCGTATGCCCAACTCAATCAAATCTTTCCTTCCTTTCAGATGATAATTTGTCTTTCCTTTTATGTTCAAAAGGCTGCTAGAGATACTTTCACCCACGTTCTTGTCGACATGCATCCCATCAATACAATGTCTAACCTCTAGATGTTGCTAGTACTGAGTTCCCAAAATATTGATTTCTTTTTCCGGACACTTTTATTATCACTTTTGGTTGGCAGCGTGAAGTTGTTGACAATATTATCCACCTTTTTGTAAATCTCTGTACCTGTCAAAGGCTAGCGCGCCACACTGTGATAGTTTTCCCATCGAACTCTTTCGCCTTCTTTCGGTACTTATGTCCTTTTGGAAGCATTTTTCGGTGGCCCGTGTACACGTTTTTGCCACTATGTTTCAAGCGAATGCTACAAGTGTTCTCATCACAAATCGGACACGCCAACGCCCCCTTGATTGAATAGCCTGAAAGATTACCATAGGCAAGGAAATCATTGATTGTGCAGTACAACATAGCACGTAAATTGAAGTCATTTTTGCTGAATGAGTCATAAACCATAGCCTCTTCATTCCACAAGTTGTGGATCCTCTATCAAAGGTTGTAGGAATACATCAATTTTGTTGCCCGGTTGCTTTGGACCCGATATTAACAGAGACAACAAGATGTGTCTTGGTTTCATGCATAACCACGGCGGTAGATTATAAATAACCAAAAGCACAGGCCAGGTATTGTGTATACTACTCAAAGTACCGTAAGGGTTCATCCCATCCATGCACAAGCCTAGCCTTAGGTTTCTCGGTTCGTTACCAAACTTAGAAAATTTTATGTCTATGTTTCATGCATAACCACGGTGGTAGATTATAAATAACCAAAAGCACAGGCCAGGTATTATGTATGCTACTCAAAGTACCGTAAGGGTTCATCCCATCCATGCACAAGCCTAGCCTTAGGTTTCTCAGTTCGTTACCAAACTTAGAAAATTTTATGTCTATGTTTCTCCATTGTGGCGCATCAGCGGGATGTCTCAATGTGCCATCCTTCTTTCTGTGAACTGAATGACACCAAAGATTCTCTGTGTCTTTCTCAACAGAGAACACATTTGAACCTTGGAATGATGGGCAGGTACCACAGTACCTTAGCCGGTGAACCTTTCTTACTACCTGATGTCAGTTTGTTGTCTCTTCAGATACCGTGACGCTCCACATGCTGAATAGCTTTCAGCAAATTCATCCGATTCCAAAATAACATGCAACCATTTGGACAAGCATGAATTTTCTGGTACTCCATACCCATTCGGCACATCGGTTTTTTGGATGAGTACATAGTCGTTGGTAAAATGTTGTCCACCAGAAGAACGTTTTTCAATAATTCCAAGAGGGTAGTGAAACTTATGTCGCTACAGCCATACTTCACTTTCAAGTTGAATATCTTTAGGATGACACTCAACTTGCTTAACTTTGTAGTGTCACACCCGGGGTACAGTGGTGTTTTGGCTGAATCCAACAAATTTTCATACTTGTCTGGCGTGTTAGAGTGATGTCGTTCCACATCTTCGAGCATAGTCTCAATGTCATCGTTCCAGAAATCTGGCTTAACGTCAACTGTAACGTCTTCCGAATCACCCGTAACTGTATCATCTCCGAGTTCTGTTTCTGTGTTTGCCTAACCATTATCCCCTTCGTCAGGCTTAATAACATCAAACACGCTCTGACCATGCCATCGAATTATGTCTTGGAAATCCTTTGTAAAACCATGGCAGATCAGATGTTCCTTAACTGTTTCAACGCCGCGATATCTCAAATTTTTTGGCAGTCGATACGAGGACAAAATATGTATCCCTTGTCTAAAGGTTTCAAATTGTTCGCCAACACCGTGCATAACTTATCGACTCCTTCTAAAATCGTCCAACTTTCCGCTATAAATCCACGAACGTTCCATCTCCTTTAGCTATGTATATGAAGGCAGCCATTTCATACCGTCACCCGTGGCAGAGTCTTTACATTTGTATCTTATCAACCTAAATCTCCATGAGTATTAAATCCCACCGTGAACGTGTACTCGTACGTTCAGTTAGGTTTTCACTTCGCACAGTCAGAAATTTCAAAAACTTTACGATTTTGCCCTTACCTTCAATTCCTTCTATATATACACATTTACCCTCCACTATCTCTCCACAACATTTCAAAATCTCAAACTCTTTATCTCTCTACAAATCTCTCTGACTTCTCTCTAGAATCGGTGTTCTAAGCGTAAGCGGGAGAGGAAGCTTTTGGGAAGGTGTTGCACGAGTCATCTACAGATCTGCAAAATCAGGTTCTTTTCTATCACAATTTACAGTTTTTATCGTAAAGTAGTAGTAAAAGTAGTAGATTTAGCAAAAAAAATAGACGAATTCAGAATCAGGGGTGGAGGATGCCAGTGCAGGCACCGGGAAGAAAGAGCACGCGCGGGCGCTGGGAACAAGAAGAGGGTGCGGGCGCCGCCGTTGAAGACTGAGCACGAGCGCGGCAGATGCGGAGTGCGCGCGGGTGCCGTGGGTGACTGGAACACGCCAGCACCGGGTAGGGTTGGTGGGCTTGGGCGCCGGGCTTTGGGGTGGAACGGGGCTCGTTTTTGTACTGTTTTGCGATAGAATTGTCTGTTTTTGTCATTCTACATATCTATTATGCGTGTTTTAATCAGTTCATCCATGTTTATGAATTTGTTATTGACATTGAACTACGGAAATGCATGTATGACCGGTATTGACTAACGTTGACCAGTCTTGACTAACTGTAAATATAGTATGACTAAATTCTACGGTAAACAACAGATGGCGGGAAAGGGGAAGTTTTTGTCTGTGTTTGGTCGGGGTAAGGGGAAGAGCATTTCTAACTGAGGTGAGAGTTCATCACAGCCTCATATGACCGGTCCTGACCCTGCTGGTGCTGAGAGGAGGCGTACACAGTACACGAATGCTTCGGCTAGGAAGCGAAGGGAAGTAGAGCTTCTACGAGCGCGCGAGGAGAGGATACGGGCAGAGATGGAGTTGGAGGATGAGGATGAGCAGGAGGAGGAGTATTTAGACCAGCAGCAGACTGTATATCCCGACTCGGTCGACGATGGGACACTGGTCGTGCAGTCTGATAGTCCTGGTTGGCCTACACCTGGAGCGGGACCGGAGAGACACGTCATAGCTAGGCTGACGATGAGGACAAGGACAAGGATGATGATGAGCCAGGTGCTGAGGATGAGGGTATATGTATGCGCTCGTCGCTGGTCCTCGCTACATGGTTTGAGAGAGGAGGTGGCGCAGATGCCGGCTGCTGATGTTTGGTTGCTAGGGCGGACTCCTGTGCCTGGAGGCCCCCAGGGTACGAGTTTGATCCCGAGCTTAATTCGGTGGTTACATCGCGCTTGACGTGTGGTGGGGAGTGGTATGTTTCCTGTCTTGTAATATATTTAAAAAAATTAGATTGTTTAGGAAATGGTTAATAAAGTGTGAAATCAATTTTAAATATTCAACAGGGGAAGGGATGTCTTAGCTTCAAGGCTAAGACGAAGTATTTGGAGGTGTGGACTCCAACTACATTAAGGCATCCGGAGTCTCGAGTGGCAGTTGAGGCGAGCGGACTGGGGCATCTTGCTGACATAGCGCATGATTGTTTTGACCTTACACTGCTTTCTGCTTTTATGGAGAGATGGCAGCATGACATGAACTCCTGTCACATGCCATTCGGAGAGATGACTATTACTCTCCACGATGTCTACCACATCTTGGATATCCCCATCACTGGCATGGCGATTTCCTACATGCCTAATGCGTCTGAGGCTCCGGTAGGTGAGGCGGCCCCACCCATGCACGTTCTTGTCCCCCACTTCCTAAAGCTATTTGGCTCCGTGAACAAGGAGTTGATAGAGAGTCGGTTCTTGGAGAAGAACCATTACGTTACTGAGCTCTCCACGACACTTGTCGTGGCCCTTACAGTACCCCCTACAGGAGACAGGCCTACCTTTGGTACTTGGTGGCCCACACGTTGATCATTGACAAAGGTGGGGATCGTGCTATGCCCTCATCCTACTGGCCCATCCGTGACCCTAGTAGGGTCAACATGTATGCATGGGGGGCTGGGACTCTGACATATCTGTACCGACAGCTCGACATTGCTTTCCGGGTACACGTCAGCTGGCTGGTTGCCTGACGTTGTTTCAGGTGAGAACTTCATAACAAGTGCACGAGTTTTGTACTGTAGACTTATTGTCTAGGTATCTTATTAATGGTTTCGAATGATTACCGCAGTGTTGGATATACGAGTACTTCCCCATGTTCAGGCTGGAGCAACTTTCAGAGTGGGATGAGTGCTTACCGATGTCGCGAAGTGGCCTCGTTACACGAAGAATCTGACAGATGACGAGAGGCTACGTTTCGTGAGGGGGCGTATAGACACGATGTCCTCCACTGAGGTACGAGTTGGTTTACAGCTGTAGAAGTAAAAAGTTATCATGTGTCGTATCATCAAACATTTGTTTACAATTTAAGTTGATGATTGCTTTTCATTAAATGAAACGTAGGTTGATTGGTTGCCTTTCGGCTTTGAGGGTACCCTCATATCACACGGGCGCTCCTGGTACTACGGCACCATACAGTTCTTGGACATTGCCGAGCCGTATATGCCCGAGCGGTGTCTGCGATAGTTTGGATTCATGCAGACTATCCCCCCTCAACCTATCAGACCCGACCACCATTATCGTCCCCGACACGGGAAGACATACCTTGCCGCTTACGACTATGGGACATTCGTGTGGGACAACACGATCGGGCCCACCAGGTGGAGGTTTCCTCTGAAGCATGCACAGATGCCATGGTCCATGGAGCCGGATTACATTCGCTGGTTCCAGCGTCGTTCTCATCCTCAGGTGCGTCCCCTTGGAGCGGATGATGGCCCCAGTACATGACGAGAGGATCAGCTACATGTATATACTTTGTCTTGTTGAATGTAGTTGCTGTTTCTAATTGCTTTTATATACTAACGTGCAATTTATACTTTACTACAGTATTGGGATGAGACAGCTCTGATTATTTTGCGCCTTGCACCGGAGAACAATGCGGACTGGCCTAACGGGTTCCCTACATGGGCGATTGATCATTTGGAGCAGACGTTTGAGTATTGCCGGCTTAATGTTCCTACCACCCCTGATACTGGCACACATCACAGGAACGTTAACCAGCCTCCTGATGGCGTGGAGTGGTACATCTAGGGTGGGGTGGCAATTCAGGTTAATGGGTCGGGTTGAAGCTCACCCATACCCAACCCAATTAAATTTGTATTGACCCATACCAACCCAATAATAATCGGGTTACAAATTATCAACCCACCCGACCCATATAAAATTATTAAACCCATACCTGACCCGTTTAACCCAACATAATTAGGCTATGCAAAATTTAAAAGACCTAGAATTAAATTTTTTATATTACTCAAACAGAGTTACAAATGAATGAAATCATACATTCAATATGGTAGATATTCCAGAGTTTTCATTATCCTCCGTCTTTTTTCTTTTTCCACATACATGTCGTGCTCAGTAGCACTTAACAGAAGAAGGTGATGTGTACGCGCCTCGGCCAAATATAACTGTATTTTCTCCTTCAGAATATAGAATCAAAACATAGACAAAAATCTTCAGAGTACAGAAGATATAGGACCACAGTGGGAGCTGTGGAGGAGAGAGCAATACACTGTCTTTTGACAATCCACATAACGAATACTCTTGTTTTTGCTTTATAAAGAAATACAACAAAGTAGTATTATTAAATAAATAACCCCTCATCAACAAGATACTACATAATTTGTATTATACTAATAGTAGGTTAGCACTTACTTAGTAATATAATTACATCGCCCACCCATGACGTTTGGCGAAATTACACAGCCCACCCACGAGGTTTCAAAAATTACTTTACCCACCCATGTGGTTTCCACAATTTTACATCCAGCAACTTTTCTAATATTTGATCAACTTAAAAGATAGTTAAATGATATCCAAATTTGATGAAACTTTACATGGACGATGCTAAGGTGTTTATTTTTGTTCAATGCCAAATCCAAAGTTTTTTAAGGTCATATATGACCTGTGGGACCCAATGAAACATGAGACACGTTCATCGGGTCCCACGGATCATATATGAGCTTAAAAAACGTTGGATTTCACATTTACCAAAATATAACACTTTAATATCGTCCATGTAAAGTTTCATCAAATTTGGATATCATTTAACCATCTTTTAAGTTGATCAAATATTAGAAAAGTTGCTGGATGTAAAATTGTGGAAACCACATGGGTGGGCAAAGTAATTTTTGAAACCTCGTGGGTGGGCTGTGTAATTTCGCCAAACGTCATGGGTGGGCGATGTAATTTTCCCTTATATTTTTATCTAATTATTTATTTATTATTATTTTAATAAAAAAATAAATGGGTCGGGTTGACTACGGGGTTAGGACTTTGAACCCATACCCAACCCAAAAATTTAATAGGTAACTCATACCCGACCCAATATTAAATGGGTCAATAATCGTGACCCAAACCTATATTTTCGGGTTGGGTAAAATTGCCACCCCTAATCTCGGGGCATCGCACCAGAGGGCTTAGGCCTAGAGGGGAGGGTATGTACCATAGGTAGATGGAGCAGGAGAGTCGGCGTGGGGATGATGGTGGGGTCGGGGATATGGAAGGACGTGGTGATGGATGAGAAGACGTGGTGATGGTCGGGGAGGACGTGGTGATTGGAGAGGAGGACGTGGTGATGGTGGTGCGGTGGTGGTGATGGTGGTGGTGATGGTGGGTATAGTGGGGGTGAGTATGGGTATGGTGGGGTTGGGGTGGGTATGCTAGGGTTGGGGTGGGTATGGTGGGGTGGCTATGGTGGGGGTGGCTATGGATATTAGACTTTTTAGTTGATGTTGTGATTTGAACTTTTGTTTTATTGTTGTAGTACTTAAGAAAGTTATAGTGATAAGCTAAGTGAAGTAACAGCTCTACTTCTTATCTTATAAAATGCAACGTATCAAACAACCAACTAATATTTTCAAAACAAAAAGTCGTGTCTATTCGATGCGCTCTCGTAGTTCAGATGTTCCCTTTTCTAAGATCTTCGATTGGTAACTATGATAACAATGGCTGAAGCAGATTCAAAACAAAAAAAACGTTATGTTTTGAAGGTTTGAATAGGATAGAAATTTGTTAAAGTTTAAAACCGTAAAGAAAACCTCATTGGAGAAGATAATGAGCGCCTACTACAACTGGGTGTCCGTTGATCACAGTGAGAATATTATTTTTCAACGGACGGGAAAGTGCCGACGATACTTCTGATTAATGTGTTCATTCTTACATTTTTCTTGTCATCATCTACTGCACACTTTGAAGTCTTGATCTTCTTTAGTCTTTCCTCATCACTCTTGCAGTCTAGTAAAGATCGCCAAGGCGAAGCAGTTCATGTTTCTCGTCACATCTACTGCACACTTTGAAGTCTTGATCTTCTTTAGTCTTTCCTCATCACTCTTGCAGTCTAGTAGAAGATCGTCAAGACGAAGATGTTCATGTTTCTCGTCATCATCTACTGCACACTTTGAAGTCTTGATCTTCTTTAGTCTTTCCTCATCACTCTTGCAGTCTAGTAGAAGATCGCCAAGACGAAGCAGTTCATATTTCTCGTCATCATCTACTGCACACTTTGAAGTCTTGATCTTCTTTAGTCTTTCCTCATCACTCTTGCAGTCTAGTAGAAGATCGCCAAGACGAAGCAGTTCATGTTTCTCATCATCATCTACTACACACTTTGAAGTCTTGATCTTCTGTCTTTCCTCATAACTCTTGCAGTCTAGTAGAAGATCGCCAAGAAGAAGCAGTTCATGTTTCTCGTCATCATCTACTGCACACTTTGAAGTCTTGATCTTCTTTAGTCTTTCCTCATCACTCTTGCAGTCTAGTAGAAGATCGCCAAGACGAAGCAGTTCATGTTTCTTGTCATCATCTACTGCACACTTTGAAGTCTTGATCTTCTTTAGTCTTTCCTCATCACTCTTGCAGTCTAGTAGAAGATCACCAAGACGAAGCAGTTCATGTTTCTCGTCATCATCTACTGCACACTTTGAAGTCTTGATCTTCTTTAGTCTTTCCTCATCACTCTTACACTCTAGTAGAAGATCGCCAAGACGAAGCAGTTCATGTTTCCCGTCATCATCTACTGCACACTTTGAAGTCTTGATCTTCTTTAGTCTTTCCTCATCACTCTTGCAGTCTAGTAGAAGATCGCCAACACGAAGCAGTTCATGTTTCTCGTCATCATCTACTGCACACTTTGAAGTCTTGATCTTCTTTAGTCTTTCCTTATCACTCTTGCAGTCTAGTAGAAGACCAACACGAAGCAGTTCATGTTTCTCGTCATCATCTACTGCACACTTTGAAGTCTTGATCTTCTTTAGTCTTTCCTTATCACTCTTGCAGTCTAGTAGAAGATCGCCAAGACGAAGCAGTTGTAACACCCCATCCAAAGCCAATCGTGGTTATCGCAAAACTGAACACTTAATCGAATTCGTCGCAGCGGAAATAACAAACACCTGGACCTTGCCACGGTCTGATCGTTAGAATATACCGGCCTTATCAATTACAACACTTATCCAAAATAAACAACCGACCCAAACAACACCATCTAAAATACCAACAACCAACCGAGTACAAGTAACTAAGTCATAATCACAACCTTACATCAGTTTAAATATAAACAGACGGGTGCACAAGCGCAACCCGTACTTAAAATAAACATCCCATCCTAAGTCTAACCGCTCCTACTCTCGTGGTGCGTCCTCATGGGCCTCTTACCAGCAAGTGTAAAAACTGCCCCCAAAGGGGGTCAGCACGAATGCTGGTACTCCCTCTCATGGCCCCCAAGCTAACGGGGCTACGACGACCAATTGTCGATAGCATGGAAATTGATTACATACACAAGCATGGTATGAAGTGCAATAACAACAATCCACAGATGAACATACTTAGTTCACAAACAACGAACGGCACAAGCGTTCCCTTATCAAGTGGGTTAGTAACCCCCTCCTTAGTCCTGAATTCCTTAACCTCAGTTTCTTATCTTACCTTAATCTTAACCTCAACTTATTCTCAGTATACAAACCGTTCCTGGAAGGGAATGGTTGTAGCTTAATTTCAAACCTGGGATTTAGGTGATCCCACCGCACCATCTTAATGCCACCTACCCTGGACGGGAGTCCAGCGTAGCTGAGCCGGCAACCGGCCCTAGGCTACAAGTCCGAAGACAAGTCCTTAAGCGGAGGGCGGATCTGATTCAGATACCGTCCCCCTTTCCTTAGCATGCATGACCGGAGTCAGTCCCGGGTTTCCTCACTCAAGTTCCAGATAGAATAAATCTTAACACCATGTGCTAGCTAAGCCTTAACGGGCATTAACCAAAGCCACCAAAACTTAACTCTTATTCTTAACTCAGTAAGTACTAACTTGGTTAGTAACAGTCTCAAGTCTCGTGGGTTAGTGCAAAGAAAACACATACACAACGAGAACAAACATAACCGGTTGCATGCTTTATCTTGTCTTAGTCATAGCAATTAAACAGATAGCACACAAGCCGAGGGACACCTCGTTAGCAAGCAGGTCACAAGAAAGATTGTACCGTTCACCGTCGACGATCGTTTGGTTTATCTCCTTCCAAGTCCCAATTCACAAGTCCTAAAACATTCGTTCAGTTTAGGTTATTATTCAATCCAACTCAATAGAATTCTTAACCTCCCTAGACATCAACTTTTACCCATTGTTTTCACCAAGCCTTATGGTTTTTAACTTAATTCCTAAGTGCATCATTCCTCATTATCTATTACACTTACTCTCCCACCTAATGACCATTACACCCACCAAACATGTCCTTAATAACCTTATAACATCACTACCTAATTATCCACATTCTTTCCTAACCTTAAACAAAGTTTTTGGCCAAAACAGTGGCATGTCCGAACTTGTGTCCGGACTTCCCAAGTTCGGACGCAAGCCGTGACTTAAAACTGAAAACAGACGCATGTCCGAACATGTGTCCGGACTTCGGAAGTTCGGACATGGGTCGAGGAAAATTCAAAGCAAAATCTCATGTGTCCGAACCTGTGTCCGGACTTCCGAAGTTCGGACACAGTTCGAGACTCTGAGAATTTTTACGCAACAGGGCCTGTCCGAACGTCCATGTCCGGACGGATGTTCGGACAAGCCAAAACACTCATTTTCTAAGCCTTTAAACACTTAACCAATTTTCACCAAACTTCTCCTAAAGCCTCATAATGTCTTCTAACATCATTTGGTACACTTACACCCTCATACAACATCCATAAAACTCATTTTCTATCTCCTTAAACACTTACTCACTTCATACCAAAATTCCTACACTTATGATATTTTCTCCTTGGTTTTCTAAGTGGTGTTTCATACCTATGATAACCACTATGCCAATAATGTTTCCTCACCACTACAACATCATCTCCAAAGCATCTTTTCTTACACTTTCCAAGGTTTTCCTTAAATTCTAAACTCTAGTTCTACCTAAACCACCTAAAAGTTTATGCTCTTTTACATCAAACTTACTAAAGTTTCCTAGCTTCTTTTATCAACATTTACCTAAGTCCTAAATACCCAAGTACATACTTTTGATTCCTAAATCCTTCATGGTGATACCTAAGTCATTATAAGTCATTAAAACACCTTAATCTCACCCTTTTTCATCAAGACAACCTCTAGAACTTCCTAGTACTTCCTTAGTCATTAAATCCCCTTAGAACATCTTAAACACTTAAGTTCTCCTTTAAATTTTGCCATGGGTTCTCTAGTATATAGTACATCCTAACACTTGGTTTTTTTCCATCAACCAACCAATATCACTCAAATTCTCATCACAACACCTTAACGCACAATTTACACCAAAACTACACCACATCATCATATAGTGTATAAACTTAAATGCTTGGCACTTAGGCCCTTAAATGACAATAATCTTAACCACTGAATTTCCACATATATTTGCCTTTAACCTGCGAATACACACAACAAGGCTCCCATTGAAATAAAATGCTTCTTGTAATTCACCTTGATATTCTTAAACTATCTCTTTTTCCTCATTTGCTCCTTAGTCACAAGTTCACAATCATGATCATTGTTTCTCCTAGGTCATATATAGCCTTTTTCTAATGTAAACTCTACACTAAACTCATCACATATCTAAATCCCATTCCCTTAAACAATAAAACACCTTAAGGTAAGTAATTTACCTTGTTCTTTTACAAGCTTTAAAAGCTTTCTTCCTTAGGTTTTTCCTTGCTCAATCTCGGTCACCAAATATATCCCTTGCCAATGTTCTAACCAATATCCAATGACTCCAATGAGTACTAGATAATACATTAACCCTAAGGAACAAACCCTAGGTTAAAAATGTGCTTTAAGGTATTAAGGTGATTGTTTTACCTTGGTTTCTCAAGACAAGCTTGGATATGAAGCAGAAGGACCTCCTCTATCCTTTGAAGAGTAGAAAACAAGCTAGAACAAGGCATTAAAATGAAGCCTCATGAGCATGCATTTTCGGTCAAGAAGAAAAGTGATGGAAACCTAGATTTTCTTACACTTTCTTTACCTTAAGAGAATGGAGAAGCCAATGGAGTCTCCAAACTTGAATTTCCTCCTCTAATGGTGGTTTGGCTTGGCACCAAATCAAAGCTCTTGAAGTTTTGAAAAGATAGAAAGAGAGAGCTTGAGCTAACTAAGAGGAATATGTAATTTGTTTTGGTTTTGGAGCTAAAATGAGTAAGTAGTGTACAAAGGAAGGTGGAGCTAGCATGGGGTTGTTCTTCACGTTAATGGAGAAGGGAGAGAGCTTGAGAAATCGTGGGAACAAGAGAGAATGAAGAGGTGAGGAGAGAGGTGAGTAAAATGAGATATTTATGTATAAAGTAAATAGTAGTTTCTACTTTATCCTATAATTTCCTTTCTTATTTGCTCATGTGGTGAATCATCACCTTAAAAACCGGCCACCCCCTTTTAATTAGGTTAGTCATGGTCTTGTTTGACCAACTAAATAAACTAAATTGACTTACTTTGACTAATGTCTTAAACTAGCACTATTTAGTTACTATTCACTAAACAAGGCACATTGTTGTGAAATTTTTGATTTCCCATTGATTTAGACATCCTAATGTGATACTAATTAGTACACATGTTAATTAAAGAGTAATGATGGACATTTAGCCACTCAAAACCCATTTACAAGACAATTTTTCAAAAATGTGCTTTAAGAGTCCTTAAAGCACATTTTGTGTTTTAACTTGTTTTCAAGCTTGGTTTTCTTTGGTAATTGATTTAAAATTACCATTAGGATATTACTAAGGTCTTAGAACAATATTTGGGTACTCACCCAAGTCTCTCCAAGCTTAGAGCACGTTTTTGCTTAAACTGCTCTTTTGGTGTTTCCTTATTTTCTTTGATTAGAAATGTTTCTTAATGTTTCTAAGGCATTATTTAGCCTCCTTATAACTTAGTTTATCATTTAAACACCATATCTAAGTTTGGGGTATTTCAATCTACCCCCCTTAAAAGAACTTTGTCCCCAAAGTTCACATATGTGCTTAACCATTCACGGTACTCAATTCCCTTAATCTTAACACCACATCTTATATTCACATTCACACATCTCAAGACTCAAAGGTCAATCTCAAATACAATACATAAGTATTATACATAACTCAAACTTAACACCAAAGTGTAGCAACTTACACAAAATTCACATCTTAAACAACCAAACAAACGACAACAAGTTTGTTTCCTAACTCAAAAGCGAGGAAGCTCTACCCCCCTTAAAAAGGGGTACGCCCCGTACCCTATACAGACGATCTAGTCAGTAAACAAAGAAGGGTACTTCGCCCTCATCTTATCCTCTAATTCCCACGTGGCCTCTTCGACATCCTGGTTAGACCAGAGAACCTTCACCAGTCGCACTGACTTATGGCGAGTGTCCCTAGTCTTACTGTCCAAGATTCTCTGAGGAGTCTCCACGGATCTCATTTTGGTTCTAAAGTCAACCTCTCAGGTTCTAACACATGGGAGGGGTGGTGCATGTATTTCTTTAGCTGTGAAACATGAAAAACATCATGCACTTTACCCAGCTCAGCAGGTAAATTCAACCTGTAAGCAACCGGGCCCACCCGCTCCGTAATCTCATAAGGACCAACAAATTTCGGGCTTAATTTGCCCTTCTGCCCAAACCTGAATACACCCTTCATCGGTGAAACTCGCAGAAATACCTGGTCGCCCACTGCGAACTCCAGGTCCCGTCGTCGAACATCAGCATACGACTTCTGCCTATCTTGAGCAGCTTTCATGTTCTCCCTGATTTGCTGAACTTCAGCCTTAACTTGCTCTAAGTATTCTGGTCCTATAATGACCGTCTCACTCGACTCATCCCAGCAGAGCGGTGTACGACATGGTCTACCGTACAACGCTTGAAAAGGTGCCATCTTGATCGAAGCGTGATAGCTGTTGTTGTATGAAAACTCGATCAGATGTAGTCTGTCAATCCAACTGCCCTGGAAGTCTAAGGCACATGCCTCAGCATGTCCTCGAGTGTCTGAATAGTACGCTCAGTCTGACCATCTGTCTGAGGATGGAACGCGGTACTCAGCTTGAGTTCTGTACCCAACGCTTCTCTAGTAGCTCTCCAGTACCTCGAAAGGAATCTGGTATCTCTATCTGACACTATGGTCTTGGTATCCCGTGATGTCTTATTTCTTTCTCAAACAACTCAGCTAATTTGGTCACCTTCCAAGTATCCTTCATCGGTATGAATCGGGCTACTTTGGTAAGGCGATCCACCACCACCCATATCATGTTGAGACCTCCCCTAGCAGGTGGGAGTCCAACTACAAAGTCCATGGAGATATCATGGAACTTCCACTCCGGAACTGGCATCGATTGTACCATTCCGCCCGGTCGTCGGTGCTCGAATTTACCTTCTGGCATGTGAGACACCTCAAGACGAACTCGGTAACATCTGTCTTCATCCCCGACCACCAGAAGTATCTCTTCATGTCTTTATACATCTTAGAGGCTCCCGGATGGATGGAAACTGAAGAACAGTGTGATTCTCTAAGTATACGGTCTTTCAGATCCGTGTTGCCCCGTGGTATGCATAACCGGCCCTTAAGTCTGATCAGATCATCGTCGTGAAGTCTGAAGTCGTATTTCTGACTCTCAAAGGTACCATCTGTCAGCTTCTGTCTGACCTCTCTCATGTACTCATCTGTCCTCTGAGCCTCTCGCACCTCATCAACCAAGCTGGAGAAAGAGACTAGCGAATGGAGTGAGTGTGCTCGACGGCTCAGGGCGTCTGCTACAACATTGGCCTTTCCCTCTTTGTATTGGAGGTCAATGTCATAGTCTTTCAAAACTCTAACCATCTCCTCTGTCGAAGATTAACTCCTTCTGAGTGAATATGTATCTCAAACTCTTATGATCGGTGTAGATCGTCACACTAACCCCGTATAAGTAGTGGCGCCATATCTTCAAAGCGAAGACTACAGCTCCCAGCTCTAAATCATGTGTGGGGTAGTTCTCCTCATGTTTCTTCAACTGGCGTGAGGCATATGCCACCACCTTGCCATGTTGCATGAGCACGCAACCCAGCCCTCTGCCGGATGCATCACATAAACCTCAAAGCCCTCTGTACCGTCTGGAATGGTCAGAACCGGTGCAGTGGTCAGTGAGTCCTTCAAGCTCTGAAATGATTTCTCACAGTCACCGTCCACAAGAACGGTGCATCTTTCTTCATCAGACTGGTCATCGGTTTAGCGACCTTGCTGAAATCCCTAACAAACCTCCTGTAGTAACCTGCCAGACCGAGAAAGCTCCGGATGTCGGTAACAGTCTTCGGTCTTGGCCAAGTACGTACGGCATCAATCTTTGCTGGATCCACTGAGATCCCAGCATCTGAGATGACATGACCTAGGAAAGAGACCTGGTCAAGCCAAAACTCACATTTGGAGAACTTAGCATATAGCTGGTTCTCCCTCAATATTTCCAATACTCTCCTCAGATGTTCCTCATGTTCAACCTTAGATTTCGATATATCAAAATGTCATCAATAAACACCACAACCGACTTGTCCAGCTGCTCCCGGAACAAGCGGTTCATCAGATCCATAAACTTCGCCGGTGCGTTCGACAAACCGAACGGCATCACTGTAAACTCATAGTGGCCGTATCGTGTCCGGAATGCCGTCTTCTCAATGTCTCCCTCCTTAATGGCTATCTGATGATACCCCGATCTGAGATCAATCTTGGAGAACACAGATGCTCCCTTCAACTGATCGAACAGATCGTCAATGCGGGGTAGTGGGTACTTATTCTTCACTGTCACTGCATTCAGCTCTCTGTAGTCGATGCAGAGGCGGAGACTACCATCCTTCTTCTTCACGAAGAGGACTGGCGCTCCCCATGGTGACACACTTGGTCTTATAAATCCCTTATCTAACAAATCTTTCAATTGTTCCTTTAACTCAGTCATTTCTGCCGGAGCCATACGGTATGGTGCCTTGGCTATCGGTCCGGTACCAGGTAGCAGCTCGATGGTGAACTCTACCTCCCGAGTGGGTGGCATGCCGGGCAGTTCCCGTGGAAATAAGTCGGGGAACTCCGACACTACCGGTAAGTCGGGGTCGAACTCAGGGTCTCTCTCTATGTCCTGTACATAGCAGAGGTACACTTCTTCCTTTCTCCTCAATTCCTTATACATTGCCATGGCGGTGATGATCTTAGTCGAAGGCTCTCTGGGCCTCTGGCGGTATGATATTGTTACCCCAGAAGGACTCCTGAGCAGCAATCTATGCTCGGCGCAGAGGATACGTCCCTTGTGCCGCTCCAACCAGTTCATCCCGAAGATAACATCAAATCCTAGCTCACTGAACTCAATAAAACTGACTGGAAAGTCTTCTCCCTTAATTCTGACAATGGCTCCTCGGTAGTAGTGAGTGCAACGAACCTTCTCCTTAGACGGGAGCGTAACCGTGAAGTCGGGTAGCTCATCAGCGTCTAGCCCCAACCTGCTCGCGAAAGATGCAGAGATAAAGGTATGCGAGGCCCCTGAGTCGAAGAGAACTGATGCCTCAATCCCATTAATCGGAAAGGTGCCGGTGAGGATAGTACCGCTGGCGTCGGCCTGTGCCTCTGTAAGTATGCTTAGTGCACCTTCCGTACCGAGTCCATAACCTAATTGTATTCATAAGCTTCATGAGTATTGATGGTATAACAAGAGTCGAAACAATTTATATGAACAACACTGTTATTTTATTCATAACCATCCTGTTTACAACATGTGCTTAATCTTACATCTCATTCTAACATTACATGGCTAATATTGTCTAAAGGTTAGGTTTAATCTTCCTGGTCTCATGTGTGTCGCATTGATTACTGCTGACGGTGCTGTATTCAGCTTGATTCTCTTAATCCCATGGTATAACATCCTTGATTCTCCTCCCATAACTAATACATCTCCAGACTTAAGTACCAACTTATTCGCACGGTCCGCACGCTTCTGCTCGCCGTATAAAAACTCTGCATCATCCCCAATGGACCAAGACACTACGGGTATCCCCTTTCGAGAGACTCCGTTGTCTCGTCCTTATCCTGGTGTAGTCCAAGTCGCCCATCCTTCTCGTAGAAGTTCACAATGCAGATGTGCCTGAATGTCTGGAATCGGTTCAGCTTCCATTTGCTGAGCGATTTCCACGACTTGTGTAATAACTGGATGGAACTCTTCGGGTATCCCGGTGGTGAGACTCCATCTTGCATCCTCGTGGTTTGGTAGTTCTTGGCATACGGATTCCATCCTTGCCTAAGCTCATCATCTTTAATTTCATCCTTGCTCCCCCTGGGTACTCCGGTGTGTAAAAACCTCCCGGTCCCATTCCTAGTTGACTGCATCTCTGACGATGGCTATTTGCGTTCGGGTGTCAGGTATCCCCTTAATAAGATCATACCTGGGCGGATAACCTGACATGTTCGGTTGGAAAGTCTATGGTTTCGATGTCGGTGTGCTCCGGGTTAGGTGTAAACGGTATTGGATAGCAGATGTTGAAGCTTCCTAAAGTGGTAGTAGGTTATATCTTAAAGTTCTAATCTCATCTCATTCTTACTTAACTCAATTATTCACCCAAACATGCATGATAATGCGGTAAGCAGGCAATTTTATTACTAAGTGGTTAAGCGGTACCTGGCCTCGATGAGGGTTCAGGCTCATCGTCCCGGTCCACCAAGTGTAGTGTGGGTCCCGACTTCTGGGTCACCCGTGGGTTCTTGTCTGCAGCTTGCTGCACCTTCTCTGACCGTCAGATCCAGCTCCCTGATCGGTCTTGCCCTTGCCCCTGGTATCGGGCCTATAGGCTCTGCTAGCAGGGTTCCGGTAGCACTCATATGCTCGGTGTCCGTATACCCCACAAAAGTTGCACTCCACCTTATTCCCCTTACAATCGAGCCCGGGGTGGTCCCTGTGACACCACCTACAGATGTAGCGTCGCTGGTAGCCACCACCGGCTCCCTTCTCAGTCTCAGATCCTGATCATTCACAATATCAATACTCATATCTCAAACGGTTACTAATTGTTTCTTAACTCATTCAATACCAATCCCTTACCCTTTGGCGCCCTAGAGCGCAGGGGTGTAGCTGCGTAAGCATACGTCAACTTAATGGCTCTTCGGAGCCTTCTCCTTTTCCTCCTTCCCTTTTGGGTTCTGATTTTTCTGGGCCTGAGGCTGGTACTTCTGTTTCTTGTACCCTCCTTGCCCTTGACTCTCCGAGCTCTTACCAGCATTCTTCCTCTTACATTCTCCTCGTCCCTCAGCTGGACGGTTATCTCAACCTTAGCAGCGGCATGATAGCACTCCTGCTTTCCACAGTATTAGTCATTCTTATTTCTCATAATCTAAATCTTACTCATTTACTTACTCAAATCTCAATCATTCTTATTACCTGCAAGGTAGTGTAACTCGTCGGCCCCATGCCGTAGCGGAGTCGATGGCGATGGCTAAGCCCGCCATAGAAGCGGTCCACCAGGATCTGGTCTGAATATCCAAGACCTGGCAGAAGACGGAGCAAGGCGGTGAACTCTGAGTAATACTCGTCCACCGTCATCTTGTCGGTCTGCTTAAGCGCATCCAACTGCAAGCGCTTCTTCGTCTGGACATGGGGGGGTAGTACTTCGCTCGTAGCAAGGCGGTGTACTGCTCCCAGCCGAACTCTGGATTGGCCACATGCTCGGCCCTCACCAGCTTCCACCAATCGCCTGCCGCCCCCTTCAGATAGAAAGCAGCCAGACGCACCTTGATCCCAGCAGGGACATCAAGGGTCTCAAAGGCGGTCTCCAGCTCGGAGATGTACGCCTCCAGCTTGGCGGGATCGGTCTCCCCCTAAAGTGTACGGGTCGAAGGTCTGCAAGACTCTTCACCCAATTTGGTTCCCTGGGTTGTGGCGGTGGAGGTGGTGCACCCACACCAGGCTGATAGCCCATGTGCCCTAGTGCGGCGCCACGATCTCGGCGATCGTCTGCCCACCCGGTATCCCTGAAGCATCATCGCCCTGGCCACGACCTCGGCTTCCTCTAGGACGTCCTGCCATCTGAACAAGCATAACTTACATTAGATTCACATCCACCCACTATTTTGGTTAACAAATTTATAACGTCCGTAGACGGCAAAGACGATCCACACTTATTAGTGGTCATCTGACTCTACTCACTCTAACTTCTCACACCCTTAACCCATCACTTATTCCTTAACTTATATCCTAACTCGGTGGTTACTCATGTCCGGTATTTCTTGATCAGAGCGTAACTACGCTCTGATACCACTTTTGTAACACCCATCCAAAGCCAATCGTGGTTATCGCAAAACTGAACACTTAATCGAATTCGTCGCAGCGGAAATAACAAACACCTGGACCTTGCCACGGTCTGATCGTTAGAATATACCGGCCTTATCAATTACAACACTTATCCAAAATAAACAACCGAGCCAAACAACACCATCTAAAATACCAACAACCAACCGAGTACAAGTAACGTCATAATCACAACCTTACATCATTTAAATATAAACAGACGGGTGCACAAGCGCAACCCGTACTCAAAATAAACATCCCATCCTAAGTCTAACCGCTCCTACTCTCGTGGTGCGTCCTCATGGCCTCTTACATGCAAGTGTAAAAACAGCCCCCAAAGGGGGTCAGCACGAATGCTGGTACGCCCTCTCATGGCCCCCAAGCTAACGGGGCTACGACGACCAATTGTCGATAGCATGGAAATTGATTACATACACAAGCATGATGAAGTGCAATAACAACTCCATAGATGAACATACTTAGTTCACAAACAACGAACGACACAAGCGTTCCCATATCAAGTGGGTTAGTAACCCCCTCCTTAGTCCTAAATTTCTTAACCTCAGTTTCTTATCTTACCTTAATCTTAACCTCAACTTATTCTCAGTATACAAACCGTTCCTGGAAGGGAATGGTTGTAGCTTAATTTCAAACCTGGGATTTAGGTGATCCCACCGCACCATCTTAATGCCACCTACCCTGGACGGGAGTCCCGTAGTTGAGCCGGCAACCGGCCCTAGGCTACAAGTCCGAAGACAAGTCCTTAAGCGGAGGGCGGATCTGATTCAGATACCGTCCCCCTTTCCTTAGCATGCATGACCGGAGTCAGTCCCGGGTTTCCTCACTCAAGTTCCAGTTAGAAGAAATCTTAACACCATGTGCTAGCTAAGCCTTAACGGGCATTAACCAACCCACCAAAACTTAACTCTTATTCTTAACTCTAAGTACTAACTTGGTTAGTAACAGTCTCAAGTCTCGTGGTTAGTGCAAAGAAAACACATACACAACGAGAACAAACATAACCGGTTGCATGTTTTATCTTGTCTTAGTCATAGCAATTAAACAGATAGCACACAAGCCGAGGGACACCTCGTTAGCAAGCAGGTCACAAGAAAGATTGTACCGTTCACCGTCGACGATCGTTTGGTTTTCTCCTTCCAAGTCCCAATTCACAAGTCCTAAAACATTCGTTCAGTTTTAGGTTATTATTCAATCCAACTCAATAGAATTTCTTAACCTCCCTAGACATCAACTTTTACCCATTGTTTTTCACCAAGCCTTATGGTTTTTAACTTAATTCCTAAGTGCATCATTTCCTCATTCTTACTCTCCCACCTAATGACCATTACACCCACCAAACATGTCCTTAATAACCTTATAACATCACTACCTAATTATCCACATTCTTTCCTAACCTTAAACAAAGTTTTTGGCCAAAACAGTGGCATGTCCGAACTTGTGTCCGGACTTCCCAAGTTCGGACGCAAGCCGTGACTTAAAACTGAAAACAGACGTATGTCCGAACATGTGTCCGGACTTCGGAAGTTCGGACATGGGCCGAGGAAAATTCAAAGCAAAATCTCATGTGTCCGAACCTGTGTCCGGACTTCCGAAGTTCGGACACAGTTCGAGACTCTGAGAATTTTTACGCAACAGGGCCTGTCCGAACGTCCATGTCCGGACGGATGTTCGGACAAGCCAAAACACTCATTTTCTAAGCCTTTAAACACTTAACCAATTTTCACCAAACTTCTCCTAAAGCCTCATAATGTCTTCTAACATCATTTGGTACACTTACACCCTCATACAACAACCATAAAACTCATTTTCTATCTCCTTAAACACTTACTCACTTCATACCAAAATTCCTACACTTATGATATTTTCTCCTTGGTTTTCTAAGTGGTGTTTCATACCTATGATAACCACTATGCCAATAATGTTTCCTCACCACTACAACATCATCTCCAAATCATCTTTTCTTACACTTTCCAAGGTTTTCCTTAAATTCTAAACTCTAGTTCCTACCTAAACCACCTAAAAGTGTTATGCTCTTTTACATCAAACTTACTAAAGTTTCCTAGCTTCTTTTATCATTTACCTAAGTCCTAAATACCCAAGTACACACTTTTGATTCCTAAATCCTTCATGGTGATACCTAAGTCATTATAAGTCATTAAAGCACCTTAATCTCACCCTTTTTCATCAAGACAACCTCTAGAACTTCCTAGTACTTCCTTAGTCATTAAATCCCCTTAGAACATCTTAAACACTTAAGTTCTCCTTTAAATTTTGCCATGGGTTCTCTAGTATATAGTACATCCTAACACTTGGTTTTTTTCCATCAACCAACCAATATCACTCAAATTCTCATCATAACACCTTAACGCACAATTTACACCAAAACTACACCACATCATCATATAGTGTATAAACTTAAATGCTTGGCACTTAGGCCCTTAAATGACAATAATCTTAACCACTGAATTTCCACATATATTTGCCTTTAACCTGCGAATACACACAACAAGGCTCCCATTGAAATAAAATGCTTCTTGTAATTCACCTTGATATTCTTAAACTATCTCTTTTTCCTCATTTGCTCCTTAGTCACAAGTTCACATTCATGATCATTGTTTCTCCTAGGTCATATATAGCCTTTTTCTAATGTAAACTCTACACTAAACTCATCACATATCTAAATCCCATTCCCTTAATAAAAAACACCTTAAGGTAAGTAATTTACCTTGTTCTTTTACAAGCTTTAAAAGCTTTCTTCCTTAGGTTTTTCCTTGCTCAATCTCGGTCACCATATATATCCCCTTGCCAATGTTCTAACCAATATCCAATGACTCCAATGAGTACTAGATAATACATTAACCCTAACGACAAAACCCTAGGTTAAAATGTGCTTTAAGGTATTAAGGTGATTGTTTTACCTTGGTTTCTCAAGACAAGCTTGGATATGAAGCACGAAGGACCTCCTCTATCCTTTGAAGAGTAGAAAACAAGCTAGAACAAGGCATTAAAATGAAGCCTCATGAGCATGCATTTTCGGTCAAGAAGAAAAGTGATGGAACCCTAGATTTTCTTACACTTTCTTTACCTTAAGAGAATGGAGAAGCCAATGGAGTCTCCAAACTTGAATTTCCTCCTCTAATGGTGGTTTGGCTTGGCACCAAATCAAAGCTCTTGAAGTTTTGAAAAGATAAAAGAGAGAGCTTGAGCTAACTAAGGGAATATGTAATTTGTTTTGGTTTTGGAGCTAAAATGAGTAAGTAGTGTACAAAGGAAGGTGGAGCTAGCATGGGGTTGTTCTTCACGTTAATGGAGAAGGGAGAGCTTGAGAAATCGTGGGAACAAGAGAGAATGAAGAGGTGAGGAGAGAGGTGAGTAATATGAGATATTTATGTATAAAGTAAATAGTAGTTTCTACTTTATCCTATAATTTCCTTTCTTATTTGCTCATGTGGTGAATCATCACCTTAAAAACCGGAACCCCCTTTTAATTAGGTTAGACATGGTCTTGTTTGACCAACTAAATAAACTAAATTGACTTACTTTGACTAATGTCTTAAACTAGCACTATTTAGTTACTATTCACTAAACAAGGCACATTGTTATGAAATTTTTGATTTCCCATTGATTTAGACCTCCTAATGTGATACTAATTAGTACACATGTTAATTAAAGAGTAATGATGGACATTTAGCCACTCAAAACCCATTTACAAGACAATTTTTCAAAAATGTGCTTTAAGAGTCCTTAAAGCACATTTTGTGTTTTAACTTGTTTTCAAGCTTGGTTTTCTTTGGTAATTGATTTAAAATGACCATTAGGATATTACTAAGGTCTTATTATCATATTTGGGTACTCACCCAAGTCTCTCCAAGCTTAGAGCATGTTTTTGCTTAAACTGCTCTTTTGGTGTTTCCTTATATTTTCTTTGATTAGAAATGTTTCTTAATGTTTCTAAGGCATTATTTAGCCTCCTTATAACTTAGTTTATCATTTAAACACCATATCTAAGTTTGGGGTATTTCAGCAGTTCATATTTCTCGTCATCATCTACTGCACACTTTGAAGTCTTGATCTTCTTTAGTCTTTCCTCTTCACTCTTGCAGTCTAGTAGAAGATCACCAAGACAAAGCAGTTCATGTTTCTCGTCATCATCTGCTGCACACTTTGAAGTCTTGATCTTCTTTAGTCTTTCCTCATCACTCATGCAGTCTAGTAGAAGATCGCCAAGATGAAGCAGTTCATGTTTCTCGTCATCATCTACTGCACACTTTGAAGTCTTGATCTTCTTTATCTTTCCTCATCACTCTTGTAGTCTAGTAGAATCTAGAGTAAATAGTCTACACGTAAGCTCATTGATTTTGGCCGCTAAAAGTCCTTTCTTTGACAAGGTGTTAACGAACTCCCAAATGCTAGTATTAGCTGTGTCAAGAAACCAATCTTAATTCTTTAACTTCAGTTGTTCACTAATGGGTTCAAAGCATCCAGTCAACATGAAGTCACTATACGTATTCACTATCAGTATGGTATTCATATGCTCTTATCAATACCTCTTGTAGGGAACTAGAAATATCTTTGAAACATACTTTTAGGACTTCAAAAGTGATTCTGCTTAGGAGTATCAACCTACGAGAACTGGTGGCCAAAATGTATCCCACAATCCTCAAGTAGTTCTTTGAAAAAAAATCAGAGCATTATCTTGATCATCAACTCCAAAGTGCTTGTTAGCTTTTGCACTCTTTGAAGTCTTGATCTTCTTTAGTCTTTCCTCATCTGTCATGTTTATACCAAATAATAATCTAGAGTTGATGCCAGGATATCATCTCCCTTTTCAAAACTACAAAAAAACATAAATTAGGTGGAAATGATTGGTAATTTGTATATGACGTGAATCTGTTAGTCTCGTGCTTACGGATAGAATCAGTAACCTTTCGGATGTTGTGATCGAAGGTATACTTGAAAAGTTACCCTTGGTCGACCAAGTAAGGATCAACATTTTGTCCAGCTGTTAGAAACACAAATGGGCCAAAATTCGATTGTTAGTGATGGATGAAACATTCTACAACTTCTTTTCTAAACTAGGTGGAAATGTTTTTAATTTGTATATTTAAGTACATTCATTTGGCAAAACACTCCGTCGCCTCTAATATATTGTTTTCATGTCATACAAGAATTCAAAGATAATATAATCTCTAATCTTCTAAAAGAATTCTACCTGTACCTGGTCCACTAGACGGGTAAACAAATTAAACCAGTGTTCGTTGCGCGGTATGTAAGGTCGACATAATGCGTAATTGCTCATGTGCAAACTTTTCATGTTTGCTCTTTCGTCGACGCTAAAGCGAGGCCGAAGAAAGTGAGATTGCGGGTTACTAGATAACTCGTGGTTGTGCGTTGGGACCATCACCAGGATAGACCAGCCCGTAGACTGTCCACCCTTGATGCTTATGCGGACCGGGCAGTTGCATTTCTTCGTGCCACGGCGCGGCCTTTGACTAGATGATGACGATTCTCCTATGCCAACCCATGGCTTATGCTTGCCGTACCTCTCACAAGTTAATACTAATTCACCGTTGTCTCTCTTAGTCTGTGTGATTAGGTAATTTTATTATTTCGCCTGATGCGAATTGCACAACTAACCCCGCCTCCTCATTATCCGCAAATAATTGACTCGTACTAAACACATGACCTGTGTCTATCTCCACGTCCTCGAATTCAGCATCATTCTCACCCTAAGAAGAAAAACGTCGTTCATCACAAAATACGACATGACCTGTGTCATATCTCCACGTCCTCGAATCAGCATCATCTCTCACCCGCAGAAAAACGTCGTTCATCACACTATGACTCTAAACCCTAATACTACTTACTTGATAGTAAAATAAACCACATAAGACATGCAAATAATCGCCAAATAGGATCATCACAAAGTACATGAAAAGACAACGCAACAGCACAAACGGATCGAAAACAGAGCAAAAACGAAGAAGATACAATAATTTGAAGAACGTGCACCGCGCAGGCGCCGACGGAGACTGGCCGGCGCCAGCGCGGACAGAACAGGGCGGCACGGGCGCGGACACCAGGATGACGGCGCGGCGCGGAGGCTACATAGACGGTGCTAGCGCGGGTGTAATGGGGCGGCGCTGGCGCCGGCCCTCGTTTGATACTTGGAAACCCATTTTTTGCTTTTCTCATTCATTTGCGGACAAATTCTACTTACTTCTACACATAAATTGCTAAATAACAACATAAATTACCTCAGAATGGGCACCTGTGTGTATTCCTCGTTGTTAACATCATCTGCATTATCGTCGTGCATTTCCGGACACCACCTTCGACATTTCCTTGATCATTTTTACTCTTCTTACCGAAGAGTTTTTTCTTCAAATTTCCGAACATTTTCTCTCTTTATCTCTCTAACTTTATCTCTCCTACTTTAGGATTTATGAATTTGAATATGATTTCATTACGTATTCGCTTCCTTTATATAATCAAATTTGGGGTCATCTTGTAATATATCACAAGTTGTGGGTAAATAAAGTAATTTCTAAAAAATATAAAAGAGAGGCAAAATGGTCATTTTCCAACTGTGCGAAGTGAAAACCAGACTGTGCGTATCGACCCTCTTTTGATATGTAATTTATTGAAAATTTCGGCAGCATCTCCCTACAGTTCTTCAAATGCACGATATTATGATATTAATCAATAATATATGCTTTCGAAGTATAATAAAGAGATACCACTGAAATAATCAGTAAACTACATATTAAAAATACATTCACACCCTAGGTGTGAGATTTAACAATCATGGACAGTCCCGACAGGGACTGCCCAAGATATACCTCTATTAGGTATATCTTGGGCGGATAACTATGTTTCGTATATATATGTAAATCTTACCTCTGGTAGACGATTAGCCGATGCTAAGATAGTTGAGGTCGGAAGCCAAAATAAAGTCGTAGTCCTGATGCATAAACAAAAAAAAACGACAACATTAGAATTCATTAAAAAATCAAGGTTAAAATACTAGCTGAACCGCGGCAAAAATTCGATAGCATCTCCATTATATTTCTAACATTTCTAAATCAATTTTATCAACATCAAATTCACACGCACCATCAGAATTACTTATAAACTAATTTTATATTTTAAAACTACACTACTATGTATTAATTGTAAAACTAAATGCTAAGAATAACAAAATCAAATTTACTCTTCAAAACAATAATCAAAGAAACATCACTACAGAGGTTTACAGTTTGGTTTGCAAAATTACCGTTAGTAAGCACCGAAGTGGGTTAGTGCAGAAATCAGCCCACGAACTAGGTTCCAATTAACTGTGAATCTGGGCACAAATATATAAACAAGGTTAGAACATTTACCATTACACTCTCAGGTATCGACATATATATGAACAAAGTTAGAAATAGGAACAATTGACAGAAATCGCATACCCAGTACGTGTTAGAGTCAACGGCGATGACTAGTGGTAGATGGGTGGTGACCGGCGGCGATGGGAGTGACCAAGGTGACGGGAGCGACGGCGGCGATGGCCGTTAGTAAGATGATGGGAGTGAGGAGGCGATTTTAGCAAGGAAGATAGCGCGAGAGAAAAGTAGAGGTTACTGTAAGCGTGCAGAGTAAACGGGCAAATTTTCTAGTTAAAAGGACTTTAGATTATGGTTCACAAGAAACCGTAATCTAAAGTCAGACTTTAAATGACGGTTCTTGCAGAACCGTAATCTAAAGTTTAATGAAATAAAAAATAGCGTGAAAAATATTTGGCCTATGCTGGTTTCAAACTTAAGATCGATGGTGTTGACTCATGTACCCGCGGCCACTGAGCCATGGGTCTTATTCGATCAATTATGTAACACATTTATAATAACTTTTTTTAAGCTAAAATAAGCTGGTAAAACGATATTGTTAACTATCATTCAGATTACGCGCGGCGTCGAAAAAATCAAATAGTGCGGGAAATATTTGGTGTCAGGTCAAAACGACGTTGTTGACCATCAGTGGGCGGGGACTTTAGATGACGGTTATCAGTAAACCGTAATCTAAAGTTCGTTGACCGTCAAAGCGTGCGTCAACACGGGGCTTTACATTATGGTTTACTGATAACCGTCATCTAAAGTCCGTTGTAAAAAAGGCGCACCTACCTCCGATCGATTATTGCTTACGGTTAATTCTATAAATGTTATTAATTAATTCCGGCCCTCCTATTAATCACGTTTTGTGCTTAAACCGTGATTAATCAGCCATCATTAAATGCTTCCGTTCCACCAGTGATTCTCACATTTGAACATGTACATCGTCACATTAAAACATGTACATTCTCACATTAAAATATGTACATACATACTCACATTAAAATATCATAGTATACATGTAAAAATTAAATTTTTTTAGATGTTGTCAAAACATGTCCATGAGTGGTCTTGTTTTGAAGAGCTTGAATTTAGAGAACAATGATATAATTTTTTTCATTTTGGACTTATATATTAAAAGTTACAATCATTTAAATTATTGTTGTTGTAATAAAGATAAAGAAAAAAATAAAAATGCAGATACCATCCGTTGCGCGTGAATTTGCTACTTCTCTCATACTGTTTGTTCTAATTTGTCTGAAATGCCCTCAAATGTAGCCATCTAGCTACATTCACATGTAGCTCAGACCAATTGTTTATTTTAACCTTTCCATTAAAGATGACCACCCAATCTAATAAAAACAAGGGAAAATTCACAAAATAACACGATTTAAGTTTATAATTCACGATATACTCCTTTTTGAAAGTTGTTCACAAAATGCCACGATTTGAGTTTGAAATTCACAAAATGCCACTGTCCGTAACAGACGTTAGTTTCGTCGTTAAGTCCCTCTGGTAAATTACCAAAATACCCCTGATAGCAAAAAGAGGTATATCGTGAATTATAAACTTAAATTGTGGCATTTTGTGAATTTTCCCTTTTTTAAAAAATAAATTGAATTGCGCTGTCGACTGTACAATTTTTTGAAATTTTTTTATAAGTTCACAAATACCCTTTTTTATTTTGTAGTTCACAATATACCACTATATGGGTTTTTATGTTCAAATATGCCACTATTTGAGTTTTGATGTTAAAAATGCCCCTGTTTTTGCTGTAACGGCTAGTTTGAGCCCAAGCTATTTTTTTACCTTTATAAGGACCTTCTTACCATGTAAACAAAGCACAAACACCATATTAAAGCCATGACCTTTTTTACAACTACAATCAATGAAAATTTCAAACAATTCATTGTAACTTAACCCACTCATTAAGTTGCAATGAATTGTTTGAAATTTTTCATTGATTGTAGTTGTAAAAAAAAAGGTCATGGATTTAGTATGGTGTTTGTGCTTTGTTTACATGGTAAGAAGGTCCTTATAAAGGCAAAAAATAGCTGTTGGGCTCAAACCAGCCGTTACAGTAAAAACATGGGCATTTTGTGAACATCGAAACTCAAATAGTGGCATATTGTGAACATAAAACTCATATAGTGGCATATTGTGAACTATAAAAAAAAAGAGTATTTTGTGAACTTTAAATTTCAAAAAATTGCACAGTCGACTCAGCTTTGGCCTCTGATGAAGTGACAGCCGAATAAATGAATTCAAAATAGGGCCAAGGAACCATTTTCTTTATTTCAATTGAGCGAAAAGAAAGATTGATCGTTTTGATAACGTCCTTCGCTACGCCCCTCTAGGACAGCCCCAATCTCTGTAGGCACCTCAACCATGGTGTCTTGTCTCTCAGTCAGCTCGACCCCTGTTATTTATTGTGACGTAGTCTCAGCCCTTTTAAAAGCATTAGGAGAAAGAGAACCTGACTTACGATCAGCAAGTCAGAAGTGTCCCCGGAGTCCGAGTTAGCTATTCTAGTTCTAGATCAGGACAGGACAGTATGGGACCTATTGCTTAGGGCTTTGGAAGCGAGCAACCAGAAGTAGATCGGAAGTTTCCTCTTTGACAAAGGGGCGCGTTAGCGGTCGGTGTTGAGACAGGTTCAAACTGGATTGAAAGCTAAAGCTCTGCTAGCTTCTTGTAGAAGGTAAGATGGTAGAATTCTTCTTCGTCACTAGTGGCAACGAAGTTCTTGGTAATTCGCAAGAAGGCCGTCACCTTATGTTGCTTTGGACTTCCACCTTCAGCTACGAGTTGGAGATAAGCGGACTTGAACCGCTGACATCCGCCATAAGGCTGAACCGATTTCATAAGCACCATCCATCACCAGTCACATTCCACATCCCACTTCCATTTCTCTACGCCCCTGGCCTCAAGTTCCTCGGCTCCTGACGAAAGGCATTCACGCTTCAGAGGCTGGTCAGGAAGGAGCTGGGATAGGATCGGATCCTACTCGAAGCACTCCACCATGAAACTCAAACAAAGCGATGATCCATGCCCAAAAAGGGAGGGAGATCGATCTCTCGTCAGGTCTTGGGTATTGTAACCAGAGGGGGAATTGGCGACCCTGACGGACCTTGGGAGAGGAACCCCTCCCCCGGATGTAGTCAGTGCTTAGTCTTGCATTCTTTGTGGCGCGAGGAACGAACCGGGTTAACAAAGTCATGATCGGAAAGGTTTCAATCCGGGTCATGCATCTGGAAAACGCTGGTTCGAGTCCAGCTCGTGAAAGGTCCGATCGGTCATGGTATCCATAGTGTTGCTTCTTTTTTGGCCAAATCCTGATTTCGTTTTGACGCTTGTCGAGCCTGATCGTCCATAAAGACAGACTAAAGATCGTAGCGGAAAAGCGCAATTGAATTTTTTTTAAAAAAGGAAAATTCACAAAATACCACGATTTGAGTTTGTAATTCATGATATACCCTTTTTTGCCGTTAGGGGTATTTTGGTCATTTACCATAGGGACTTAACAGCAAAACTAACGTCTGTTAGCGGACAGTGTCATTTTGTGAATTTCAAACTCAAATCGTGGTATTTTATGAATAACTTTCCAAAAGGGGTATATCATGAAGTATAAACTCAATCTTGACATTTTGTGAATTTTTCTAAAAACAAAGCTATATATGCTTTTTCCGATTAGTCTGGATTTACTTACCCGAACTCTTTATCTCTTGTTATTTAGTTCCCAACCACCTACAGGTTTTGGAATTACTAACTTCTATTATCATGGAATAACTAATTTACTAACAAATACTAACAAACTAGTGAGATATATAACTAAATTGCAAGCATATCAGTTAATATATCGTTTTATTTTCACTGTTTCTTCTAGTCGTGATCAAAAATCCAATATGAGGTCTAACTTCTTATTTCAATTAAAGGAAGACAGAGGAGGAAAAGATTCCACATCATCCAAGTCACTGAAAAGCAAATATTGAGAACATTCAGCTTCCATGATCCCGTAATCCCCAATATATTTATAAAGGATGCAGATGAGCAAATTCAGCTTCCATACGTTGCCCATTACCGAATAGAGCTTTGGCTTTGTGTTGCGTAATTAACGTCACCTTAATGGAATCTCCAATGAAATCATAAAGTTCCCAAAAAGATTCCCCCAACCAAACACCAATGCTCTTAGGTGACGGCGAATCCATTATTTCAAAAGAGAATGATAAGCTTTGGGTTATATACGCTTCGAGGAATAAAGTCAAGCATAATCCAGAGTTCTCTTGGTGGAAAGAAGTCGAGGTAAATAACTCCTTTACTGAAGTTTATCTTCGGTGATGAAGGTTCCCTCTCATATCTATTCTCCTAGGATTTGGCATCCCCCTTCGTCGGGCTATCATAGCATTGGTACGGGTATGCTTGCTAGTCGTTATGGTGATCAGATCATAGCCGGTATCATCCGAGACGATCGAGGTTTGCCTATTCTAGTTTTCAATCGAAGAATTTCCAGCACTAGTAATGTGCAGTATGCTGATATTAAAGTAAAAAGAATTGCCATGGAGCTTGCTATCTCGGTAGGTAGCCATAGCATTTGTTTTGAATCAGTTGATAAATATTTCGAGGATGTCCTCAATTTGGGAAATATCAGAAGACCCAATGCCAGTTGGGAGTATATCTCGATGGTGAGAGGATTACTCTCTAATTTTACTAGTATTATTAGGAGTGATTCTCTTTCTTACGACAAATATCTGACTAAGATTATTTAATTTGGGGAACCCCTTTGTTGAGAGTAACCGTGTGTGGTTGGGGGAGATGTTCCCCCTAATATTAGTTTGGTTTGTAAGCTAGATATGGAACTAGCATGACATGAGGTTTCCTCCCATGTGCATGTTTATGTTTAATATATGGTCACAATGTTCTTCAAAAAAAAAATCACATTTTAAAGTTTTTTTAATTAGAGGCCAAGGTCTACACAAGTGGTAATTTACATAATACTCCCTCTGTCCTATTCACAGTTACACACATATTAAGAAAGTTAAAAAAAGTAGAGGGGAGTGTAGAGGGGAGAGTGTAGTCTCAAGAGACATACAAAACACAATTCTGGGACACAAAAGAAACTGAATCGGACTCTGACGGTGGGACGGAGGGAATATCATTTAGTATCCCTGGCCAGAATCCTTACTACTCTGATCATAGAGGGACTCGTACTATTTTCTCGCATCCCACCCATACATTTTACATTGCTATCACGATTCTTTCTAAGTCTGAAATCAACACAATTTGAACCAAGGTAATTAAATTTAGCGCAAACAAAAAATCACCTGAACAAAATGTAAATTAAGTTTTGAACCCAACATATACTCCCTCCGTCACCATTTCACCTTCCTATTCACTATTTGGATGTGTCATTTGACTTCAATATTTAACATATAAGATAACATAATTTTACAAATCTAAGTTTTACAATAAAATCTTATGTCAAAAACTATATGTTATAGAAATTTATTTTATAAATTTTTTTATCTTATATGTTTTATTGAAGTGAAAAAACGTGCCAAAAAGTAAACAGTGGGATAGAGGTAGTATGTAATAAATAAAATAATTTGTTGAGTTATGTTAACTAAAAACCATTCAAACGGATAAAAATATCACAAACGGAACATAGCGAAAAATTAACTAAATCCAACCATTCAAAAATAACCCAAAACCAACATTACATGATTTATAAAATATACAGGCCAGCCCAACTATTAACTCATTAGAGTATGAACAATGATTTGGTAGGGGTAACGGAGCCACAAAGCAGCCAAGTTTAATATCTTTGATTCAGTACTCTTTTTTGCGAAATTAACATACCTGATTCTTTATAAATATCCGTCTCCACGCTTTAATTGATTATTCACAGATTGCATGTTTGGCGTTCCCTTTCCATTCCATAGTGTGTGATGCGATTATGCTATTGGAGTTTGCAGATGAATTATTGAAAAAAAAATAAACCAATATGATGATCTTAAAATTTATTTAACAAAAAAGAAAAAGAGAGAGAGAGAATATTAAACAAAAGAAGGATTTAAAAAAATCCGACCAAAACCCTGCATTTCTGATTCTGACTCCTCCTAGAAGAATATGGCTGGTGTCTCGATACAATTACAGGGACGGCAAATATTCTTTTCTTCTGTTTTCTTTAAACTCGTGCTGATAGCAGAGGCTTCGAGTGCTCTTAATCAAGGGTGATTAATAAATTAATCGGCAGAATGAAATAATTTGCATCAGCAAATTCTCATCATAATATGTCTGCAGAATGTACATCTGCAATGATTCTCCAAGGAAGAGGGAGAAAAAAGTAAGAAACAGGAGAGGCCAAAGAAACACACCCTTCCTAGGTAGTACATCTCTCATGTGCAGAATATCAGCGAGATTCGGAAAACAACAAAAAAGAATATGCCACCAACAAAGCATGAGCATTAGCAAGATCATGTAAAACGAGTCAGCAATTTCACATTCAGAATCTCCACACATTCCCTTCGCACTCAACTAACAGAACTCCAACAGCAACATGTGAATGGTACCACGCCCACATATACTGTGTGGAAGATTCATGTGCATTTTACCTCATTAGACCCAAACAAATAAGAGACCATGGAACAGCTGATCACCATCACTGACCCAACAATGTTGAGCAGTAACCAACACAAACCTACCAAAGAACCATGTCTGTCCTAATTCTACTACCTAAACCCAATACAGCAAAGACTCACTGGTGCTTTCATTTATGTCTAAGCATCAATTGTCCAAGATTGATTGAAGAATTTGATCTTTATCAACGCAACCAAACCAGCATGTCAAACTGCCTCTCAACCTGGCACCACGCAACCCTTTCTTTAACCATTCTTGAAAGAATTAACCTCATTGAGGGAGTGTTTGGTTCTTAGGGAGTGGGAAAAAAAATGAGTTTCGTCTCAAGGGGAAAATCCCCTACAGATTCAAAGAGGCATGGAAGAAACTGAATATCAAAATAAATAATAATGGTATTTTCGATATATCTAGATTAATAAAACACTAAATATTAAATAATAAATAGAATGATTTAATAAAGGAGATATAAAAATATTGAAAAACTATCCACAATTATTTGAACATTGATAAAAAAAAACAGTTTTAAGAAGGGGAAGTCTAACATCATGACGGAAATGTCATTCACTTATTATTCTGTCTAATTTCATTTTTTTTCGCTTTTCGCTGCCTCCTATTGTACCAGACACTCCCTAATAATGATTTCTACTCTCTACAAAGGACAATGTGTGAAGCCTTAATGATTATTGAGATGTTCTAGACTACCGTTCAGGAAGAACCTCCCAGATTCTATCGGGCATGCAGCTAAAATTCATCTTCCTCCGATATAGGAGCTGCAAGGTGTGATATCATGAACATCAAACCAGAATTCGAAACATGCATGTAGGCAGAAATCTGTCCCATATATTCATCCACTATTGCTAAATTCGTCTGGCATTATATCCAATCCAACCAATGCTTACGCAGCAAAGTATTCGATAATTAATATTCTACTATTTGCTCTACCCCCATAGTGCATATGATAGGATCTAATAATTCTGACGAGAACACCTAAAAGGCTAAAACCCTATATCCCAGATTAACCAAGTGAATAACTTCTCTTAAAGTCAATACCGTGCAAAAATTGAGTAATAAACATGCAGCAAAAAAAAAAAAACCAGAAAATAAATAACATAAAACAGAGAATCGACTTATTAGTTACTACCCCATTCTGATAAATTTTCACCACCCACTTACCTCACCTTCTATTTCTTCTTCCTTGTCTTGGTACTGATCCAGAAATGCAAAGTTCTGCTGAAGTCACGTTGACATTAGTCACAATCTGTACCATCACCAAACAAAGCATATGTTCCAGTTAGATTCTCACAAACAAACAGTAATAAAAATGAATTCCCAGGATCTATAAGTATAAGCCACCTCTTGTTGCATGTCCGCAGGAAGTAAAATAACCGTGCACATCAGGCATAGTTTTCTGACTCATTCCACATATAGCTCTAGGCCAATATGAATAGGTGTGTCAAAATATGGAAGATATCACTAGGAAAGCTACCTTACTCTGAGACAAATAGTGGTCTCCCGCAAAAAACCCCAGTAGTCAGTAAGTCGTGCCAAACTGAGAATTCACCATTACAGACGGTGACCCGCGACCAATGTGTTGATCAGAGCAATGTGAGGGAGTGTAACGATCCAGATTCCGTACTCAACCTTGCAGTTGAACCTACATACACTGAGCAACTTGAGAAGGCAAACAGCTCTTTCCTCCACAGTGTTATCAACATGAGTGGCATGCTCATAGGTAAAATAGGAAATAAATATCAAATTTGTGTATCGTCTTTATTCCATGCCTATATAAAAACTCTCTTAGAAAAAAAAAAATAGTCAGTCACCATGAACAATGATATTTGCTCTTTCCATCTGTCGGTAACTCAGGTCTTGGGCAATTATCGATGCCCTATGCCTTAGTAACCGGGGGTTGGGCTTCTTCTATTCTACTCGTAGGGCTTGGAACAGCATGTGCCTATAGTGCTTACCTGCTGGGAAAGTGCCTTGACAAGGATCCAAAGTCGAGAAGCTATGCTGATATAGGAAAACAAGCATTTGGAAGAACAGGGAAAATACTGCTTTCATATTTATCTACATTAATATTTTCATGGGACTAGTCTCTTATACTATCTCACTCCATGATAACATCAACATAGTATTCTCTGGGGCTACTCTGAAGGTTCCATTGGTGGAACTATCAACATCCCAACTACTCACGCTGATTGCTGTTTTAGTAGCCCTTCCTAGTTTGTGGCTCAGGAACCTTTCCTCCATATCTCTCCTTTCATCTGGTGGCATTTTCTTGTCACTCCTCATCTTCCTCGCAGTGGCAAGCACAGCAATTTTCAGAGAGGTTGAAGCAAATCAAACCATACCAATTCTACAACTCCGCAGGATCCCCCATGTCTCGGGTCTTTACGTCTTTAGCTATGCAGGCCATATCGTTTTCCCCAATATCCACAGAGCCATGAAAGAACCATCAAAGTTCAAGAAGGTAATATACCTCCATTACCCGGGATTTAGCCAAGCAATCATCAGACTCTAGTTAATAACAAGCAAACTGATCTATGTTGACACTATGTTTTCCGTTGGATGGTTTTCAGGTTACTATGGTAAGCTTCACACTAGTTACAGGGCTCTACACAGCCTTGGCATTTATGGGAGCAAAGCTGTTTGGCCCAGCTGTCAACTCCCAAATTACCCTCAGCATGCCTCCACACCTAGTGGTGACCAAAATAGCCTTATGGGCTACTGTTCTAACACCAATGACAAAATATGCATTGGAAATCACCCCAATTGCTATAGAAATAGAGCATAAGCTTGCTCCAACTATGAAGCCAAGAACAAGGATGATGATAACAGGTTGTGTGGGCTCTATCCTACTATTAATCATTTTAGCCCTAGCTCTTTCAGTCCCCTACTTCCAGTATGTTCTCAGCCTCACAGGCTCCTTGGTCAGTGTCGCAGTAGTCATCATCCTGCCGTGCACCTTCTACCTAAAGATATGCAAGGGAGATGTGTCTGCTCCTTCGCTCGTCCTCAATATGATATTAATAATGATTGGATGCCTTCTAGGTGTTTTTGGAACCATCTCAAGTTTGAGATCCTTAATCAAGACTTTCAAGGCCAGTCACTCAAATTAAGAGAAGTGAACTTTGTTAGTGAAAATTCGGTACTCTCGGCACAGAGAATGCCATAATCTTAGTATTGTAAAACTAGAGTTTATAGGACTACAACAGGAAGATCCAGCATTTGGTATACGCTGTGACCTGTTTCCTCCTGTCTTGCTGATTGTTTAGCTTCAGTAGCATTTGCATGTACCATAATATGACTGCTTTAGTTTCAGATTGTGTTAAAAGTTCATCATGGAAACACCTGTATCTTAGTATGGTTATCAGTGAAGAAAAACAAAAAATGAGTGAGAAGGGAAAGAGTGCATTCAATATGACTCTAGTTAGTCAAGAAAACTTACAGGGTAAGTCATCACAAAAAGATTAAGCAAGAATAATATTAAGGGTCAGATTCTCCAGAATTGGAAACACTTAATTATGTAGCAAGTAATGGGCACAGCGATAGGCTTCTTAAAAGAAACAGAAATAAAGCTATCCCACTCGCATTACACCTATTAAAGTTAGAGCGCTTAGAATAGCAGCATGATAAAGATAAAACCTTCTCTACAGATTTCAAACGTGGTGCAAAACAAAGCGGCAAGGCATGTACGCCAACTGACATTGATATCTCAGCATCAGAAGGTAAACTAAAGTAACCAATGCCTGGATAAGTAATATAGATGGAGAATTTGAAGATCATTATGGAAAAAATTAATATTACAAAATAAGAAAATTCAGTACAATTTTTCATATGTAAACACGATTCAGTGTCATTTAAAGCGTACATGACCATGTTATACATAGAGATACAATCACAGATATGAATGGAGTATGCAAATTTGTATGCATATCCGCAGCCAGTCACCATCGAGTATTTAGAGTACCAAGTTAATTTGTCTTACACTTTCACCAGCATTTGCTGGTTTCTGTGTAATCGGTAATAACGGAGCCTCTTATCCAGTTTTCTGAACTCTTAATGGATCTTGACAGATTGCTCCTTGTTTTTGGAAGATAAGCAGCTCTTTTAATGTCATCACAGCCGACAGGTAAGTTTACTTTGCCCAAGAAACTTTTGTTGGCAGCTGTTCTGTATCCAGAGATAGAAGAACACTGCAGATCAACCAGATTTGTTTGACGGTTTGATGAATAGCATTTCCTCACCGGAGGTTATAACTGCCTGCTTGCATGAGGGGATGGGCCAAATATGCCCCAATTGTAAGAACAGTAATTGACAAATATGGTAACCTTAAAAACTCCCGATAATAATCCTTAGGGAGCTTTTGGCGTCCATCAATAATAGCAGCGAATGGTATAACACTTGTCCGCTGCTTCAAAGCCTCAAAACCCTCCCCATAACGAATGGCTAGTCGCCTATCCCCATTCCAAACTCCAAATAAGTGGTGTCCAATTAACCCAACTGAGGCTGCAACTGCAACAGAGTTCCCAATCCACACTGTGTGAGCCAAACACCAAATCACCTGCCCAACCATCTAAAGAAGATAATTCAAATCAGCTACCATACAGTATATATCATCATAACAACATATACATAGGGCTGACATCAAGCCTGAGACAAGCAGATGCAATGGCAGTGCTTTAACCTACAAAGAAGATATGCATATACATGCCTGCGGATGACGGGTAACTCGAATGATGCCAGTTTCCCAGAGATGCATCTTTGGTTTGTCAACCGCAGCTACTTCTAGCAAGTTAAATGTGGAAGGATAGAGGAAAAAGAAGGATATGAAGGAAGAAAACCACATGAACTGATGAAGTCCAGGAAAACTCTGAAGCTGCCACAGCTGAACCCCATCATATCTGTGGTTAATGAAGTAGACCTATAGGCAGAAGGAGCCGGAGAATATTGTCACGGGTCTAAAAATCCAAATCGTGCTACAATAAGTTACTAGCATAATGTTGAAGAGAAAAAGGGCAAGAACATAAAAGTAGTCATTACACAAGATAAGAAAGGACTAGCCAGCTGAAAACATTACCACGGTGCTAAAGGCCAAAGGAAGCGAGACTCCTGCAAAGATTACTCGAAAAGCGCGTTCTCCAACCAGCTTTTCGCCCAAGTTCCTCAAACTAGCCAGTCCACTATGCACGACGGCGAATATGATAGTCAGGCTCAGCATTGCCACCTGCAAAATATATATAGCAAAGGGTGATAATACATGGGAGCAGAATAATCAACCGTTTTGGCATGTGTATGAAGCTGATGCACCGAGACTAGAACAGTGGTCACACACGGACCAAGTAAGAGGCCATATCGGGATTTTAAAGCTACTTCATGCGAATAGGCTACAGATAGATCATCTAGACATGACTAGCATGAACAGCTGTGCGATACATTGATCATTGGGGCCCGGGACATATGTGTAGCACGAGATTGACGTGAAATTGACATTTGGTCAATAAAACAACCTATTCAACTTTCAACGACGGCTTAGGTAATTGTTCCGACTTCCGACCTATGTTTCCCAAAAAAAGAAAAAAAAACTGACCTCAGGGCTACCCGATAGGCTCTCGATATAATTGACGAAAGGTTTTCCCAACCCCGTGGAATTGTCAATCCAAACAACTTCGAGAACAAACAGCACGATCCCCAGGATCAAAGTGAAGTAAATCCATGAAGAAATCTTCTGCTCGCCGAGCTCGAATGTGGCAGAATCTTCTCCTACGAGCAACTCATCGCCTGCGACCGTTTCCTTTGATTCTTTCGTCTCTCCCAACGAAGCCCTAGGAATAATTCTCCGATTAATTTGAGCAAATTCCAAATCATGGCGGAATAATATCGGCAGATTGGATAATCTCAGTAGCTTCGAGCTCGAACTTCGCGTAGAGAGAGATTTGGGCAGGAGTCGGATGGACTTAGGGTTTGGGCGGATGGGAAGGGGTGAGACGGAATAATTCGATATGAAAAGTGAAGACGCCATGGATATGGCCTGGATTGGGTTTCGGGGGGAGGCGGTGCTTGTGGTGTGGTACGTCGGTGTTGGTGGTTACTGGTTAGTCGATATCCCGCCAAATTGGTTTGTTCAGAAGGCAGACTCTCCGGTTGATGATTCTTTTCCGTCTTTTATTACTAGGCTGGGAGATAGGCTCGTTTAGCGGTAGTTTTGTAGCTGTTTTGGTCTGGTTGTTTTAATTGATTGTTTTATAGTGTTTTATTGGTTATTTTGTGTTGGTTGTTTTGTAATTATTTTGAAAAATAGTGTTCGGCTAGCGACAGTTTCATCTGACTGTTTTAAATAAGTTAATTATATTAGTTATGTGTAGTGCGTTTACCATATTTTCCCCGGTGACGGTGGAGATTGAGGTGTTGGTGGTTCTTCGTTTACGTATCACCCACGGATGAGGTTCGCGTCATTCTAGGTGTGAGTCGTGTGACTTTGAAGAGTCCATATCTCTCTCAGTGGTAGTGGTAAAGTGTAACAAAACTACTTTGTAAACTACTTTTTCACAAAACTACGTTTTAGGCGTGTTCCTTAACTGCAATTATTATACCCTCCGTTCAACAATATCTATTATTCTAAAAACTTGCATACTTTTTGAGTAAAATAGACAAATGACGCATGTAGTCTTACTTTTTATTTTTCCATCTAGATAATAATTACTTTTATGTTGAATAGTAGGGTTAAAAGTGGAAAAGTGTGTCAAAAAGCTAGAATGACACATATTTTTGAACAAGAGTCACTCCTAAAAAGACAGATATTAATTAACAGAGGAAGTAATTAATATTACTTTGTAAAAGTTACTAATATAGTATGTGGTATATTCTGATTGGTGTAGACTACTTCAACCCCACATAAAGCTTACTATACTATGACAACTTATAATTAGTTAATGATGTATACTTTTGGAAAAATTCCCGTACGCATGCAATCGGGCGACTCAATTCCCAATCCCGGTTAATATTTTGTGAATTGCCCGAGAACGGGTTTTTTTATTTGTACAGAAGCCATAACAAGGATATCGGCTTCCGGAAGACGATAACACCGTTATCGGCTTCTATACAAATAAAAAAACGACCGTTGGAGACTTTGTATACAAGCCGATAATACTATTATCGGCTTCCAGATGCCGATAATAGTATTATCGGCTTGTATACAAAGTCTCCAACGGTCGAATTCTAACGGCTAGTGTTGTCTTGGCTACAAATAACTTATTTTGTCCCAACATTTGGTTGTTGCTTCCTATTTTCTTCTCTAGCAGAATCAAAATCTGTTGTTCAGTCCACACAATTACACACTCTTCCCTTTGTGCTATTAGATATTGAGATGGATATTCCATGTACTCTTTATCTAAATGCAGAGCTCAAATACAATCCAGATGGTGTATATTTTCATATTAATCCTCATTGGTCGAGATTCATCGACACTCAAATTTCCGAGCATTCCACATTTCAATCCTTCAAAGATAGTGTCAAAAATCTTGTCGACTTGGAGTTTGGGGGAGATTATGTTATCACCGACATGGTTTGCAGGAAGTTGGAGAATAAATATCCATCTTGTTCCTTCCTTCCACTCAAAATTAATAGCGATTCTCGGGTGAAGCTGATGATATCAAACTTCATCAAGAATTCAGATTTGCTGAACAATGTGGTGTGCTAGTTGAATTCGAGCATGTAACTACACCTTCTCCGGTGGAAGACAATGAAAGCGACGATGATTTTTCCGAGCATCAGCAAGCTGAAGAGGAAAATCTGCAGAGCTCGGATGATGATTCTGAGATGGAGCCAGAAGATTTACCGGATGACGATGACATAGTTGATGAAGCTGGGCCCTCCACACCGTACACTCCTTCAGCGCCATTCTCATCGCAAGTGGATCTTGATGCCATTAGCCAGATACCATCCGACATTGATCGGTGTGGGTTGCCCTATTGGAGGCCAGGCCATGAGTTCGTCCAAGGTCAAGAATTTGCTGATAAAAATATTCTTGTGACTGCTGTGAAACAGTACCACTTGGAGCGAAACGTAGATTTCGTTGCCCCCGAGAATACTAGAAAAATTTACGCCTTAAGGTGCCGCCAAGGGTGCAGTTTCAAATTTCGAGCTGCGCTGTTGAAGAATTCATTTGAATGGCGACTACGGAAATTCAGTCCTCACACATGCGCTCCAGTCCTAGATGAGAGTAATGATCGTTTTTTGACTTACAATTTCATTGCTGAAGTCATGATACCAAGGGTCAAAGAGAACCCCGCACTACAAGTGAAGACTGTGATTCAACTTATCCGTTCAGAATATAGAAGGAAGATCAGCTACAAGAAAGCTTGGTTAGGCCGTGCTGAAGCGATAAGAAGGGTCTACGGTGATTGGGAACAGTCATTTACTGAATTACCCAGGTATCTCATAAGTATCAAACATTTTATACCTAATTCGTATATCGACCTAGATTCTACTGTTGTGTTTCAAGATGAAACACAGACTACTTCAGTTAGGCGGTTTAAGCGATGTTTCTGGGCATTTGGGCCTTGCATTACTGCCTTCAAGTATATGAACCTCTACTACAAATAGATGCTACTCACCTGTACGGTAAGTACAAAGGTAAATTATTGGTTGCTGTTGCCCAAGATGGTAACAACAAGATAATACCAATGGCCTTTGGTATCGTTGCTAGCGAGTCAAGGGATGACTGGAAATATTTTCTTGACCGTGTTCGTACCGTAGTCATTGGAGCTAGGAATGATGTGGCAGTGATTACGGATCGGGCTGGAGCTATAATGTCGATCATGAGGGAAGAACAGTACTGGCTTCCTCCTTATGCCCAACATTTCTTGTGTATGCGTCATATTGCTTCAAACTTTCAGACAAGATTTGGAAACAAGGAGTGGAAAAAGTACCTCATCAACACAGGTAACAACTAGAGATTTGTACGTAGTCGTCTTTTATGATATTGGGTAGGTATCTAATATGAAGTTATTACTTGTGCAGGTTACTATTTTAGAAGGGATAAAGTTCAAGAAAGATTAAATCACTTACTTGCTCTTCACCCCTCTATTGCTCATTTTTTCAATGAGCTACCCCCCGAGAAATGGTCACGTGCGCATGATGATGGAAAGAGGTGGGGTCATATGACAACTAACCTGGTGGAGTGCATGAATGGTGTGCTGAAGAGGGTCCGTCTCCTACCGGTAACGGCTATTGTTGAAAGCACTTTGTATAAGTTAATTGACTACTTTCGAGATAACCTAGAAACCTATACTGCACAAAGGAATATTGGGTTATTTTTTACCAAGCACCTCTTAGACAAAGTAGCTGAGAATCAAACCCTTGCCAACTACCACCGTGTGGTTGTTATTGATGCTATGGATTTGGTGTTTGAGGTGGTTGATAATGGGGATGCAAACCTACGGCGAGACAAAGGTAAGTTTACTGTCCAAATCAACTCAAGGGAGTGTGAATGTGGTGAATGGAAGGTGTTTAAGTATCCATGCTCACATGTCATGGCCGTGTGCTCTACTTGCACCCTAGATTGGAGGAATTATGTTCATCAAGTTTACAGACTTGAAACGATGATAACGGCTTATAGCGAGAACACGTTTGTGCCACTAGGAAATCAAGGGAAGTGGCCTATATATGGTGGGCTTGCAATTGTTCCAGATCCAGCTATGATGCGCAATGTCAAAGGCCGGCCAACATTCTCCCACATTCATAACGAGATGGATGAGAATTATGAGCGTGAAACAAGACATTGTGGGCTATGTCGGCAACGCGGTCATGTTAGGACGAGATGCCCGAACGCAAGTTATAGTTAATTTCCTTGTATCGTTGTACAATGTTTTGTTAGTTTGTTCTCGATTGTGCTCCTGCCTGGACAGGTTGTGCCTTTAGCAAGCACAAAAAAATGTAATTTATGTATGGTCCTTTGTAATGAATTATCTTCATTTTCTATTTGTTGTTTGCAAATCCTTGGTGGATGTACGTTGCTTATTGTTTTCAAAGTTCTAAATTTACGTGTGCTCATGGATTTCAAACAAGAGTTACAAAAAGATGCACGATACGGAACATAGACAACCACTAATTTATATAAAACTTCACTTCCAGTAAATGACATCCGTCATTGTTATATTGAGTGACGCAAAAAATACCTCTTCACGTTACACAACGACTTAACAACAACAATTATTTATTGTAGACGATTAGGTGCTTGCTACATGCAAGACCCTCCCTCATAATAGGAACCATCTTCATACTAATCAGTATTTTCGCTATCATCTGAGCGGTAAACTTCACTATACTCTTCCGGCAAAGCTATGGCCATTGGTGGTAACTGAGATGGGTCATCTTCCTTGAACACAATGGTGACATAGAGTTCTACTCTATTATAATAATGTTGATTGAACACGAAACGTTCAATCATTCGTTGAACGTCAACATCTCGTGTTATTTGCAGTGGCCCCCATAATGGGCGTGGCTGGGAGGAAAGTAGTAATCGATGAAGTATTGATTCGACCACACAATAGTAACCGTAGCGCTCTTTCAATTGAGTCTCAACAAGGTTATCAAACTCAGAAAATGTTATTTCCATGTCGATCTCGAAATCAAAACTTTCAGTTGAATAGGTTCTTGCAAAATACAAACCTGCATCGTTGTTAGTAGGCTCAACGTCAAGAAACACAGTGCAAGGGATCTCCATTGGTGAAAGGTGTAGATGAAGTGCACTACGATGCAATGTAGAATTAACAAAGCTCTTTTGTGTAGTTATTTGTGAAATGGAAAAGGAAAATGAAGGCTGTATTTATAGGCAGCAGATGAGTAGTAGATAATGGGAAAGGGAAATCAATAAGTCATCCCTTGGGAAGGCATCGAAATCTTATCTACTGAACTAGTGGACAAGGGGGGAAATCTTATCCATGGAATCAATGATATGGGGGGGGGAATCTTATCTAGGGAGAACAATAAGGATTTCTCTGTTGGATATCATTTGGTAGTAGAATTAGGTACCATCCAGCCACTATGGTATTATATTTTATTATTCGCAGGTGCAATACAGTTTCGTTCAAGTTGTATGGATTTCTCCCTAGATACGCTAACTAGTTTTCTAAACAAATTACACAATAGAAGTAACCTAATTATTGCCAACCTTTGTCTCTCTATTCGCTGTCCTATTACGTTACGTCGCATCTCATAAATTCTCTCTTGATGTTGAAATTCATCATCGTCGGACTCAATCGGATCATAGATAATAAGTAATGGAATATGTTCTATGAAATCATTATACTCCATATAATTTTCCATCATCCGGCGGACTGCTGCATCAGTTTGTACATGAATGAAGGTCCACTCGTAGTCGCCCTCCAGCCCCAAATACACCATTGTTGCTATGTTTATCCTGCCAAGGAGGGACTCTAGAGCACGAACTACTCGTCTTTGTAGAGTACGAAGATTATTAGGATATGACATACTGATTTGTATACGGCTATGTCCCACCCCTCACCCGAACTGTGCACCATGACGACCAAAAATAGGTACATAGTTAACGTGCAAACTGAAAGGAAACTCCATTGGATTTTGAGACTCAATTTTGGGGTTAGATATGGAGGATGTAAGTAGAAAGATATTGGTAGTAGGTTGTAAGGGATGAATAAGTTGGAGACTGGTACCCCCTTTTATAAGACAATTTTAACGGTCACTGACACGCCCAACGGCTACATCAACGGATAGTCCAACGGCTAGTTCAACATCTATTATCCAACGGGTACAATTTCGTAACAGCTAATTCAACGGTGATCCGGCCAGGTATCAGATTTGTTGGATTTCCTTGGATAAAGCATCTTATCCCTCGTGCCTCCCTCTCCATGCTATAAAAGCATCTCCCCCATTTTTCTCATTACATAACCTCAACTATCAACAGAGATCTCTCTAGAAACTCTCGATTGTAACAACTAGCTCTGGTCCTATTGAGAATGGACACCCTTCCATCACGGCTTTTTTTACATTATGAACCATGCTACACAGCAGATGGTTTTTGCATGGTACCTACGAGTGAAAGTAGAACGATGGAGTTTGATCTCCCAAATCTGCCAAATACCATGTCGTTCGATCAACTCAAATCGATCATCCAAGACGAGCTCTTCGATGGCTTCCAATGTTATCATGTTACACTCATTATCTACAGGAGGATGATGTACACTCATCCGACGGCGTTCTGTTGCAAAATGCCTATCTGCGACGACCGTGATGTGCACAACATGTTTGCGGTTCATTCTGGAGCATCTTTCATTGATCTTATGATCGAATATGAACCAGACGAGAATGATGAATATTAAGATATTTGGTGACAGTCTTGGTTTTATTATAGTGTTTCATTTTCATGCAAGAATGACGAGATGACAGATGTCTTTGGACTAGAATGTAATTTATTATAACACTGAAGCAGGATGCTCTTATTATTCAATAAATGTAATGTGCTACTTTGAGCTTACAGTTTGGACTACCAAATGATTCCCGTTGTGCTCCAAATTTGGTGTGTATGTAGAATTACATACACAAAGCATTGTGGAAAAAAATGGTGGCCAACGGACAGCAGCAACCAATTCAAAAAAATGGTCAAATTGCCCAACACGCAAAAAACTGCATAATAAAAAACTGCACTCGGATGCTACTTTGCGCTTACAGTTTGGACTATCAAATGATTCCCGTTGTGCTCCAAATTTCGTGTGAATGTAGTAGTACATACGCACAGCATTGTGGCAAAAAATGGTGGCCAACGGACAGCAGCAACCTATTCAAAAGAATGGTCAAAGTCCCCAACAAACGCAAAAACTGCATAATAAAAAACTGCACTCGGGTGCTACTTTGCACTTACAGTTTGGACTACCAAATGATTCCCGTTGTGCTCCAAATTTGGTGTGTATGTAGTATTACATACACACAGCATTGTGGAAAAAATAGTTGCCAACAGACAGCAGAAACCTATTCAAAAGAATGGTCAAAGTCCCCAACAAACGCAAAAACTGCATAATAAAAAACTGCACTCGGGTGCTACTTTGCGCTTACAGTTTGGACTACCAAATGATTCCCGTTGTGCTCCAAATTTGGTGTGTATGTAGTACATACACACAGCATTGTGGCAAAAATGGTGGCCAACGGACAACATCAACCTATTCAAAAGAATGGTCAAAGTCCCCAACAAACGCAAAAACTGCATAATAAAAAACTGCACTCGGGTGCTACTTTGCGCTTACAGTTTGGACTACCAAATGATTCCCGTTGTGCTCCAAATTTGGTGTGTATGTAGTATTACATACACAAAGAATTTTGACAAAAAATGGTGGCCAACGGACAGCAGAAACCAATTCAAAAATATAGTCAAAGTGCCCAACACGCAAAAAAATGCAATAAAAAACTGCACTCGGGTGCTACTTTGCGCTTACAGTTTGGACTACCAAATGATTCCCGTTGTGCTCCAAATTTGGTGTGTATGTAGTATTACATACACACAGAATTGTGGCAAAAATTGGTGGCCAACGGACAGCAGAAACCAATTAAAAAAAATGGTCAAAGTGCCCAACATGCAAAAAACTGCATAATAAAAAACTGCACTCGGGTGCTACTTTGCGCTTACAGTTTGGACTACCAAATGATTCCCGTTGTGCTCCAAATTTGGTGTGTATGTAGTATTACATACACACATCATTGTGGCAAAAAATGGTGGCCAACGGACAGCAGCAACCAATTCAAAAAAATGGTCAAAGTCCCCAACAAACGCAAAAAACTTCATAATAAAAAACTGCCAAGTGACATCCATTGTCTATCAAAGTACTTACCATAGAACAATAGTTCAACAACAAAATAAACATAACATAAAACCGACTACAGAAATATAACAATGGTTCACAAACTAAGGACTGGTGAAATCCGGGCTGTAAATCCTACGGTTCCTATATCGGGAGTTTGAGCCTCTCAACCATATACCCCTAACTTCATCATTCTGTGGATTAGCAGCAGGTGTACTTGTATCCACTGGTGTAGATGGTGCGGGGGTAGCCTGCTGCAACGGAGCTGAAGGAGCAGCCTCGGTCAAAGATGATGGATCAAATGATGGGGCAGTAACCGTTTGTATTTCTTGTGAGGAGCTACCAGCTAGCGTTTCCCATGACACTCCCCCAAGGAGACCATCGTCGTATACTATTTGATTGCATAAATCGAGCAGCTCTTGATTATCCTGATCAGTCAGTGATGTAGTGATAAGTGTCCAAATGAGCATGATTTATAGGTGTATTTCATATATTATATTAGCACTTTTTCTTGCTCATTTCTCCACTTCGGTTAGTTTTTCCTCTAGTTTATGTTTTATTGTTATCTCACAAATTTATTTTTTAAACATGAGGAAAACCAAGAGACGAAGAGACGAACGCATAGACGCAAACGGCTCAGAAAACGGAGTCCAAACGAAGAATCTAGAGCCGGTCAAAGTTCGTAGAAGGAAATAAGCCACACGCCTGAGACCTCCCCTGTGTCCGCATGGGGATAGGCGGACAGGACTCATTTTGTCCGCATGGTTTAGGCGGACAACAGAGAGGACCGCCCCTGTGACCGCGTGGGTTTAGGCGGACAACAAAGAGGAACCGTGATTGTGTCCGCCTCTGCGTCCTCGTGAGATAAGGCGGACAAGACTGGAGGAGACCGCATGCGCGTCCGCGTGGCTTTAGGCGGACAAGAAAGGAGAGTCCGCCCCCGCGACCTCATTAAACAAGGCGGACGCGTGTAAATGTCCAGAAATTAACGCGACAGTTTTCTTCTTCGCCGACTGTCTGCAAGTTGCTTCTGCCATATCCATTACCAGTCGGCGCCTACCTTAATTCACTCACGCGTTTGTCTGCAGCTCTGTCCCCTGCAATCAATGAGCTACAATCAATCGGCAATAAATGTTCTTCCAGATCTGCCTCTTCCCTTCCTCTATATAAACACACGTTCCTTCTGTTTTCAAAAAAAGACATCCACCACCCAAACAATCCATCATCGATCTACTTCACCACACATCACACGTCCATCCCATTTCTCTTCTCCCGTCTTCTCCATTTTATTTATTTTACATTCCACCATATCCACCTCTAGTCCGACGTATACAAAATAGCAGAACGAATGCAGGAGTGATTACAGATGATTTCTACTACTCTTGTCTCTGTTTATCTATTTAATATGTTAGGCTAGAATATTTATACTCTGGGAATGGTTATTATGTGTTTGTATTAATTATGCAATATGTTTTACTGGTTTATTTAAATTCAGTTTGTTGCGTTTTAAAGGTTATCTCGCACCTTTTTAATAAATGTCATGAGTTTATTAAATTGCTTTACTAAATCTATTTCTAATCTGATCGGTGACAAATAGATAGGTTAATTAAGCCGTAAATCTGGAGGAAACTTATTTTCATCGTTTAAGTTAGTACTCAGATGCATAATAATTTCTCATATCTAAACCGTCCGTTTACACGCATTTTGCTTGAGTTTTCATCGGACCTTGCATTTTCAGGTAAACGAGTTCTTATGAGTTTTCATCGGACCTTAAGATAATAAGAGGAATTTTGCCAAACAATTACAATTAAACCAGTAGACATAGCATGAAAGAGCAGATTATATTAACCTAACCCAGAGTCCCGTCTAATTTATCTATTAACTAGGTTTATTTTATCTTTCCTTTTTATTTACAATACAAGTCAATTAATCCCCCCTTTTTGTGACACGCTTAGGTACTATAATATGCACATTAGTCCCACGGTTCGATATCCGGTCGCTTACACTTTACTATACTACTACGACCGGGATTTGTTTGCAGCCCGACGTTTATTTTGAGTTTTAATTTCTTTTCTTTTATTTTAATTACACCAGTTTAACCACTCACGATTACACGTCTGCAAAATGGCGCCGTTGCGGGGACTAGATTTATTCTAGTCCCTAAGCCCCGGATTATTCACTTGTTATATTAGAATATTTTGTCTATATTATTTTTTGTTTGTTGTTTATATTAATTATCTTTTATATTTTGTTTATATTATTGTTATGTTTGTTTTTAATCTGTTTATTTCTAATCTGTTTAATTAGATCCGCTTTGTAAACGGTAACATAAAAAAAAGAAACGGAGGAAGCAGGGCCTGTCCGCCTAACGCGTCCGCCCAACGGCATGCGGACAGACATGCGGACAAGACTTACAGAGACAGAGAGCGCGTCCGCCTAACTCTACGCGGACAGGAAATAAGCGTGTCCGCCTTGTTCTACGCGGACAGCACGCGGGCGCCCAACGAGGACACAACGTGTCCGCCTAAAATGACGCGGACAGAGGGGCGGACGTCCCCAATTCAGAAGCTAGACGACGTGTTCCAAAAAAAAAAATTCAGTTCTTCCCCAATTTGCTTCAGCTCGACCCGACGAAGAACAGCTCGCGCGAATTGCCTTCCCTCTTCAATTTGCTCAAGTTCCTTCAATTCTCCACCAAATCACGTAAGTTTAATTAAAAAAAAAAAATTTGTACGCGGCAAATGGAGGAGGAGCTCGAACAAGAGTTTTGCTATTCACAGTATTTATACTGCTCCGTATGTGGGGGAGCTCATGATTATGAGGATTGTCTCATATTCCAAGAGCAACTCTGGTTAGAAGATCAACCAGACTACCTGGAGAGAATCGCTCAACGAGAACAGCAACCAAAGAACGAAACAGTTCATGAGGTAGAAAACCCCACTACGGATGTAAGTTACTCTCTTCCCTCTACAGTCACCTACCGCCAGTTTCCATCCTTCTCTATGCTCTATCCAGAAGATAAGGATACTTACATCCTCGAAAATGAAGAGAAGGAATTGCCATCACCTCCCGCCAAGATATCCAAACAAAACGCCACTATCACCTTCGAAGAATTAACTTTCTCTGAAGATGATATCGATCAGCGTTCTTTCTACGAGCCTCACCTACTAGAGGATGTTTACATCCTCCAATTTGAGGAAGAAAAGTCATCACCACCGGGTCTTCTATTAGAACTACGTTACCGGTAGTACCTCCTCAAACACCAGGTTTCGTGGAGTATCCATTTTCCTATTTTATATGCCAAAGTAACGTTTTGTTTTGATCCAGGTGGTTTGCTTTTAATTATTGTCAACTCCGTTTTCCTGGCAGAACTGTTGTCTACTTATATTTTTGATCCAGGATAACGAAGCAGGCGTCTAGCCAAAGGCGTTAAAGAAGGGCAGCTTCCCGGGAGGCAACCCGGATCAACTTTTATTTTATTTGCTTTTATGCTCTTTTAATTTTCAGGTTCTCTTTAAATTTTATTTTTGCTAACTTTTAACCCCGTTTGTAGTATGGTTGCTTCTAGTGTCTTATGCAGGTGCACCTTCATATCCACACTGCAACCAAGCTACGCTACTTGAGGCTGAAGCTCAAGTGTGGGGGAACTCCTTTACCAACTAGCAAAAATAATATCAGGGGAGTACCAGTTTCTTTAATTATGCTTTTATTTTAATAAAAACTGTAGAGGAGCGTTTATGTGCTTAAATGTTTATTTGTGACCTTTGTGTTATCTCTATTTTATCTACTTACCGAAAAGGTCTTCTGAAACCTTCCCTTGTTTTTCTGGTGAACAATGAGGACATTGTTCAAATTAAGTGTGGGGGAGGGTGCCCTTTCGGTGGAACTTTGTGCTTAAATGCTTAATCTCTTTGCTTATCTTGCGTTTGTCCAATTCAATATTGTGACCCCTTATATGTGGGTTGTTCTCTTTAAGAATAAATACTGTTATGAATTGGGATAAATAGTACAAAATTTTAAAATTTTGATTACTTTTGAGGAGCATTTTATATGCGGTGTGACCAAATGATCTGCAAATGGTTGGATTTTATTGCTCAGGGTTTCTTTCTGTCTTCTCTTAGGGATTGCTAAGGGGTGCTTCTCTGTTAAAAAAAAAGAGAAAAATACAAAAAATAATAAGGGACTTGCGAGACACCATTGGTAACCAACAAAGAGAGTTGAGTGTTCTTGAATACAAAGGCGTGATGCCAACATTTTCTCATCCCTTATGCAAAAGTGAAACAAATGCATGAATCTATTCTTCCTTTTGTTTTCTCCTCAATGCCCATTCTTGAGAGAAGTTGGCCATGGTAAAAGTTCTCAGAGTCACCTAAACAAAAGAAACATTGAAGTACCTTAGATCATACCCTGAAACTCTATATTTTATTTTTACCCTAAGCACACCTATGCCACCAGCAGTTGATGGATCACACTCCTCAATAAGTTAAAAAGATCATGAACTGTTCACCTCTTTATCCTACCCTTCATAATATTATTTGTTAGTATTGAGCATTTCCTACTTACTTGGGTCCGTGGTTTTGCTTGAGGACAAGCAAAAAGATAAGTGTGGGGGTGTGATAAGTGTCCAAATGAGCATGATTTATAGGTGTATTTCATATATTATATTAGCACTTTTTCTTGCTCATTTCTCCACTTTGGTTAGTTTTTCCTCTAGTTTATGTTTTATTGTTATAAACATGAGGAAAACCAAGCTGGGAGTAAAGTAGACGAAGAGACGAGCGCATAGACGCAAACGGCTCAGAAAACGGAGTCCAAACGAAGAATCTAGAGCCGGTCAAAGTTCGTAGAAGGAAATAAGCCACACGCTTGAGACCTCCCCTGTGTCCGCATGAGGATAGGCGGACAGGACTCATTTTGTCCGCATGGTTTAGGCGGACAACAGAGAGGACCGCCCCTGTGACCGCGTGGGTTTAGGCGGACAACAAAGAGGAACCGTGATTGTGTCCGCCTCTGCGTCCTCGTGAGATAAGGCGGACAAGACTGGAGGAGACCGCATGCGCGTCCGCGTGGCTTTAGGCGGACAAGAAAGGAGAGTCCGCCCCCGCGACCTCATTAAACAAGGCGGACGCGTGTAAATGTCCAGAAATTAACGCGACAGTTTTCTTCTTCGCCGACTGTTTGCAAGTTGCTTCTGCCATATCCATTACCAGTCGGTGCCTAACTTAATTCACTCACGCGTTTGTCTGCAGCTCTGTCCCCTGCAATCAATGAGCTGCAATCAATCGGCAATAAATGTTCTTCCAGATCTGCCTCTTCCCTTCCTCTATATAAACACACGTTCCTTCTGTTTTCAAAAAAAGACATCCACCACCCAAACAATCCATCATCGATCTACTTCACCACACATCACACGTCCATCCCATTTCTCTTCTCCTGTCTTCTCCATTTTATTTATTTTACATTTCACCATATCCACCTCTAGTCCGACGTATACAAAATAGCAGAACGAATACAGGAGTGACTACAGATGATTTCTACTACTCTTGTCTCTGTTTATCTATTTAATATGTTAGGCTAGAATATTTATACTCTGGGAATGGTTATTATGTGTTTGTATTAATTATGCAATATGTTTTACTGGTTTATATAAATTCAGTTTGTTGCGTTTTAAAGGTTATCTCGCACCTTTTTAATAAATGTCATGAGTTTATTAAATTGCTTTACTAATTCTATTTCTAATCTGATCGGTGACAAATATATAGGTTAATTAAGCCGTAAATCTGGAGGAAACTTATTTTCATCGTTTAAGTTAGTACTCAGATGCATAAATAATTTCTCATATCTAAACCGTCCGTTTACACGCATTTTGCTTGAGTTTTCATCGGACCTTAAGATAATAAGAGGAATTTTGCCAAACAATTACAATTAAACCAGTAGACATAGCATGAAAGAGCAGATTATATTAACCTAACCCAGAGTCCCGTCTAATTTATCTATTAACTAGGTTTATTTTATCTTTCCTTTTTATTTACAATACAAGTCAATTAATCCCCCCTTTTGTGACACGCTTAGGTACTATAATATGCACATTAGTCCCACGGTTCGATATCCGGTCGCTTACACTTTACTATACTACTACGACCGGGATTTGTTTGCAGCCGACGTTTATTTTGAGTTTTAATTTCTTTTCTTTTATTTTAATTACACCAGTTTAACCACTCACGATTACACGTCTGCAATTAACCTAACCCAGAGTCCCGTCTAATTTATCTATTAACTAGGTTTATTTTATCTTTCCTTTTTATTTACAATACAAGTCAATTAATCCCCCCTTTTTGTGACACGCTTAGGTACTATAATATGCACATTAGTCCCACGGTTCGATATATATCCGGTCGCTTACACTTTACTATACTACTACGACCGGGATTTGTTTGCAGCCCGACGTTTATTTTGAGTTTTAATTTCTTTTCTTTTATTTTAATTACACCAGTTTAACCACTCACGATTACACGTCTGCATGTAGTAGGTGGAGCCTCAAAAGAAGGTCTATAAGGTGAAGGAGGTGTAGCATGTGAAGGAGCTGCAGCAGGTATAGGGTTTGAAGAACCAGAACCTACATCGAACTGTGCTCCAAAATCATGTGGTACCTGACCGAAGGTAGAGTGCTGGAACTCAGGAAATTAAGGAGGTGGTTGGCGACCACGCTGGTCAGCTGCAGCAACAGGAACCAGTGCAAAATTAGCTTGTGATGAAGGTTGATTTGTTTGGGGTGGTGGGGGTGCACAGTCACGCGGCCCTCTTCGTCTCTGACTGTACGACCGGTTTCTGGCTGCTCTTGGAGCAGGGTTGTCGTTGATTACATACTGAGGGTACTGCAACTCTACCCTTGTAGGCGCCTGCTGTGAGAAGTCTTGGGAGAAATGCCCAGTTCGATGGTAATCATCTGCATCGATCGTTTGAGATAGCTGTGTGGCATATTCTCTTACACCTTGATCAGCGGGAATCCGCTGAAGCTGCTCCAAACCTGACGCCTGATAAACCAAATAAAAAATGAGATTAAATAAAGTAAAACAAATATTATATATCAAACAAATAGAGAAAACTAATACGAATGTGCTTACCACAATAACATTCCTCATGCTCTGCTCGGTGAACCATGACACAGCATGCTGTAGGTACCATACCATATATGCACTCCTCCTGTCCAAGGGAACCCTTCTTGGTAATTGTGAGATTTGGATCCGGTACAAGTGTCTGTTATTCCACTTCTGGATGTGGTCACGAAAAATCTGCATCTGTCCTGCCTGTTCTTGTGACTACATGCAGCATGTCACAGTCGAGTGGTGGGGCAGGAATGGGCTGATCGACCCCAAACTGGCGAAGTACGCGGTCCGGTTGATGACCCTCGATCACGTTTAAGTGGATTATAAATACCACTACAACGAAGTGCTCAGGGTCTGGTGATCGATCACCATATGGCTGTCATATCCACTACACATAGTCCAAATAAATATTAAAATTTAGAATACAAATTATGAAAAACGAAATTGTAATAAACTTTAGTGGCAACTTACCTCTCCATCAGTGGGAGAAACGCTAATTGAATCCAGCGTTTGTCGAGCCATGGTAGCAGAAATGGTATTCAGCTTACCATAGTATCTGTAACACAATTCATGTGAGGTTTGTACCACAGTTCAACTAATTTTTAAATTATATACCATATGACGCATTATTGTTACTTGTGGGCAAGAGAAAGGTGGGGTGACAGATTTATTCGATCGGGGAGAGTCATGGTCTGAACGCAGGAAACTGCTCATACGCCCACACTGTAAGCAGCTTACTACAGCCATTCAGATATTTCGTATCAAATTTTGTAGCATTGCACATCTCCCTATAGAAATGTGCAAGTAGTGCAGACCCCCAGCTCAGGGAACCACTATAGTCGAAGTCCTGTAGCAGCCTCAAATAGGAGACATCGACCTTATCCCTATTAGAGTTGGGGAAGAGTAGCCCTCCAATGAGTCTGAGGATGTACGCTCTGGCATGCTGCTGATGAATGATCTCACCTCGCTGACCAAAATTAGCATCAGTCTCTACGAATCTCTCAGCTAGCCAAGCCAGAGGTATCTGGTTCCCCTTGCGAGAAGGGGGGGGGGCATCACCCAGAAGCTGCATACATACAGCATCCACGTCCACAGCACTAGTAGATGCACAAATGCGGATCCCATTAGTAGAGAGCCCAAATAACACATTCACATCCTCCAACGTAATGCTGACCTCTCCAAAGGGCATCAAAAAGGTATGCGTCTCAGGACGTCATCTATCAATCAAGACGCTAATGATACCCGTGCAGTTGTTCAAACTCAGATTCGCTGGCCCAAAGAAACCAGCTCTAGCAACATATGGTAAGATAGACTCATGCAGCTCTGTCGCACCCTTCCAACAAGACCGAGTTTTCAAGATCCTGTTTCAGTACTGTGCATATCTCTATATTTCATACACATACATGTTACCGTTAATAATACTATAAATAACTAATTCAACTACGTTTGCAAAGTTGACAAGGACTATAGGATAATCATAACAACAATCGGTGGATATTAATAATAAATTAATCGTAGTACAATCATCTATTAAAATATAATATTAAATAAAATGCTATACACAAATAATGTATATATATTGTGTGTTACATAACTTAAAATTAAAATAGACTAATTACCATAAATCGTCCTACTGTAATTAACATTTAGTTAGACAACTATTAATTAAATAATGTACCAGATCTATGTGTTATAAATAAACCATTTACAAATGACTAAACTTTGCATATAATAATTACTAAGATTTATTAATGTGCAAGAAGTGACGGTTAGTTTAACAAATATTACTTACACAAATAATGTATATATATTGTGTGTTACATAACTTAAAAATAAAATAGACTAATTACCATAAATCGTCCTACTGTAATAAACATTTAACAACTATTAATTAAATAATGTACCAAATCTATGTGTTATAAATAAACCATTTACAAATGACTAAACTTTGCATATAATAATTACTAAGATTTATTAATGTGCGAGAAGTGACGGTTAGTTTAACAAATATTACCTACACAAATAATGTACATATATTGTGTGTTACATAACTTAAAAATAAAATAGACTAATTACCATAAATCCTCCTACTGTAATAAACATTTAACAACTATTAATTAAATAATGTACAAAATCTATGTATTATAATTAAACCATTTACAATTGATTAAACTTTGCATAAAATAAATACCAAGATTTATTATATTCAATCGTACAAAAACTGTTACTAACTAACCTAACCTAATCGTCGACTGTACAACTATTACTAATATTAACACGTTAATAAAACAATGTACAAGTTTATAATTATTAAATATACTAACCGGATCATTAGATGCATATGCTGCAGATATATGGGTCGTCTACAGGCTGAAAGGCGTCGACTCCAGTGGACCTTGTTGGCTAATCTGGTATTCGTCTCTGTTCATTTTGCTCCAGAACAAAAGAAAGGATTTTGTGCTAAGGAAGTGTAGAGTGAGAGGAGAATTTTAAGAAATGGGAAGAAGGTAATGGTATTGTCTGCATCAGTTGAGTTTATAGTTTTCGGGTGTTGGGGACTTTGCACATAAGCCGATAAGCATCTGGAAGCCGATAATACTATTATCGGCATATGTGCAAGTCTCCATTTTTTTTATTTGTTATATACACATGACATGTGCAAGGTGAGTCATCACCCATAAGACAATTTTCTAGTCAAAATTCAAGTCTAGGACACCCAAAATGGCGCCTACAATAGAGGTCATATGGGGCTGATTTTTAATTTGATTCCTGTCACACTATATTTTATTAAGACCATATTATAACATATAATAGGTTCCAGCATTTATTTGGTACATTTATATCATGGTTAAAGATGAAAGTTATAAGGTAAAAATGCTGATTTTAGGTACCTTTTTTACCCAAAAATAGCCCCCAATTGTTCTATGAATTTAGTACTGGAATTAATTGATTTAGATGGTCAACTTATCCCCTTTTAAGATTATCAACTAGTGGCTCCTCAAAAACTTCAAGACAATTGCGTAAAACGCATTTTTGTGACACCCGAAGGTGTGTTTTTGTGCTTTAAGGATATCTTGGAATATAAGTAGTCGCTATGAGTTCCAAGTGTTTATAAATATTATTTATAGTCAATAATAACATATTAAGGTGTTACATTGAGTTATATGAGGTTATATCAACTCATAACTCACTTTCCGGGCTTCCGGGACACTTCCGGATAAAAAAGGAGTGTTAAGAAATTCGTCCGAGTAATTTGTTTATTTTTGAGAAAGTAGCTCAAGCATTCTCTTTAGAATTTGAATATCAATGTTAGGAACTCTAAGAATGATTTATATTGGAGTTTGTGCCACTTCGGTACCTCTTCGGGGCATTCCCGGGGGTTTATGGGGCCCTCATCGGGAACCTCCGAGCACTTTGTCTTTAACTGAGAATTTCTCATGATAACTTCATCTTATATGTTCATTAAAGTGTTATGGTGTATTTGGAATGAAGAGTAATGCCTTATTTTATTTTATAAAGTATTTCCGGGACTTTCGGGCCTTAAGAGCCCTTAAAGGAACTCCGGGGCATATTGTATTTTTACTCAGTTCTAACTGAGGACTTGTGTTTTAAAGGTCATAAAATGATCCTTGTTTAACTTCATATGAGTTTTATAACTTATATAACTTGGTTAGCTTAAGGTCGGGCTTTAACGCTCGTTTTTGACCTTAAGGAGTTTAGGTGCGTTTTTAACGCCGAACTGTTTATATACTTTTGTCAGGGTTTAATAATCCCCCAAATAATTTATATTTCCCTTTATTTAATTATTTAAAGGTTAGGGGTATTTCAGCCTCCCTCCGAGCCATCAGAGGCGAGTGTTATAATCAACTTCAAAGAGCCACCTCCCACTGAAGTTGATTTTCATCAAGGCTCTTCTCATGAGCCTCACCAAGAAGTTGAGGACATTTACATTCTCAAATTTGAGGAGGAGGAGCCATCAAACATTGATCTTCACCTGGAGGATCTAGACCTTCCCCACCTATGCACCAATGAAGTAGGGTGGAAACTCAAAGTTCACTCATTAAGTGTGGAGGCCACCTTCCCGTTTGATCCCAGACCAGAGATAGAAGATAATGTCCGCCCCGGAGTTCTCCCTACACCGCACAGTGAAGATAAGGATGTCTTCATCCTTAATTTCAAAGAGGGGGCTCCACCAAAATTTGATCCTCGCACCAAGGATCAACAACCTTAACACTCCACCTGAAGAAAGATAGGTGGAGCTTGCACTTCTACATTATAAGTGTTGAGGTAACATTTCCTTTTGATCCGGGTCGTTTTTCAATGAATCATGATGCCCGCCCCAGCCACATGTTGAAGCCAGCTTCAACATTCATATTCGATCCCGGATGACTTCAATGTGGTATGGTCTAGCCAAAGACCTTAAAGATGGGCAGTGTTATAACCCGCTATATCATACCTTATGTTATATCAGTTGCTATGCTATCCTAAGTTGGATTGTTTTATTCCTTATTGACAGTGGGACTTGATCGGCATTCCTTTTAATGACAGGGGCAAGGAGTCCATCTATTAAAACAATTAGGTAATTGTTTTTATTAGTTAATAGGATGGGAACCTTATTTAGTTTAGCCTCTAATTATTTTTCTTCACGACAGTTCAATTCAGTCGATCGTGAGGAGTGTTCTCTATCGTGGTGCTAAGCGGCAGTTCTCTCTCTTTTCCTTCTCTCTCGATCTTTCCCTCTGTTTAAGATTCTGGTCCTACTGCTGCAATCAGACTGGTGATCTTCGTTTCGGTTGTGGTTTTCCTCTTCCTCTTCGTTTTCAGGTTGGTATTGCAAGAACCGGTCTCCATTGTACCATCCGTTCTTGTTCCGTTTCTGATTGAGGGTTTTTTGATTGTGTTCGAATCAGTGACCGTTGTGGTTGCGCGCAAGTTGGGATTCTTCTAGCAGAATAATTGTCGTAATGGTCTCGATTCCAGGTTTGTGATGCAGAAGAATTGTTTTATACAGTTTGGAGTTTCCAGTCGTAGTTCCTGTTTAGTGTCTCGATCTTCGAATTGTTTTCTCCTATTTCTGGTCGTTTGATTTTGGTTGAATTTCAGTGGCTGTTTGTCTGTATCGGATTTTGTTTGTGCTGTTGCTTTCGCCGTGCGTTGGATTCCGGCGGGTGCGGCGTGTTTTCAGATCGTTGTTCTTCTTCTTGCGATTGGTAGGTCTGGTGGTTACTGTTTGGGTTGCAGTTCGGTTGGAAGCATTCTGTCGTTGATTGTGCCATGGGATCTGCAACGGTTGCTGCGTTCTGTGGGTGGATTTCGGTGTTTGATCGTTGTCTGTTGTGGGTCTGTGCGTTGGAGTTGTGGGATGGTGAATTTGGTGGAATGTCCCCCATGGTTGTGTGTCCTGTTTAATGTCTGATTTGGTGTGTTGCTTTATTGGCATTTTGAGGCATTGATTTGTGTTGTTTTTCTGCTCTGTTCGTCTTCTGGAAATTGCATTTTTCGCACTGTCCGAACTTCCGTCCGAGCTTTGAAGTTCGGACAGTGCGTTTCTGCCTTTCTGATTTGCGAGTTCGGGGTATGTCCGAACATCTGTCCGAACATGGATGTTCGGACACACCCTCAAGTCTTCCCTCTGATTTAAAGTTCGACCTGTGTCCGAACTTCGAAGTCCGGACACAAGGTCGGACCTTCCGCGTGTTCTTCCGTAAACCTGTCCGAACATCCGTCCGAACTTGGATGTTCGGACATTCTGAAATCCTCTATCTGATTTCAACTCGACTTGTGTCCGAACATTGATGTCCGGACACAAGTTCGGACATTTGGCTTTCTTTGGTTTCTGAGTCTCGACTTGTGTCCGAACTTCGATGTCCGGACACAAGTTCGGACACCCCTCTGTTTTCAACATAACTTCTTCGTTTGAACTCCGATTTGAGTGCCGTCTGCGGCATTGGTTTCCTTATGATCTGTGCTACTGATTTATGAGTGTTTTGGCATATTTAAATGCAACTTTGCTTCTGTTTAAGCAACCTTCTGTTTTGGGACATTACACATTGTTTCTGAGCCGTGAATGGCTGGGTCGAGCTATTCCGTGGTATACCATGTAGACGTCGTTCTGAGTGTGGGTCATTCCCTTTCTGTTCTGTGGGGTTGACGAACCCTTTGGCTCTTTCGAGTCATTTCTGCGTTGCCGAGAGACCTGGTATGGTCTATGGGTCTTCGACCCTTCTGAGTGTGTGCATTGTGTTTTGTCCCCTTTCTGTTTAAGTGCTCTGACTGTTTCTGAAATGGGAACCCCTTGTGTTCCACTCTGCTTCTGTTTCTGAAAGCTTCTGACTATCTGAGAATTGTGCATAAGATGTTTATCTTCTCTTCTTCTGATTTCAATTGTTTTGAGCGACCTTGCTGATGACGGTCGCTGCTTACTGGGCATAGTTGTGTGCTCATTCCCCTACTTCTAACATTTTTGCAGATTGATCAGCGAGGATCATCTTGAGTTCTGGAGCTGTAGTGTTTAGCTCTTTGACTGTTTAAACTTCTGTTATGACGTTGTAGCCTTCGGGCTTCCTCTGTTTTGAGTTTCTGATTCGGATATGTATTTGGAATCCGTTTACTTCCTGCTGTATTTGAATACTTGGTTTACAATGTTAAGTGAACTCTGTTTTGGGCCTTTATTGTTTTTGATCGTTTTAGAGCCTTGCGTTATTGGTAGTAATACGCGGCGTGTAATACCCTTAACTCTTAGGCCGGTTTTAGGGGTGTTACATTTAGTGGTATCAGAGCCAGGTTGGCTTTCTTTGGTGTCTGTGGGTGTGTTTGCTTGTGTGAGAGTCAGTTGTGACAGTGGTTGACGTATGAGTTAGTTCTGACAAGTTTTGGATTTGTATATCTCAGAATGGCTCCTCGTAGGACACCAGTGACCCCTCAGGGAGATGCTGCGGATGTAGTGCAGCAGTTTGTGACGCAGTTGATGCAGACGATGGCTGCAGCTGCTGGGGGAGCTGGTGGAGGAGCTGGTGGTGCTGGCCCAGCAGGGGCGAATGCCGTGGGAGGCCGAGTCCGAGCTCTCCAGGAGTTCATGAAGCTAAAGCCTCCATCCTTTGACGGCTGTGGTGACCCTCAGGAGGCGAGCCACTGGATTACAGAGGTCGAGGACCTGCTGAGAGTGATGGGGTCGGAGGATGACCAGAAGGTGGACTTCGCCACGTTCCTCTTTAAGGGGGAGGCGAAGGAGTGGTGGCGCATGGTGATGGGTAGGCATCCCCAGCCTTGGACCTGGGATCAGTTCTGCTTGGAGTTCAACAAGCAGTTCTATCCGGATGTGTACAAGGACCAGAAGATCAATGAGTATAACCGGCTGCGCCAGGGAAGAGATATGACTGTAGAGGAGTATGTGAGGAAGTTTGTGACGCTGTCGAAGTATGCTCCGAGCCAGATGAGCAAGGAAGGCTCGTAAGTTTGAGAGCGGATTGAGGCCAGACATCAGGTCGGCGGTGACACCTCTTCGTCACCGGACTTTCAGGGATGTGGCGGATGTCGCCCTGCTGGTAGAGGCCGACATCAAGGGCAGACAGGCTGGCAAGGACCATAAGGGGAAGAGGCGTGCTGAGGAGCCTCAGAAGAAGGAGGCTGCTCCTCCTCAGAAGAAGCAGACCTATGGAGATCGCCGGGGAGCTTCTTCATCTTCGTCAGCTGGGACGAAGTGTGGGTCTTGTGGTCGCTCCCATCCTGGTAGGGAGTGCTACAAGAAGACTGGTGCCTGCTTTAAGTGCGGGTCGATGGAGCACCGGATCGCTCAGTGCCCTCAGGCATCCAGTAGAGGCTCAGGGGAGAGAGGCACCGGCTCAGATTCAGGGGCGAGGTCCGATCAGAAGAAGCCTCAGACTCAGGCCCGGGTTTATGCTATGGCTGGAGAGCGTGATCGAGCGGGTGATCGCGTCATCTCAGGTATTCTCCAGATCCATTCTCGAGATGTGTTTTGTCTGTTTGATTCTGGAGCTACGCATTCCTTTATCTGCTGTGATTTGTTGGGTGACCTTGGACTGACTGCTGTGCCTAGTGAGGTAGACTTGTGTGTGAGTAGTCCATTAGGTGGGGTTGCCCCTTGTGTGCTGGATTCTGTGTGTAAGGCTTGTCCCATAGTAGTTAGGGACAAGACTTTCTTTGCTGACCTCATCCCGATGCGGATGACCTGTTTTGATGTGATTTTGGGCATGGATTGGCTAGCAGAGCACCATGCCCATATAGATTGTGCAGCGAGGAGAGTAGTTTGATCTGCCAGGCGGGTCTCGTTTTGCCTTCTCTGGGAATGCAGTTCCATGTGCGCCGGTGATTGTGTCAGCGATGCAGGCAGCCAGTTTCTTGAGGAAGGGCTGCCAGGGCTTCTTATGTTATCTGCCAGAGGTGCGTGAGGGATCTAGCTTGGAGAGCATCCCGATCGTCAGAGAGTTTCCTGAGGTCTTCCAGGACGACGTGCCCGGACTTCCACCAGTGCGAGAGGTGGAGTTCACCATCGATTTAGCGCCAGAGACTCAGCCCATCTCTAGGGCCCCTTACCGTATGAGTCCGGCGGAGTTGAAGGAGCTGAAGGTCCAGCTTCAGGAGCTGTTAGATAAGGGCTTCATACGCCCTAGTGTTTCGCCTTGGGGAGCGCCAGTGCTGTTTGTGAAGAAGAAGGATGGGACCTTCCGTTTGTGCATCGACTACAGGGAGCTGAACAAGGTGACCATCAAGAATCGCTATCCCCTTCCGCGCATAGATGATTTGTTTTGACCAGTTGGCGGTGCCACAGTGTTCTCGAAGATAGATCTTCGTTCAGGCTACCATCAGTTGAGGATTAAGGCCGAGGATGTGCCTAAGTCCGCTTTTAGGACTCGTTATGGTCATTACGAGTTCCTAGTCATGCCTTTGGTCTGACTAATGCTCCATCAGTATTCATGGATATGATGAACCGGGTTTTCAAACCCTATCTGGATCAGTTCGTAGTGGTCTTCATAGATGATATCTTGGTGTACTCCAGGAGCGCAGAGGAGCATGAGGAGCATCTGAGGATTGTTTTGCAGACGTTGAAGGATCATGAGCTGTATGCTAAGTTGAAGAAGTGTGACTTCTGGCTTGATCGCGTAGTATTCTTGGGACATGTGGTCTCGAAGGACGGTATCTCAGTGGATCCTGAGAAGATTAGAGCTTATGGAGTGGGCGAGGCCCACGAATGTTGCTGAGATTCGCAGTTTCCTTGGGTTAGCTGGGTACTACAGGAAGTTCGTTGAGGGGTTCTCTAAGATTGTATCCCCGCTGACCCGTCTGTTGAGGAAGGAGATCAAGTATGAGTGGAGCGAGGCTTGCGAGCAGAGTTTCCAGGAGATTAAGAAGAGGCTGACGACGGCACCGATTCTGACTTTGCCTTCTGGGACCGAGGGATTCGAGGTCTTCTGTGATGCGTCCCATAAGGGACTGGGATGTGTTTTGATGCAGCAGGGTAAGGTAGTGGCTTATGGCTCTCGACAGCTTAAGCCCTATGAGAAGAACTACCCTACCCACGATCTGGAGTTGGCAGCTGTAGTGTTCGCGCTGAAGATTTGGAGACATTATTTATATGGAGCGTCGTGTAAGGTTTACACTGACCACAAGAGCCTCAAGTATTTGTTCACTCAGAAGGAGCTGAACTTGAGACAGAGGAGGTGGTTGGAGCTACTTCATGACTACGATTTAGAGATCCTCTACCACCCGGGTAGAGCGAATGTTGTAGCAGACGCATTGAGCCGGAGAGGTGCTCGGGCGTAGCTTGTGCCTTGTCAGGAGTTCAGAGGTCCGCCTTAGAGCTTCAGCGTATGGGAGTTTGGGTAGTCAGACCAGCCAGTGCCAGTGTGATAGCAGCGCTTCAGGTGCAGTCTTCGTTGGTCGACAGGATCCGGGTTGGTCAGGAGTCAGACTCAGCTTTATGTCGGATTAGAGAGGGGCTGTCTTCAGAGCAGAGTTCAGATTTCAGTGTCTCCAGTGATGGTTGTCTGCGTTTCAGAGGCCGTGTGTGTGTGCCAGACGATGCAGTGCTGCGCAGAGAGATCCTTCAGGAGGCCCATGGAGCGCCATATTCAGTTCACCCAGGAGGGGTGAAGATGTATCGAGACCTCAGAGAGTCATTCTGGTGGTCTGGGATGAAGCGTGATATCTCAGAGTTTGTCTCGAAGTGCCAGACCTGTCAGCAGATTAAGGCTGAGCACCAGAGGCCAGCGGGTTTGCTTCAGCCCCTTCCCATTCCTGAGTGGAAGTGGGAGAGTGTGGGGATGGATTTCGTCATGGGTTTGCCCAGGACTCCTTCGGGTGTGATGCTGTTTGGGTGATAGTTGATCGTCTGACGAAGTCTGCTCATTTTCTGCCGGTGAAGAAGACCTTCAGTTTGGAGCGCCTAGCTCGTTTATATCTGGATGAGATAGTGAGGCTTCACGGTGTGCCTACTACTATTGTGTCTGATCGTGACCCTCGTTTTGTTTCGAGATTTTGGCGCAGTTTGCATAAGGCCTTGGGTACGAATTTAGCGTTCAGTTCAGCTTACCATCCTCAGTCGGATGGCCAGACAGAGAGGACTAATCAGGTTTTGGAGGACATGCTTCGTGCATGTGTCCTGGACTTTGGAGGTAGCTGGGAGCAGCATGTGACTCTGATTGAGTTCGCCTACAACAACAGCTTTCAGGCGAGCATTGGTATGGCTCCGTTTGAAGCGTTGTACGGTAGGAGGTGCAGGTCACCCATCTGTTGGGATGACCTGAAGGAGAGGGTCTTGTTGGACCCGAGCTGGTACAGGGAGCAGTAGAGAAGATCAGGACGATTCGGGAGCGTTTGCTTGTTGCTCAGAGCAGACAGAAGTGCTATGCAGACCAGAGGCGTAGACCGCTTGAGTTCGATGTTGGTGATCATGTCTATCTGCGAGTGTCGCCGGTCAGAGGCGTGGTCCGGTTTGGGAAGCGTGGGAAGCTTAGCCCAGGTTCGTTGGACCGTTTGAGATTCTGGAGAGGATTGGCCCTGTGGCTTACCGTTGGCTTTGCCACCTGCTTTGTCTGCTGTCCACGGAGTTTTCCATGTGTCTATGTTGAGGAAGTATCTGCATGATCCGTCTCACGTGATCGACTACAGCCAGCTTCAGCTGAGAGAGGATTGCAGTTTCGAGGCGGTGCCTACTCGCATTTTAGCCAGGGACGTCCGTCAGCTTCGTAGTAAGACCCTGCCTATGGTGAAGGTCCAGTGGTCTGATCAGTTAGAGAGTGAAGCTACGTGGGAGCTCGAAGATGAGCTGCGTGCCAAGTTTCCCTCCCTGTTCGAGCAGTAAGTGAGTTAATCTCGAGGACGAGATTCTTTTAAGGGGGAGGTGATGTTATAACCCGCATAATTCATACCTTATGTTATATCAGTTGCAATGCTATCCTAAGTTGGATTGTTTATTCCTTATGACAGTGGGACTTGATCGGCATTCCTTTTAATGACAGGGGCAAGGAGTCCTTCTATTAAACAATTAAGGTAATTGTTTTATTAGTTAATAAGGATGGGAACCTTATTTAATTTAGCCTTCTAATTATTTTTCTTCACGACAGTTCAATTCAGTCAATCGTGAGGAGCGTTCTCTATCGTGGTGCTAAGCGGCAGTTTCTCTCTCTTTTCCTTCTCTCTCTCGATCTTTCCCCTCTGTTGAAGATTCTGGTCCTACTGCTGCAATCAGATTGGTGATCTTCGTTGCGTGTGGTTTCCTCTTCTTTCGTTTCAGGTTGGTATTGCAGAACCGGTCTCCGTTGTATCATCCGTTCTTGTTCCAGTTTCTGATTGAGGGTTTTTGATTGTGTTCGAATCAGTGGCCGTTGGTTGCGCGCAAGTTGGGATTCTTCTGCAGAGTATTCGTCTGGTCTCGATTCCAGGTTTGTGATGCAGAAAGTTATACAGTTTTGGAGTTTCCAAGTCTAGGTTTCCTTCGAATGTTTTCTGATTTCTGGGTTTGATTGTGGAATTCAGTGGCTGTTGGTCTGTATCGGATTGTTGCTCTGCGTGGATTGTGCCTGCGGTTTCAGATCGTTGTTCTTCTTCTGCTAATTGAGGTAGGTGGTTACTCGATTCAGTTTGGAAGTTCAGCCATGGGGATTGCAACGGTTCTTTTTCGTGTGTGATTTCTGTTTGTGATGTCTGTTTGGTTGCGTTTTGAATGGCTAAACCCCCATGGTTTCCTGTTTTAATGTCTGATTTGGTGTGTGTGCTTTATTGGCATTTTGAGGCATTGATTTGTGTTGTTTTTCTGCTCTGTTCGTCTTCTGGAAATTGCATTTTTCGCACTGTCCGAACTTCCGTCCGAGCTTTGAAGTTCGGACAGTGCGTTTCTGCCTTTCTGATTTGCGAGTTCGGGGTATGTCCGAACATCTGTCCGAACATGGATTTCGGACACACCCTCAAGTCTTCCCTCTGATTTAAAGTTCGACCTGTGTCCGAACTTCGAAGTCCGGACACAAGGTCGGACCTTCCGCGTGTTCTTCCCGTAACCTGTCCGAACATCCGTCCGAACTTGGATGTTCGGACATCTGAAATCCTCTATCTGATTTCAACTCGACTTGTGTCCGAACATTGATGTCCGGACACAAGTTCGGACATTTGGCTTTCTTTGGTTTCTGAGTCTCGACTTGTGTCCGAACTTCGATGTCCGGACACAAGTTCGGACACCCCTCTGTTTTCAACATAACTTCTTCGTTTGAACTCCGATTTGAGTGCCGTCTGCGGCATTGGTTTCCTTATGATCTGTGCTACTGATTTATGAGTGTTTTGGCATATTTAAATGCAACTTTGCTTCTGTTTAAGCAACCTTTCTGTTTTGGGACATTACACATTGTTTCTGAGCCGTGAATGGCTGGGTCGAGCTATTCCGTGGTATACCATGTAGACGTCGTTCTGAGTGTGGGTCATTCCCTTTCTGTTCTGTGGGGTTGACGAACCCTTTGGCTCTTTCGAGTCATTTCTGCGTTGCCGAGAGACCTGGTATGGTCTATGGGTCTTCGACCCTTCTGAGTGTGTGCATTGTGTTTTGTCCCCTTTCTGTTTAAGTGCTCTGACTGTTTCTGAAATGGGAACCCCTTGTGTTCCACTCTGCTTCTGTTTCTGAAAGCTTCTGACTATCTGAGAATTGTGCATAAGATGTTTATCTTCTCTTCTTCTGATTTCAATTGTTTTGAGCGACCTTGCTGATGACGGTCGCTGCTTACTGGGCATAGTTGTGTGCTCATTCCCCTACTTCTAACATTTTTGCAGATTGATCAGCGAGGATCATCTTGAGTTCTGGAGCTGTAGTGCTTAGCTCTTTTGACTGTTTAAACTTCTGTTATGACGTTGTAGCCTTCGGGCCTTCCTCTGTTTTGAGTTTCTGATTCGGATATGTATTGGGAATCCGTTTACTTCCGCTGTATTTGAATGTTAATGACTTCTGTTTTGGGCCTTTATTGTTTTTGATCGTTTAGAGCCTTGCGTTATTGGTAGTAATACGCGGCGTGTAATACCCTTAACTCTTAGGCCGGTTTTAGGGGTGTTACATGCAGCTTTCCCGGGAGGCAACCCAGATGAATTTCTTTCATTTTCCTTTATTTTAATTGTCAATTTCTCCTTGATTTTGTTTTTGCTACTTTTAACCTCGTTTGTAGTTTGGGGTTGCTTCTAGGTTCTTCTTGCAGGTGCACATAAAATCCACACTGCAACCAAGCACCCTATTGAGCTAGCTCAGTGTGGGGGAGTCCCTTCAATGTAAGCAACAACAATCTCAGGGGAGTACTAGTTTCTTTTATTTTGACACTCTCACTTCTCTTTCTTCTTCTTTTGATTTGGCTTGATTTAGTTAATGGGCATAGCTTCAGTGCTATAATGTTGTTTTATGTCCCATGTGTTCTCTCCTTTGTCTGCTTCCTGAAAAGTCATCTAAAACCTTCCCCAGTTTGTTGGTGAACAATGGACATTGTTCAAATTGAGTGTGGGGGAGTGGCCTTTCCAGTGAATTTGTGCTTAAATGTTTAATCCCTTGCTTATCTTGCGTTTGTCCAAAATCAAAATCTTGGACCTGTGTGTTGTGAGTTGTTCTCATTAAGAACAAATACTGTTATGAATTGTGGGTAAATGCTCAATTTTTCTTTTTGATTGCTTTTAAGGAGTATTTTATGTGCGGCTGGCCAAGTGATCTTATATGGTTGGATTTTTATTGCTTTGGGTTCCTTCTGTCTTCTTTCTTAGGGATTGCTAGGGGTGTTTCTTTGTGAAAACTCTTTAAGGGACTTGTGAGACACCATTGTTAACCAACAATGAGAGTTAAGTGTTCTTAATTGTAAAGGCTTGATACCAAAATCTTATTTTTCTCATCTCTTATGCAAAAGTGAAACAAATGCATAAATCTATTTTTCCTTTTATTTTCTTCTCAATGCCCATTCTTGAGAGGTGTTGGCCATGGTAAAAGTTCTCCAAGTCACATAATATTTAGAACTTTGAAGCACTCCGGATCATACCCCAAAACTCTAAATTTTTATTTTGCCCGGAGCACACCTATGCCACCACTAAGAGATGGTTCACACTCCTCAAAAGTTTTAATCAATTTTTGCTTCTTCTCTTATCCTATAATTCATGTTAGTATCTTGAGCATTCCTTATTTGCTAGGGTGCTTGGTTTTGCTTGAGGACAAGCAAAAAGGTAAGTGTGGGGGTGTGATGAGTGTCTAAATGAGCATATTTTAGGGGTGTATTTCACATGTTTTATCGACACTTTTCATGCTCATTTCTTCACTTTAGCTAGATTTCCTCTAGTTTTGTGTTTATTGGTGTTTTACACAATTATATTACTGAAATATGAGGTATAAGATAGCTAGTAATTAAGTAGACGAAGAGACGAATGCGTGGGCACAAACGGATCCAAAATCGGAGCTATAACAAATAAGATAGAGCATTTTTTCCTCTTTGTCTCGGACATCCCCGGGCGACCTCCCCTGTGGGGCAGTCGAAAGTTCTGGATGCTGAAATGCTCATTCTGATGTCTGAACTTGCTTCTGGTCCGGACCGCCCCAGGTTGACCGCCCCACAGGGGCGATCGACGCGTATTTTTGCCCATAATTGAGTTTTAAAACAGGAATTTGGGGGACACTTCTCCCCATTCTTCAACCACGACTCCACCAGTTGAAAACACAGAGAAAGAGGGCGAAAAAGAAGGGAAATAAGAGGATAAAGAAGATAAGAAAATCACACCTTCTCCAAAGCTTCCAAGATCCATTAATGGCTTCTTCTCTTCTCCCTTTTATGCTTTTCTTTTATATGGTTGTGTAGAATCCATTTGTGCTCCAGGATGGGTTTTGAACTTTGAATGCTCCAATGTAGCTTGTAACTCTACCTCTTTTATAATAGTTGCTTTATCTTCTTCAAGGATTAAGTAGTGCTCTAATTTAATTAGTTATTACATTTATGGTGATTCCTTTCAATATATGATTTTGAGATTGGGATTTGACCAACGAGGGATAAACCCTAGATTTTGCACTCTTGATTAGGAGGTAAAACCTTAGAGCTATTGTTGAATAGCTTGAAATTAATGCTACCTAGTGACGTTAACCTTCTTTGATTAAGATGGTTTAATTAATTAGGTAAGAATTATTGTTCCATGATTTGGGGAATCTTTACTTTTGCTCTATTAGACAACTAAATGAAGGTGTGCTTATGAGTATAACTGGGCATTTTAGGTGATACCCACTAATCCTAGAGTACACCTATCCTATATAGTTAGTTTAGTTCTTATTGCTTTTCTTTATTTCCCAATATCAATAAAAAACCTTAAAAACCCTGAATTTACATCTATGCACTTTTGTTTATATCTTCTTGCACATTTACTAAACTTACAATTAGCTAGATAGTTACAAAGTCCCTGTGGATACAACCTTGTTGAGCTACAATGACTGGGTTCACTACCCATAGTTAGCAAGATAGCTTAACTATTATTTTGCCCCAATAGCTATGCTGGCCACTCTTGATTCATCTTGATCTGTGCGGTTCCACTTCCGTACGTCCCAAGTCAGGTCTTTCTTGGCTTGCTTGCTAAGAAGGTCAAAATGGCACTTTTCGTTTTGAAGATTGCAACATATTTATGTCTAGAGAGGGCAGTACTTGTTCAATGTTCTTTGCCCAATAACCTAGGGAAAAATGCATCTCCTTTAGGTTAGTCTAGATACAGGACAGGATTGTGGTGCTTCTCTCTAGTATTTCCAGCATGTGCTTTGATTCATGGAGAGAAGTCTCTACTGGGGTTGGTATTTTGCTTCATGAGCTTATCTTGTTTAGCCTTCACCTCTTACCCATGTTTTTGGAGATGGGGTTTGCTGCGTTTGCTACATTTGTTTCCAGGTATTTACCTTAGGGTGGGATGGGGGCATGCGCTTTGGTTTTTCTTGTTGAACCGTTATGATGTACCTATCCATCATTATGCCCTTGTCTGCTTCGATTGCTTTCCTCGCATCACCTCTTTTCGAAAGACAACAAACACATATCTGGTTTTGGAGATCGTACGAGGGGATTTTGGAGTTTATACAACACTGCTATTATGCTGTAAGCTACAAAAGTTTTCCATATTGTGCTAATCCTGGTGGTTGGGTGCGGCACTCAATGAAGATGGTGGTGTTTATGGTATGGACGGGGCCATATTTTGACGGCTTGATTGTGCGGTGGGGGGGAGGGGGGGGAGGGAATGAGTTGTGAGGATATTGTTGTGGAGGAGATTAGTGCATGGATAGTGGTTTTTGCATGAGTTTTACGGTGGGGGAGTACGATTGAGTTGAGTTTTGGCTAGTGTAGGTGGTGGTGGCAGGATTGAGTTCTTGGGGTGGGGCTGAGTGGTTTGAGAGAGAAAGGAGTGTGCCGTTTGAGCTAGTTGTTTGCATGTCTTCTTTTTATATAGAGACTCTAATTAAGAAGATTACTAATCTTTTTGACCCGATAGACCTAAAATCCGAATACTAGCTCCCACCTTCTTGGGAGGACAATGTGAGTGTGGTTGAGGCCCCAGGCATAGCATCAGTGTTGAGCACCTTTTTTGGGAACAAGGACAATGTGAGTGTGGTTGAGGCCTCAGGCATAGCATCAGTGTTGAGCACCTTTTTTGGGAAAAAGGACAATATGATGTAAACCCTTCTGGTAGCCTTTGAAGATTTCATAAGATGAAGCATTTCATAGGATACAATAATGTTATCGAAAATTAACCTCCCTGGAACAAAAGCGCCTTGGTCATCTGATATAACAGAGCTCATAACTTGTCTTGCACAGTTGACAAGGACTCACGATATGGCCTAGTAGATAGTATTCTAAAGAGATATCGACTTGAATTCAAAAGTGTATAAGCTCCCACCTTCTTGGGAACAAGGATAATGTGAGTGTGGTTGAGGCCCCAGGCATAGCGTCAGTGTTGAGCACCTGGAGGGCAGCATTAATGTAATCCTTATTTATGATTCCCTAATAGGTCTTGAGAAACATGGCGTTGATACGTTATGGCCTTGGAGCTTTGTTGGGATAGAGGTCTTTTAAAGCCAGTAAGATCTCCTCACGATCATATGGCCTTCCAAGACCCTCGTATTGATCCGCTAGGACTCTACTCTCATACAGGCTAAAAGATGGTGGTTGGTTTGAGGGTTGGTGGACATGAACAGGTTGTTGAAGTACACTTTGGCTATCCCTTCAATACTATCCCATTCAGAGACTTTATTTCACTGAGCATCCACTAACTCATGGATAGTGTTATTCCGATGCCTCGATTGGACTCTATAGAAGAAGTAGGCAGTGTTTCTATTTCCTTTGTGGATCCATTATTGTCGATATCTTTGGGCCCAACGGGTTCCTCCTTGAAGAGCACAAATCTAAATCCTAGTTCAGGGATTTTCATCTACTCATATTTTGTTGAGAGGGAGGCTGGTCCGCAACCCAGGCTATTTCCTTCCTAAACTCCATAATTGAAGCTTGCTCCCATCAGGCATTTTTGCTACCCCCGTGTTTTAAGGCTCTTCCACACCGGCTGGCCTTCTGCTGGTAGTCGACTTCAATTGTGGTATCCTGCCATATGATACATACAATGTTTTTTAAAATTAGAGTCCTCAGCCCAACAACTGTCAAACTTGAAAGGTTTTGGGCCTAATGTTGTTAGTAGGTGAAGATTAGATTAATAGGCCAATGATCGGACCTACCCAAACCAAGATGGTGGTTGCATGTGGTAAAAAAAAAGGTTCATCCACTTGAAATTGAGAGAAATTGATCAAATGGCTCCATATGTTCTAGTGCCCCCATTTTTTATTAAGAGGGAAAAAATCTCTCCTAAAACCCAAGTCATGAAGACCATATATAGTCTCCAGGCAAGATCTAAATTCTCGCATGCACGATCGGTATTGGAGTTGCCCGACCACAATGTTCATAACTGTATAAAATTTCGTTAAAATCACCAAAAATGAACCAGGAGTTAGAATTGGGCTTTGTAGGTGTCGAGTAAGGGCCCAAGTGTGCCATCGGTTAGGAGCAGTAGACCAGCCATAGATTCTGAGTCCGCGCCAAGCAGGTCCGAGGCCACTATCCACACGAAAGTTCACATGATGAGCTGAGTGTGACAAGATGTGAACTTGAAATACCCCAAACCTTGATATGTTGTTTTAATATTAAAATATGGTATATTAAGGCTAAAAAGTGCCTTAGAAACATTAGTGAACAATTTAAACCATAGTAAAACAATAAAGTACCATAAAGACAATTTGAGCAAAAACATGCTCTAAGCTTGGAATGAACTTGGTTAGGACCCAAAGAGCCTACCAAGACTTATAATATACAATTATGATTTAATAAGGCTAATTAATTCCTTAAGAAACATTGGTAGACAATTAAACTAAACAAAACACAAGAAACACCATAAAGTCAATTTAGGCAAATACTTGCCCTAGACTTGGTGTAACCTTGTATAAGACCTAAAGGTCATTCCTAGACCTTATTAACATGATAATGAACATGTTAAATCAATTACTAAAGAAAACCAAGCTTGAAAACAAGTTAAAACACAAAATGTGCTTTAAGGAGCCTTAAAGCACATTTTTTGAAAAATTGTCTTGGAAATGAGTTTTGAGTGGCTAAATGTCCATCATTACTCTTTAATCAACATTTTTACTACTTAGTATCACATTAGGAAGCCTAAATCAATGGGAAACCAAAAATTTCACAAATATGTGCACTAATTAGTTAATATTGCTCAAATAGTGCTAGTTTTGACTTAAGTCAACTTTAATTAGTTAAATGGTCAACAAAGACCATAAATATCTTATATATTTAATGGGGTATGGTTTTTAAGGTGTGGATTCACCAACCTAGCCAACTAATTAACTAAAGGAGGAAGAAATAAAGTAAAACACTATTTACCTATATGACATAAATATCTTCAAAAACGCCCTCTCTCATCATCTTTCTTCATTTCCTCTTGTTCCCACCGTGTTCTTCCTCCATTCTCCCAACCAAAACCATGCTTGCTACAGCGTCTCTCTTCTCCAACTTCATTTGCTCACCAAATGCTCAATATTGCTCTCAAATCAAAAACTAAGCACATATTTGTCTTAGTTGAGTCAAGGCCTTCCATCCTCTCTTTTCAAAATTCCAAAAGCTCAATTTGATGCCATGGAGAAACTCCATTGAAGGGGGCAAATTCAGTTTGAAGAGCTCCTTTGCTTCTTCTCTCATTCAAGGTAAGAAAAGTGAAAGAAAAACTAAGTTTCCTTCACTTTTGTGCATTACCGAAAATTGTCTTCTCATGGAGTCTTGTTTTTTACTCCTTGAACTAGCTTTTTTAATCTCCAAAGACTAGTGGAGGTCCTCCTTGATTCATACCCAAGTCTATCCTAAGACTTCAAAGGTAATTATCCATTTTAATACCTTAAAACACTCTTTTTAACCTAGGAATGATTCCTTAGGTTTTGGTGCACCCCTTAGTACTCATTGGAGTAATTGTATATTGCTTAGAACATTGACAAAGGAATTAAAGTTGGTTGCCAAAATCAAGCAAGAAAATCCAAGGAGAGGAGTGTGAGGAAAAGCTTGGAAAACAAGGTAAATGACTTACCTTAAGGTGGTTTATTGCTTTAAGGGATGGGTTTAGATATGTACTAAGTGTAGCTTAGAGTTTACATTAAGTAAGAGCTATAAAACCTAGGAGAAAGAACATAATCACATTTGAGAACTTGTGACTAAGGAGCAAAGGGCAAATTGAGCTAGTAAAAACAATCACAAGGTGAATTACGAGAATACTTCTATTGAAATGGGAGCCTTGTTGTGTGTAATTGCAGGTTGAAGGCATTTAAATGTGGAAATTCAGTGTTTAAGATTAATGCAATTTAAGGGCCTAAGAGCCATGTTATTTAAGGGCCTAAGTGCCAAGCAATTTAAGTTTATGCACTATATTGTGATGTAGTGTAGTTTAAAGGTTTACTTGTGTGTAAAGAAAATTTCTTGTGAAGATGAATGTCTTTGATGGTTAAAGGATGAAAAAAACATGTGTTTGTGTGTAAGAATGTGTATTAAGAGATTGAGTGTTCTTGATTGTCTAGAGGTGAAAAACTAAGTGTTTGGGTGTAAGGAAGTACTAGGGAAGCTATGGCAAAATTTAGTTGATAAACAAAGGAGTTTATGTGTTCTAATGAGATTTTTTCACCTAGAAGGTACTAGGAATTGTTAAGTGTTAAGATGGTGAAAGAAAGTGAATTAAGGTGTTTGTAAGTGTTAAGATGCCTTGGGCATAGTCTTGGATTTTAGAGAACTAATGGAAGATTTCTAGATACACCAAGGTCATGGTGGAGATGTGGTAAAGTCTTGTGCAAACTTGGTAACAAAGAGGTATAATGCATTGTGAAGAATTAAGTATGAACTTGTGGGAGAAATCTTAAAGAGTTGTGTAAATGAGGTGTTTGTGAGAGATAATGCTTTTGGAGTAGTGGTAATGTTTGTGAGACAACACTTTGGTTAGTTGAGGTAGTAGGCATAATATACCACTTAGAAATCTAAGGAAAAAAAATGTTGTAAGTGTTAGGAATTTTTGTAAGAAATTGAGTAACAAGTTAGTGATGATTTAGGAAGGGTTAGTGCATGTTTTAAGGTGTTTAAACATGTAGGAAACATGTAGAAAGATTATGGAATGATTAGGTAAGGTTTAAGGTTGGATTAGGGGTTGAAAATGGTGTTTTGACAACTTATTTACAAGTTTCGGGACTTAGCCTTTGTCTAGGTACCCGGACCACCCTTAAAAATGTGCCAAAAGTTGATTTTGTAAGTGGTCCGGGTCCTTATTCCAGGACCAAGACCCGGACCACGTGAAAAAAGGGGCTGAGAGTACATTATAGTATTGGTCCGGGACCTTGGGTCCGGACCAAGTCCCGGACCAGGGCAAAAATTGTCCAAATTGTGTTTTAATGACTTCTAATGATGGGGATTTGGATGGTAATGGTTTTAGGTGATGTTTAGGCCTTGTTTGGTGACATGTAAAGGCCTTAAAAAGTGTAAACAAGTGTTAGGTTGGATGTGAGAGTTGTGAACTTAAGATCACAAGAGTAAAACTAAGTATAACGGGAAGACGGGGTTAACTATGGGCGCATAAGTCGTTAAACAATCATGTTACCCCAATGTTAATGGAAACAATTGTAATGTTACCAGTTGTGCGAGGATTGTTCGAGGAACATAAGAGGACACAATAGAGTGGATCTTGGTGACAGGTATGGTTTTCTTACAACCTGTGTCCTACCGGATTACACCGGCTTGTATGCCAATGTGTTTTTCTGAATGTTTGCCACCTTATAAGATAAAAATATGTAATGAGTTTACAGAAATTCTATTATGTGGCGTGTTTAGTTCCGATACCGTTTAACCTCAAATATGTGTTAAACTTAACAAACCGGCTCTAGGATCACATAAGAGATCGGTATTCGGATTTAACGACCCAAACCATGGGAACGTTCTAACCACGGCTATGCGTGAGTTGTGTGTTGTCTGTGCATGTAAGTATGTTTACCTCCCTTGTGTGTTTAACCCGGTTGTAACACCAAGTGGTGTATGGATGTGATAGGTTCCATAACGGAGCTCTTAACTATATATATATATTATGGGGGTGAGGAATCCGGTCGTTCCAGTCGCACGTTGTTTGGGAGTTGATGTATACAGTTTCTTTAACTCTCTCTCTATCGGATTGTTTTCCATTTTGGTCTTCAATAACCCTCAAGCTTAACCAAGGTTGTTTACTGACTCACATCAGTTTCGGGGGATATGTACGGTGTGTTCGGTACTATATTGAGACCGACACATCTCAGTAAAGTTAAGATGTACGGTGTGTTCGGAACTATATTATATCCGATGCATCTTAGGTAAATATATGTTCTCTATGTAGAACAATAGGTTATTGTATAACGAGCTTAGCATGGGAATAAAAAGATTCTATAGGCTCCAACGAGATTACTAACTCACATCTCGGGGTACGTGTCCTCACTTGACCCTCTCCAAGTTATGTTGTATGTACATTAAAATGTGATATGAGTTGTTATGTGGAGTATGTGGATCATGGGTATCAATCCCAGTTATGATAAGGGGAATTTAAGTATAACCCGACTAATGGGCAAGTGTCGTCTAACAAGGAATTAGCTCCATTAAAGGAGAAACCCTCAGGGTTGAAGAACACAATGAGTGATCTAACGAGTATTGATGTGTTGACTGATTTGTTGTGCCCCATTGTTGTGGGTATATAATGTGTTGTGTGTTTATAGTTTTCATGCATGATTTAATATAATCAACCGCATGCTTAGACGACAATTAGTTGTGTGTGGTCCGGTAGTATGCGGGCTGCACGATTACCATACCAGCAAAGGTGTTGAGCCCCCTGGGGGGCCACCCTTTCTTTCCTTTTAGGTACAAGGAGCTGGAAACCGTTCGAGAGTAGGACGGGGTAGTTGTTTGCGCATGGGTAGTTCATTTAATTACTTATGGATCGTAGGTGTAGTAAGACCGAAATTGTTGTCGGCATTAGTTTTGTAAATACTCGGTACAGTTGGAATGTAAATGTATAATGATTGTTGGAACGGAAAGAGATTGTAATATGTAGTTGCTTAGGAATCTGGTCCATCAGACCGATACAATGTATATGTATTAGCCTTGTTAGCCACGTGGGTGGCTAACGACGTGTAACACCAATGAGTTAAGTAATGTGATGAGTTATGTTTTCCGCTACAATTTGTTGTTAAGTGTGACGTTGTTAATTGGGGTGTTACAAAAAGTGGTATCAGAGCAGTATCGCTCTGATGACTGGAAATACCGAGCTTAGGGTGTACCGAGTTAGGATTTTAGTACTTTGGGTTAAGGGTTGAGTGATAGCGTGAGAGATACGCTAGTTAGGAATTACCAGTGTGTACTGGAAACCTACAATATCCTTCCCGCCCTCCACAATCCCTGTTTAATAACATGGGAAAGAACGCTAGAGAGATGAAAGTCCTCTCTTACTCGGGAATACCCAATCTGGCTGTTATTAAGTACCTCTGTAAGTACGGAGAACCTGTCATACGGTAGATTCCAAAAGTGAGAATCCCGGAGACGGTTTCCATCTGAACAACGTTAACCGCATTTAATAGCGAAAAATGAAGAATCCCGCATAGGAGAAGGAAAATTCCGGCAACCTGGGTCGACATGCCGAGCAGTCGAGAGCAACCAGCTTGCAACGCACCAACCATGCAACAGGCAAGAAGTGAAGTAATGGAAACCGAGACGCGTGTCTACGGGACCACAATTATTAAATAATGTCACCAACGGTATACCAACCGACTAAGGAACTACAACGTAGTACCCAAACAAGAGACAAGTCTCAGTAACCACGATAAATGCGTGGAACGGGCTACGGAGAAGATACAATACTAAGTAAAAAGGGGACTCCAAGAATGGGGAACACCCTAGTTAATGATTAATGTGTGAAGACCAATGAGAAGTTGTGCAGAAGATTAATTACCAAGTAGAGTATCAAAGTAAGGGCCAGTAAGGCCACTGAATACGGTGCAGGTAAAAAGAAAAAACGATACCGCAACCAGTAAATGTTCAGCCGATAGCCAGTTAACATGGCACACTTGCCATGGCAAGTGCTGCTATAACAAGGCTGTTCGGGAAAAATGTTTAACGACTACGAAGTACTAGTAAAGTACCACGAAGTTAAGTGAGATAATCGTAACCGTGGAAGGGCTTAACAGCCTAACCAATGTAATTGGAAATACACCAGTCAGCAAGAAGCTAGACTTGGTTAAGGCAAGAAGACGTTGTGAAACCACGAGAATTTTTTTTCAAACTCAGATTAATTTCAAACTTTTTCTTTCAAAACCAAATTTTCCTTCAAACTTATATTTGTTTCTAACATTCTTTTAAACCAAACCAGAGGGCCTACACCGGCCTCAACGCACATAGTAGGTAAGTTATACCCAGTTCACTTTTGAACAACCAGACAGAAAACAGATAACCCGAGGGTAGCAACCCGAGGGGATGGATTGAGTTCATACTAAATATAACAATGGATAGACTTTCCCTGATTAAGTTCGGGAAGCACTGGATGCATGTATCATAGGACGATATAGAGGAATTGACAACAGAATATTTCACTTAGGCGTGTGACGGACACTACGAGTGTACCAACTGTAATGTGGGACGACCGCACTCCGATAAGAGCTTGTGGGCCTAACAGACCTACTTATGGGTTAGTTGGGTAAGTAGCAATGTATCAGTAGGGTACCCCATATATGTATACGATTAGAGTCAGGAACAGGGAAGTAGTCGACTCCAAACTACGGTCAGCAGTAAAGGTCAAACCAGAGCAACTGATTACCACGAATGGTTAGAGTAAAAGAACTCAGTTAAGTTAACGAGACCAAAAGAATTAGGGAATTCATTTCAAGGAAATGTTTAAGAGTCAGGAAATGCGAAGTGCACTGGTTGTTATGTAAAGACATCGTATATGTCTTAAGAATCCTTAGGAATAAACATGATAGCTGGAACGGTGACCCATCCTATACAGGGCAAGGCAGATGCCTGATATGGACATGTTAACGTGCAATGAACGGGATGAAACTCCCGGAATGATCACCTAGACTACCAGGGAATATCGATCTTCACAGAAGAGGATAGTAAACCCAGCTAGAATGCAAAACGGCGTAGATAACTAAAAACACACCAATAAGTGCAAGCTAGATGTGATGGCATAACCTAGAAACACCCAGGAGCTGTCCTTGAAGGGTGTTGGGGTCAACTGAAGTTGAATAACATGTAGTGATTGACATACAAGAGTTGAAACAAATACTCGATTTAAACACCGAAGGGTAAGTCGTTAAAAGGGAAAACTGACATTCCAAAGGGACATCCCGTGAAAGGAAGCGTGATGCAACGACCTTGTCATGGAGCCCAATACAACCTTCAAACCATGTGATGGCGTATGAAGAAGTGTAAATGTGTGTGAACAGCTTACAATGAGCAGAGCTCGAGGCAGTAAGGCTTATAAGCCACAAGAAAAATGTGTTATGTAAATTTGATCGATTGTAGGAGTTTATGTTATACAAGTAAATAGAGTGGGGATACCTCTCGATATTGTGAAACCGCGGGAGCGGTAGTTTGTGAACCAAGTTCAATAATATGTTAATGATTGACCATGTTGTTATTACGGGAGAGCAATTAGTTTAGTTGCATGTGTGTATAATGTGAAGTACCGAGTAAGCAACGCTCAAGGAGCATAAAGACTCAAAAATAGTGTATTCAGTAGTCATCCAAATGAATGACAACCATAACACGAACAATGAAGGTACATGTACGGAAGCTAATATGACAGTGGATGCCATGTAAGTTAGTGTTGTACAATAAGTAAGAACATGGTGCGCAGCGAGCAACCAATACATGTGAATAAATCACACAAAAATATGGAGTTGATGAATAAAGATGGTAGACAGACTGAACCAAGGAAACAATGTTCATTCCTATTGCAATCACATAAGAGATTTACTGCCAAGAGTTTATGCCTCGTCACTCTGTATGACTGAGTGTTTTGGTATTGCACTTGTGCGTAATGATCGAGTGAGATAGTTAGGAAATTTGGGAAACTGTTAATTGTGGTAGAAGTAGGAAGAGGCTTATAACGCTATAAGGACCGAGGCATAGCAAATGCAAGGTCGTACCAATGAAAGAATACTTGTACAGGACCAGTGTGGAGGCATGATTAGGAATAAGGGACTACAGTATACCTCAAGTGTGGGAAATGACTGAGAGAGCACTACACATTAGGTGGTAGCTCAATCACAACCGACAGTAAGTCGGAAGAAATCAAGTCAATCATTGTGAAATACATAGCAGTATACGCAGTAATTATCATGGAAGTGGATAGAAAGTTTGTAACCCACCGAATTCGCTCACGGTAAGAGATACCACGCGTCGGTTGAGAAACCATTATTATCAAGATAAAGGTGATGAATGGGAGATGTACAATACATTGAGGTATAATGAATGGGGCAAACTAACCTCCAAAGTTATCAGAGTCGCGCAGCAGAGGCCAGTGAACCCATGCTTCAGATACCGAATGTGCCTAGTGAATACGAGTAAATGGCTAATTATTAACGCCTAGAAGCCTCACAGGCAAAGTCGAAACCGGATATAAGTTAAACAAGCTCCAATGAGAATTCTTGGTTTAGGGACTAACCGCCAATATGGTTAAGATCCTCTAACCAGAACACATTGTATAACAGACCGCGTGGAAGTTAAAGCACTTCACGGCTGCAGAAACATTTTAAACCAATGTTCAGTGATTGATTACGTTGGCGTAATCCCTTTTAAGGGGGTAGAGCGCAAAACGCTTAGTGTGTGTTTTACCGTACAAGTGTACACGAACTATGGTGTGCTTAGCACAAACTTTTGCTTTGATGATTGGTGCGTATGTATATGACATACGCATTCATTCATGGTTTAATTGTGGTAATTGTGCACAGAAGATGCGAATACCATTGTGATAGGTGTATCTACTTTGTTAAATGTTTGTGTGATAGTACAAGTGTAAGGGAGTAGAGAAACTCTCGGGGACAAAAACCCCAACAGTATATGAATGTAAAACCGTGTATTGTATTTTGATATATATATATATATATATATATATATATATATATATATATATATATACGTGGATTTATGAAGGGGTATGAAACCGACATAGAACCTAGTGAGAAAATAGATTCCTAGGTAACTTGATTAAAGGTGAAATGGTAATAACTGATAGACGGAGTTCTATCCCTTGGAGATGTAATGATTATGACTAGAATGACTAAAAAGATAGAAATTGGAAATGAGTGTGCTATCTGATGCTTGAAAATGAAGTGGGAGTGGAACTTGATTGCATGCGATCAAGGGAAGCCAACACAAATTGGGGTGGAAGGATAGTTCAACACTGATGCTGATCACATCAGGGTTGGATGATTCTTGAGGCTCTCTATAAGTGGTCACAAATAACCACGCTAAGGAAGAGATGCAAAGAGCATAAATTGGACTTGGAGTTGTATTGCATTTTTTTAAAAAGGATTTTCAATTGGTATTTCCAAACTTTCGATTGATATTTGAATAAAGGATTCTCTTATACTTAACCTCGTAAAGAATATTTTCGTAGTACTTGCTCACGAGCTGAGGACGTATGAGCCTTTGTCTTCGACCGGTGACATGAGCAGTATATATGTTTAAAAATTAAGTGCTTGTTTTGATCTCCCAAAGGAATCTGCGGGATCACAATGTATATAAATGGTATTTTTGGTTGCTATACATGCTAAGACATGTTGTGTGGTATGTGTAATAAATATTATCCCAACCAATGAGTCTAAATGTTGTTATGTAAGTACAAATAATGTTGAGATACCCGGACCGTTGGGTCCGAGGTTATTATGTAAGTATGTTATGGTTATGTTATGTTATGTATAGATGTGGATATGTTACCTGGACGTTAAGTCCGAGGTTGTGATGTAAAGTATGTTTGGTTATGGAATTTTTATTTTTGCAAGTAATCCCCGTGTTCTAATCCAAATGATGCGTGGGAAGTGTGAACTTCGAGGATGAAGTTCCTTTAAGGGGGTAGATTGAAATACCCCAAACCTTGATATGTTGTTTAACTATTAAAATATGCTATATTAAGGCTAAAAAGTGCCTTATAAACATTAGTGAACAATTTAAACCATAGTAAAAACAAAAAGTACCATAAAGACATTTGAGCAAAAACATGCTCTAAGCTTGGAATGAACTTGGTTAGGACCCAAAGAGCCTACCAAGACTTAATAATATACAATTATGATTTAATAAGGCTAATTAAGTCCTTAAGAAACATTGGTAGACAATTAAACCACAAAAACATAAGAAAACACCATAAAGTCAATTTAGGCAAATACTTGCCCTAGACTTGGTGTAACCTTGTATAAAACCTTAAGGTCATTCCTAGACCTTATTAACATGATAATGAACATTTAAATCAATTACTAAGAAAACCAGCTTGAAACAAGTTAAAACAAAAAATGTGCTTTAAGGAGCCTAAAAGCACATTTTTGAAAAATTGTCTTGGAAAGAGTTTTGAGTGGCTAAATGTCCATCATTACTCTTTAATCAACATGTGTACTACTTAGTATCACATTAGAAGCCTAAATCAATGGGAAACCAAAAATTTCACAAATATGTGCACTAATTAGTTAATATTGCTCAAATACTGCTAGTTTTGACTTAAGTCAACTTAATTAGTTAAATGGTCAACAAAGACCATAAATATCTTATATATTTAGGGGGTATGGTTTTTAAGGTGGGGATTCACCAACCTAGCCACTAATTAACTAAAGGAGGAAGAAATAAAGTAAGACACTATTTACCTATATGACATAAATATCTTCAAAACGCCCTCTCTCCTCACCTTTCTTCATTTCCTCTTGTTCCCACCGTGTTCTTCCTCCTTCTCCCAACCAAACCGTGCTTGCTACAGCGTCTCTCTTCTCCAACTTCATTGCTCACCAAATGCTCAATATTGCTCCAAATCAAAACTAAGCACATATTTGTCTTAGTTGAGTCAAGGCCTTCCTCCTATCTTTTCAAAATTCCAAAAGCTCAAATTTGATGCCATGGATAAACTCCATTGAAGGGGGAAAATTCAGTTTGAAGAGCTCTTTTGCTTCTTCTCTCATTCAAGGTAAGAAAAGTGAAAGAAAACTAAGTTTCCTTCACTTTTGTGCATTACCGAAAATTGTCTTCTCATGGAGTCTTGTTTTTACTCCTTGAACTAGCTTGTTTAATCTTCAAAGACTAGTGGAGGTCCTCCTTGATTCATACCCAAGTCTATCCTAAGACTTCAAAGGTAATTATCCATTTTAATACCTTAAAACACTCTTTTTAACCTAGGAATGATTCCTTAGGTTTTGGTGCATCCCTTAGTACTCATTGGAGTAATTTTATATTGCTTAGAACATTGACAAAGGAATTAAAGTTGGTTGCCAAAAATCAAGCAAGAAATCCAAGGAGAGGAGTGTGAGGAAAAGCTTGGAAAAACAAGGTAAATGACTTACCTTAAGGTGGTTTATTGCTTTAAGGGATGGGTTTAGATATGTACTAAGTGTAGCTTAGAGTTTACATTAAGTAAGAGCTATAAAACCTAGGAGAAAGAACATAATCACATTTGAGAACTGTGACTAAGGAGCAAAGGGCAAATTGAGCTAGTAAAACAATCACAAGGTGAATTACGAGAATACTTCTATTGCAATGGAGCCTTGGTGTGTAATTTGCAGGTTGAAGGCATTTAAATGTGGAAATTCAGTGTTTAAGTTATTGCAATTTAAGGGCCTAAGAGCCATGTTATTTAAGGGCCTAAGTGCCAAGCAATTTAAGTTTATGCACTATATTGTGATGTAGTGTAGTTTAAAGGTTTACTTGTGTGTAAAGAAAATTTCTTGTGAAGATGAATGTCTTTGATGGTTAAAGGATGAAAAAAACATGTGTTTGTGTGTAAGAATGTGTATTAAGAGATTGAGTTCCTTGATTGTCTAGAGGTGAAAAACTAAGTGTTTGGGTGTAAGGATGTACTAGGGAAGCTATGGCAAAATTTAGTTGATAACAAAGGAGTTTATGTGTTCTAATGAGATTTTTTCACCTAGAAGGTACTAGGAATTGTTAAGTGTTAAGATGGTGAAAGAAAGTGAATTAAGGTGTTTTTAAGTGTTAAGATGCCTTGGGCATAGTCTGGGATATTTAGAGAACTAATGGATGATTTCGATATACCCAGGTCATGGTGGAGATGTGGTAAAGTCTTGTGTCAAACTTGGTAACAAAGAGGTATAATGCTTGTGAAGAATTAAGTATGAACTTGTGGGAGAAATCTTTAGGAGTTGTGTAACGGAGGTGTTTGTGAGAGATAATGCTTTTGGAGTAGTGGTAATGTTTGTGAGACAACACTTTGGTTAGTTGAGGTAGTAGGCATAATACCACTTAGAAATCTAAGGAAAAAAATGTTGTAAGTGTTAGGAATTTTTGTAAGAAATTGAGTAACAAGTTAGTGATGAGTTAGGAAGGTTAGTGCATGTTTTAAGGTGTTTAAACATGTAGGAAACATGTAGAAAGATTATGGAATGATTAGGTAAGGTTTAAGGTTGGATTAGGGTTGAAAATGGTTTTTTGACAACTTATTAACAAGGTCCGGACTTAGCCTTTTGTGAGGTACCGACCACCTTAAAATGTGCCAAAGTTGATTTTGTAAGTGGTCCGGGTCCTTAGTCCAGGGACCAAGACCCGGACCAAGTGAAAAAGGGGCTGCGAGTACATTTTAGTATTGTCCGAGACCTTGGGTCCGGACCAAGTCTCGGACCAGGGCAAAAATTGTCCAAATTGTGTTTTAATGACTTCTAATGATGGGGATTTGGATGGTAATGGTTTTAGAGGGTGATGTTTTGAGGCCTTGTTTGGTGACATGTAAGGCCTAAAAAGTGTAAAACAAGTGTTGTTGGATGTAGAGTTTGTGAACTTAAGTAGGTGGATGTGAGAGTTGTGAACTTAAGATCACAAGAGTAAAACTAAGTATAACGGGAAGACGGGGTTAACTATGGGCGCATAAGTCGTTAAACAATCATGTTACCCCAATGTTAATGAAACAATTGTAATTTACCATTTGTGCAAGGATTGTTCGAGGAACATAAGAGGACAAATAGATCTTGGTGACAGGTATGGTTTTCTTGCAACCTGTGTCCTACCGGATTACACCGGCTTGTATGCCAATGTGTTTTTCTGAATGTTTGCCACCTTATAAGATAAAAACATGTAATGAGTTTACAGAAATTCAATTATATGGCGTGTTTAGTTCCGATACCGTTTAACCTCAAATATGTGTTAAACTTAACTAACCGGCTCTAGGATCACATAAGAGATCGGTATTCGGATTTAACGACCCCAACCATGGGAACGTTCTAACCACGGCTATGCGTGAGTTAGTTGTGTGTTGTTTGTGCGTGTAAGTATGTTTACCTCCCTTGTGTGTTTAACCCGGTTGTAACACCAAGTGGTGTATGGATGTGATAGGTTCCATAACGGAGCTCTTACTATATATATATATATATATATATTATGGGGGTGAGGAATCCGGTCGTTCCGGTTGCACATTGTTTGGGAGTTGATGTATACAGTTTCTTTGACTCTCTCTCTCTATTGGATTGTTTTCCTTTTGGTCTTCAACCACCCTCAAGCTTAACCAAGGTTGTTTACTGACTCACGTCGGTTTCGGGGGATATGTACGGTGTGTTCGGTACTATATTGAGACCGACACATCTCAGTAAAGTTAAGATGTACGGTGTGTTCGGAACTATATTATATCCGACGCATCTTAGATAAATATATGTTCTTTATGTAGAACAATAGGTTATTGTATAATGAGCTTAGCATGTGAATAAAAAGATTCTCTAGGCTCCAACGAGATTACTAACTCACATCTCGGGGTATGTGTCCTCCCGTGACCCTCTCCAAGTTATGTTGTGTGTACGTTAAAATGTGATATGAGTTGTTATGTGGAGTATGTGGATCATGGGTATCAATCCCAGGTTATGATAAAGGGAATTTAAGTATAACCCGACTAATGGGCAAGTGTCATCTAACAAGGAATTAGCTCCATTAAAGGAGAAACCCTCAAGGGTTGAAGAACACAATGAGTGATCTAACGAGTATTGATGTGTGACTGATTTGTTGAGCCCCATTGTTGTGGGTATATAATGTGTTGTGTGTTTATAGTTTTCATGCATGATTTAAATATAATCAACCGCATGCTTAGACGACAATTAGTTGTGTGTGGCCCGGTAGTATGCGGGCTGCACGATTACCATACCAGCAAAGGTGCTGAGCCCCTGGGGGCCACCCTTTCTTTCCTTTTCAGGTACAAGGAGCTGGAAGTCGTTCGAGAGTAGGACGGGGTAGCTGTTTGCGCATGGGTAGTTCATTTAATTGCTTATGGATTGTAGGTGTAGTAAGACCGAAATTGTTGTCGGCATTAGTTTGTAAATACTCGGTACAGTTGGAATGTAAATGTATAATGATTGTTGGAATGGAAAGAGATTGTAATGTGTAGTTGCTCGGGAATCTGGTCCATTAGACCGATACAATGTATATGAATTAGCCTTGTTAGCCACGTGGGTGGTTAACGGCGTGTAACACCAATGAGTTAAGTAATGTGATGAGTTATGCCTTCTGCTGCAAGTTGTTGTTAGTGTGACGTTGTTAGTTGGGATGTTACAGAACTAGGATATCACTTTTACAGTATAATGCAACTTCTCTCTTGCACCCTTCGCCGTCAACCGTGAACCTCAAGTAATTATACAATTTGTGTGGGGAAAGCGCTCCATCTCTCTCCTAGCAAGCTTCGTTTCAAAGAGGAAGATGGAATCTGGGGTCCTCATCTCGAACAACTTGCATCACCCAACAGACCGAGCTGGGATCACTTAGGCCTCGACAATTTATGGAAATGATACTCATCATAGGTGAAAATTGCCAAATTGAAGGGTAAAGGGAACATGCAAGGCAGAATAGCGGTGATTAAGACTGTTGGACAATGAAAATAGGAGAGCAGTGGTAGATAGAGAACATAGAAGGAGGATGCCGGAGAAGATAAGCAAAAGGCATAAGACAATAAAACAGGCATTGGGAAGGCCGATAAGGCCATCGGGGCGAGAAGGCCAGTGGCAAGACATGCTAACTTCCACCGGAGGGAGGCGAGGGACAGACAAGCTCCCACCGAAGGGAGAAACTTTAGAGTGGCTGATTTAACTTCACAACTTATTTATCAACTAATAGTTATAGAATTATAAAAGAGTGGAAGTGCCATGCTAGTATATATGTACTATTTATTCTATTTTTCTTTAATGAAATATTGATAATGGGTTGGGTTGAGTTCAGGTAAGAACTTGTAACTCATACCCAACCAAGAAAATAACGAGTAACCCAAATCCAACCCGAATATTAAATGGGTTAAAAATTCAATCCAAATCCATAATTTACGAGTTGATCTTAAGCCAGGACTTTGCATTGGATCAAAATTAACCCTTTACCTTAAGCCCCGACTCCAAAAGTCACATTATTTTTCATACTATTTATTTATTGTTTGTGAATCCCATATGTGGGTGGACAACGTAATTTCAAGTGTTGATCCCTTCATGCTGACCTAGGAATTATTTTTAAGGGGTAAAATATGTTTTTGACACTGTCATTCTTAAGAAATTACTACATAAAAACTTAGAACACAACAAATTAACTAATTTTTTAAAAAGTTTCAAGGGCACAGCTTCCCTCCCCTCCAGCATCTGTCAGTGTTCATGATCATGGCACCATTGGTTAACAAGCAGAGGTATTTTTGTCTTTTATCATGTTGGTTAACAATTATATGATTTAATGAATTAAAGGGAAAAACATAATGGCATTTCCTAAATTAGACAAAAACTTAGTGACATTTCATAATATTTTCATTTAAAAAATGCATCACCAAAGGACCCATAAACTATGACAAAGAACTGTAGTCTCTCTTTCCTCACCCTTCGGCGTGAGCCTTTCTCTCCTTCGGTGAGAGTTTATGCCTTTCACTTGGGCTCTGTTTGGCATGACTTTTTTGCGGTTGTTTTGTAGCTGTTTTGGTCTGGTTGTTTGGCTGGCTGTTTTGTGGTATTTTGCTGGTTGTTTTGTGCTGGCTGTTTTGTGGTTGTTTTTGAAAACTACTGTTCGGCAGTATGATGGTTTCGTCTAGCGTATTTGAATAAGTTAGTTATGTGTAGTGCATTTACGAATGTCTATGCTATAATTATAAATTTTATACTATATTTTAAAACAATTTTTTAATATAAATAAAGAAACTACTAAACAAATATATAGATTAATATATACATAATTTTTAATAGGTAAAAAAAACAAAGTTTTTATTACAATAAATATTGTTACATTTGATATTTAGGTCTGTACTAATACTTCTCTATTATAAAACACAATTCTATCAATGGATAACAACAATATTAACTATATATGGTTTTAACACACCAGGCTACTTGTTCACATTTGAATAAAAGGAAAATATAATAATTAATTAGTGAACATTTACATCATACAAAAAAATAAACAATTTAGTTGTTAAAAAATATGACCTATATTTAATATATGTAGATATAATTAAATATTCAGATTTTATACCTTATATTAGCAATATAGTCAAAAGTAAAACAGATTATTATGTCATTCTTAGTAATCATGTACCCCTTCTATCCATAATACAAACATTTTTTTAGTTTTTTTATTACAGATTCTATAAATTAAAAAAATATTAGAATTACTCAAAATAATTTTTCGTATAAGATTTTAGAAAAACACTACTAGTTTAAAACTATTATTTTATATTATTGTCATTAACTTATAATTTAGTATACAAATCTTTATAAAAAAACTAAAAATAAAAAAGGGGAAACAAACTTTTTTATACAATAATTTATATATTTCAATTTTAATTTAATTTTTATGTCAAATTCAATATATAATATCATTTCAAAAATTTGAATTAATTTATTAAATATTAATTATTATTATTATTATTAAATATTCTCGCCCCATAATTATTATTTGCTAGCTCCGTCTCTGTTTACGGTATTTATTCTCTTACAGCATAAACTGCTGGTTGTTTTGTGGTTGTTTTGTGCTGGTATATATGTGACTGTTTTGAAAATTGTTGTTCGGCAGTTGACGGTTTAGCGTTTTTGTCAAAAATGTCAAACTCAAAATGCCACATTTATGCCACAAAACACCAACCCAAACGGAGCCTTGGCGTTTATCTCCTTGCCTTTCCAAGCATCCTTAGGCATGACTGCCTTTTCCGATGGGCCCCCTCTCGCTGCTCTTTTGTCTTTGGGTCCATTCGTTTGTGGCGATGGAGAGCTTGCTTTTTTTTTTCAAAAAAGTATGACATGTGTCACATTTGCATTGGACAATAACTTAACACAACACACTTGTCACATTCTAATAAGCTAACCACGGTGAGATTAATACAAACGCAGTCGTAGCTGCGTTTTAAAGTCACTGTCGAACGCGACACAAACACACTTGTCACATTCTAATAAGCTAACCATGGTGAGATTAATACAAACGTAGTTGTAGCTTCATTTCAAAGTCACTGTCAGGGGCGAACGAAGAGGGGGGCTAGAGGGGCTCTAGCCCCCCGAAAATTTTAAAAATTTGTCAAATTACACCTATAATTTTTTAAAAATACAACATAATATAAAGTTTTAAAGAAAATTAGTGTCAAAAATTTTTTTAGCCCCCCTAAACAATTTCTGGGTGTCAAAAAATTTTTTAGCCCCCCCTAAACAAGATTTCTGGATCCGCCACTGGTCACTGTCGAACGCTGCCTTTATCTCAACGAACATACTCAATGCGTTCGGAGGTAGTAGAATTGTGGTTGTTTTGGGGTGGTTCCCGTGTGGGTCCCACGTGGGTCCTACGTTCTACTCCAATAATATACTGGCACATATAAAACAACCACAAAAAAGCTAGACCAAAATAACCATGCCGAACATTGCCACGGTAATCAAATAAACAGGCCTATAGGTGAAGATGGCTTTTGTTAAACATTGTAATGGGACTGTTGTATTGAATCGATGTATTGTTCATTGATCGTTCCTTTACAGTGAGCTATTACTGTTGTATATATAGCCATCAGACTAGGGTAAATATCTGTCTATTATTGGGCCTAATACAAGAGACACTGATAGAAACTAACGGGTCCAATACTATTGGGCTAATATGCCCCCGCTGTCCAAGCTTGTGTGTAACGGAAGCTTGGAGCGAATTTGAGAGAACGCAGACGGAGAGAGAGCTTTGGTCAGAAGGTCGGCGAGTTGTCCGTCGGCGGGAACATGAGTGACCGCGAGAGCTCCAATGGCGACCCTTTCACGCACGAAGTGAAAATCGACTTCAACATGTTTCATCCGACTATGAAAGATCAGATTTTTAGCAAGGTAAGTGGCGCTGATATTATCACAGAGTATAATTGGGGTTTTGAAAGTCGGAACCCTAAATCCCTTAGTAATCGAAGTACCCAGATAGATTCTGCCGTAGCGATAGCTAGGGCTTTATACTCTGCTTCCGTACTTGACTTCGCTACTGGCTTAACTTCTCCAGACTTCGCTTCTTCGAACTCCAGAGATCATATGAGGGCCGAGAAACATACAGAAGCCCGAGGTAGATCGTCGATCTGGAGTAGAACCTGCCCAATCGGCGTCAGAGAAGATGGTGAGCACATCAATGGGAGCCGCGGGGTAGAAAACACCAAGCTTCTTGGTGTTATTCAGGTAACGTAATATCCTCTTCACTGCCTTCCAGTGCACCTGCTGTGGTTTATGCATGTATTGGCAGACTTTATTGACTGCGAACTGGATGTCTGGTCGTGTAATAGCTAGGTATTGGAGCGATCCCACCACACTCCTGTATAGAGTGACATCTTCAAAACATGGAGAGTCATCAGTATCCAGATTAAGAGTAGAAGTAATGGGTGTGGGACTAGGTTTAGAAGATAACATTTTAACTCTGTGTAGAATTTCAGTAATATACTTCTCCTGAGTTAGGAGCAACCCTTTAGGTGTCCTATGAGCAGAGATGCCCAGAAGTAGTTTAGATCACCCAGATCCTTGATAGGGAATTTGGCTTTGAGATGAGTTTTGAGATTAGTGAGGACGGAAAGAGAAGAGCCAGTTACAATAATGTCATCGACATAAAGAAGAATATAGATGATATCATTGTTCTGTTTAAAAATAAACAGAGAGCTGTCTGTGGTAATGGTGAAGCCCATGTGTAGTAAGTAACCACTGAGGGTGGATACCATGCTCTAGGGGATTGTTTAAGGCCTTGTTGAGCTTACAAACATAGTGAGGAATTCATTGCTGACAAACCCATGCTGTTTAACAAATACAGTCTAGCTATTTAGGATGCATTTTGAACATAGTGTTGAAGCTTACACAGCTAGGAGTATTCATGCCTGACTACTAGTCCCATGTGAGTAATACCATCTGCTCACCAGTTGCCTCATAGAATGGACAAACAGCCTCATCTAGCACAGTTTAATTTTGTATCTGATGTGTACTAGTCAGACCAAGACTGATAGCTGTAATGTAAGATCACAGTATCAAGTAGTCTAGTCCATGAGTTTGATTAAACCCCTGAGCCACCAGCCTTGCTTTCCGACGTTCAATAGATCCATCAGACTTAAACTTAGTCTTTAAGATCCATTTCACACCAAGAGTATTACACCTAGGAGTAGAGGAACTAAGTCCCAAGTTCCTGTAGATAGCAAAGCATCATACTCCTGTTTAATAGCCTCTCTCCATTCACCATACTTTTGTGCCTCTTTGAAACTTGGCTCATTAGGCACAACAAGAGTAGATAACTCAGAAGTATTGCACCAAGGAACAGTCCCATCTGTTCGGACCAATGGTTTATGAATATTTGCCTTAGCTCGGGTCACCATATGGTGTGTTGGTTCAGGGTCTGAGAGAGGGATAGGGGACAGGGAGGGTGAGGGTGAGGGATGAGAAGTAGAAGTATGTGAGGGTGATGATTGAGAAGGGAGAGATGGGTAGGGATCTCAAGTAGATTCAGACTTTGTTGTTGTTAAGAGGATGTAGAGGGATCAACAGAGGGTGTAGATTGAGGGATCAGAAAGGAAATAATCTCAGGAGATGTAGGTGTCTGAGAGGAATTTTGTGGAGCTGGTGGAGTGAGTTTATATGGAAAGTGAGTTTCATTAAATATAACATCACGGCTGATATACATCTTCTGGGTGGAAACAGAAAGACATAGGTATGCACAATGTCTAGGAGAGTAGCCTAGAAAAATGCAAGGTTGTGATCGATAGGCAAGTTTGTGAGGGTTGTGAGGGCGTAAATTGGGCCAACAAGAACAGCTAAATACTCTTAGCATAGAGTAATCTGGGGCTTTTGAGGAAAAGAGCTTCATATGGGGTTTTGAAGGACAGTAGCTTAGTAGGTGTTCTGTTGCTTAGGAAGGCAGCAGCCTTAGCAGCATATGACCAAAACTGGAAAGGGAGACCAGATTGAGATAACAGAGTGAGTGTCTTATCAAGAATGTATCTGTTTCTGATTTCCACAGCCCCATTCTGTTGATGAGAATAGGGGCTGGATAACCTGTGATGAATGCCAAGACTGGTGGTTAAGGGAGTTAAGGCAATGAACTCCCCTCCACCATCAGTTGTATACTCTTAACTGAAGTATTGAACTAAGTATTAACCAACTTAAGAAAAGCTTCAAAAATGAGATAAACATCTGACTTAGAAACCATAGGAAATAGCCAGATAAACTTTGTACAATCATCAACAACCAGGAGGAAATATCTGTAACCATCCAAAGAAGTTACATAAGCTGGCCCCCAAACATCTAGAAATAGTAAATCAAAAGCTTTACTAGAAACAGAATCCCTTAGATAATGAGGAAAGGCATGACGCTTCCCCTGACAGCAAGGTTCACAAAATAAAGGGGTTCTAGTGTGTTGAACAGGTAGACTGTTAACACTTAGGGTTTTATTGGTAATAAAGGTAGATGAGTGTCCCAAACGTTGGTGCCAAGTAGCAACTAAAGCTTTAGTCCCTGGTAGATATCTGGTGACATTGACTTGTGGGGTAGGTGGATGGGGTAGCACATAAACGCCATCCTTAACTGTTCCTTGAAGGAGCACCTTCTGAGTGATAATATCCTTCAATAGAAACCAGTTGCATGAAATTCAAAACTGACATTATTATCAAGGCAAAACTGCCCAACAGATAACAAATGTTTGTGTAGAGAGGGAGAGTGATAGATTTGCTTAAGAACAAAGTCACCAGTGGGATGGGAAATGTAACCTGAGCCTTGGTGAGTGATGGGCAAACCAGAACCATCTCCCAATGTAATAGAATCATGTCCTTGATAATCTGTGCAGCCTTGGTTCAACCTAGTCAGAGTCCCCAGTGAAATGATGGGTGGCTGCAGTGTCTGGCAGCCACTCAGTAGAGGTTGTATGTCCAGTAGCATTCACAGAGAAAGAAGGAGGTGGAGGTAGCTGATAGGTTTGATTAAACCTGTGATATCAAATAGCTGCAGAGTGCCCCTTCTTGTTACAAATCTGGCAACTAGGACGAGTGTCATGAGCTCCATTAAAATAGTAAGATCCTCTGCCTCCACCTCTAGTGTTATTATTAGATGATCTGCCACGACCACCTCTAGATCCAGAGGCATTGTAATTGCTCTGAGTAGATTGATAGGAACCCTGTGAGGATCCTTTACCTCTACCATTGTTTTTCCTCTGAGAAGTTCCCCCTGTGTAATTAGCCTCTGTGGCATTAACACAAACACTTTCTGTCACAGCCTTTTGCTTCTGGTTTAGAATATCTTCATAGATCAGCAGATAATTATAGATCTGTTGTGGGCTGCAAGTTTCAGATCTAGTAATTATGTTTGTGACTACTGATTCATAATCCTTTGGAGACCTCTTAGGATATATGACTGGAACTCTCGGTCAGTGACATTATGGCCTGTGATAGCTAGAGATGATGAAAGAACTTTGGCCCGATTATAATAGGAAGTAATATCTTCATCAGATCTCTTAGTAATACTGGCCATCTGAAGGTGTAGTTGTCCGAGATGAGCAGCAGTTTGAGCAGAGAAGGAAGCATGTAATTCAACCCAAACTTTAGCCGAGGAATCTAGATCTATCACTTGACTAGCAATTTCTTCACTAAGTGATAGAAACAACACAGATAAAACCAACTGATCCTGACGTTTCCATAACAGATACTCAGGATTCATTACTCCATTATTTTTGTTCATCAGGACAAGGAAAACTCTGATCTAGAAATTTGTATAGATCGTTTCCTCTAAGGAAGGGTAGGATCATTCCCTTCCAAAGTCGAAAGTTACCTTGCTTTAATTTCATCAAATTTGCTGCTGCAGACAGTATTGAATGAGCACTTGGGATGGTGTTTGCAGGTGCTGATCCGGTGGCATTTCCTCCTGATCCTCCCGATCCTCCAGAGCTGGCACCCGATCCAGGAGACTTTCCATCAGAAGTGGGAGTCTCCATGAAGAATCGAAGATCGGAGAATAGATGATTGTAGAGTAAGGGAAGACGAGCTAGAGATGATAGATAGAGCCCAGTGTAGGCTCTAATACCATGTTAAACATTGTAATGGGACTGTTGTATTGAATCGATGTATTGTTCATTGATCGTGTCTTTACAGTGAGCTATTACTGTTGTATATATAGCCATCAGACTAGGGTAAATATCTGTCTATTATTGGGCCTAATACAAGAGACACTAATAGAAACTAACGGGCCCAATACTATTGGGCTAATAGCTTTTGCTTTAATATGGTTATAAACTGTCGTTTGCTACCTTATGGGTCTAGTATAGTTATTAGTGCTTTCAAACGGTACACTTTAACTGGTGATGCCCTTTGGCCTTCCGGTTTCTAGGAGAAGTCGACATCCCTCACTACGATCGCTGCCGGCAAGCTCTTAGTCTGGTCGACTTGCACATATTTCCCAATACTTGTTGTCTTTGAGCTTCCATCTACCTCTGCATGTTATGGATAGGGCTGCCCAAAATATTTCGAAACTGAGGTATCCACCGAAATTGAAGTGAAATGTACCTGTTTTTAGGTTAACCGTAGTGGTTCTTGCAGTATGGTTAACTGAACTGTGTAAATTGAACGGTTTTGGTTTTGATAACGGTAGTAAATTTTCTAGAACGGTTCACCGCTCAGTTCACCCTATATAATAATTAATGTTAGCTATGGAAGAAATATGCATATTTTTATATATTTTTTGTCATATGTGTTTGACTTGTCACTCATGATTTAAGTGAATGATATAAGTTTCATTAATAAAATAATATACGACTACAAAGTTAACTTATAAAACTGAACAGAAATATTAACCGGTCTGAACAGAATAATAATAGAATTGGATTTTAGAAAACCGATACATAGTATATGGTCAGTTCATTTGGTGTAGAGCTATTCGGCAGTGACACTGGTCGTTTTTGGTGCTTATTGTTAACACATGCAAGAAGGGAATTCTTGCAAGGATGTTTCCAGTAGAGCACCAGCTCATGCAGCATTTTAGGCACCTAGTTGTCGACCCGCTTGTTTTTGCAGACAAATGTTCTCATACCATGTGACAGTCTGTCTTTTGCCATACTAGTAATGCATAAGCCTATGAAGCTCAGTTTGCCAATAATAGTGATTTTACCTCAGGCAAATAAAATGCTTATAGGTGATTATAGGCCTTGGTTTGTTATCAGAATGATTGTATCACCTAGTCTCAGTTTGAATAATGTGTGTATTGATCTTGAGTTATCGTTGAATCAGTAATAAGTAGTACTAGTGTTTTTTTTAAAAATCTATGACAAAACCGGTCTGGCAAGAAAAACTACCAGAGCAATTAATTTTCAAGCAAAACCATTACTCTTCCAAGGCATGCAATTGACTAGCAGCCCTTGTTCCCAAACACTAATTTTCTCGTACTAATACTCGGTGTATACTATAGTCACCCCAAATGAATCTTTTCCCTCGTTCGACTTAAAAGTAATTAAATGATCTTTGCAGTTGGCAATGTTCCCAAGTCCGCGATGCATTGGGATTGATCCCCACCCATGTCCCAATGACGACGGGCCCCTCGGCTGAATTGATGTTGATTCCTTGTTTTTTCAGCGTCGTGCTCGTCTAATGGAATGGATGGTCCATTCTCCGGGGGTACTTTAGTCAAATCAGACGTAACCGTTTCGGGTTCTTTTTCTATTTCCTTTTCCATGTTACCAGTAGTATCGTGGACAGTGGCTCACGCAATACTCGCCTCTCTCTGATCAGTGATCCCCCTCCTTTTCCTCTTCCTCCCACTTTTTCCCCCTCTTTCTTCCTATGTCAGACGAAGGTGAAGAAAGAAAACGACGAGGGTGACCTGGATAGCTATCGAGTGCTTTCACCGACTCGATCAACTCCCTAGCAGCAGAGAATCATTGAAACTCAGAAAAAAAAAAGTCCAGTTCGACTTGCAGTATAAAAGAAAGAAACAGAGGATAGCTCTCATTGGCACGACGATCCCGAGCTTCATTCAAAGATATTCATGAGGAGACCGGCGAAAGTAAAGAGTGTATCAAAACTCAAAGGAGAATTAATACAGAGTGTACGGACGGGCAGATATAGCACAGTATAGCATAGGCCTGCCGTGCCGATACGTTTTTTTTTTTGTTCTGGCCCTTTGTTTGTGGCCCCGTTTCCAGGTACTTTTTGTTCTCTTTCAAAAATCGTTTCGTACGGTTTGTTCCAGCCCATCGATCACTCCTCCTCTTCCTTTTCCCCTCTACTACTATTACTTCTCATTGTTCCGCTGATTATGACTGTGTGAGAAGGGCGCGGAATTGTGTGTAGAAAAAGGCAGCATAATTTAATTCCTGTTGTGCCAACAACTATCATCTGTTGTAGAAGAGGAGTGTGTGGACTGTCGAGTAGTGTTTTGCGCTTCTCCCCGTCGTCAAATCCTCGCCGCGGTGTGGTTCGTTTCATCGTTGGAGAGGGAAAAAGAAATTCAAAGTAATGGCGTTTTCTTTCATTTCACCTGGTTCATGCATCTTTCCACTACTAGCTACGCACCTAACACTAGTGCAGACAACCCCCGCCTTGCTACATTTCCCTAGTTTTATTAATCTCTCGCTCTATGCGTGGAGGGTGGGTTCACATGACAATTGGTTCTCTTCTGCCTTTTTTCAATGCGGTGGGAATGGTTTCTTTCTTCCAGTTTGTGGTTATGGTGACTGGGACTAGATATTTTTTTATTGTGAGTATTGCTATAATGTTTGAAGTTGGAACGGTAGTAATAGTGTGTTTATTGCTTTGCTCGCTTCTGGGGAGTAGGCGAGTAGCGTTTCTGTTCAATCTCCTGTAGGCTGTACACATCATAGCATGAATGAGCCCAGTCTCTGCTTCAGTTCACACTTTTCACATTCACAACCTCCGCGCGAATCTCGTGTCTCATGCCTCTTTCTAACGCTAAAAGTCACCAGCTTTTTCGGGTGTTCGCTCCCTCCTATTCCCTTTTCCCTCTTTAAAAGCCCGTTTGAATTCTGATTCGGTGGTGATCTCCAAGGGAGTCGAGTCTGTGCTGTTCATCCCCCTTTATGTGGACAGTTGATGCTTGCTTGTTCTATGTGAGTAATACTAGATTTTATGGCGACTGGCTAGTAGGTAGATGAGCGTGTATTTTCTTCTTCTGATGTGTTGTTTTTTTTTTAATGAGTGCGTATTGGTATATCACAGTAACTTCTCCTGTTGTGATACGTCCCATTTTCCCATGCTGCTCTTGCGTGTTTGAGGTTTTGGTGAAAAAGAAAACTTAAGACTGAACTACTGGCTGTGATTTACAGGTTACTTTAATGTTTTGCATTTACTACTGCCTCTTCCGTCACTCGTCGGCAGCTGCTGCATCATATCGTGAACTGGAGGGTTAATAGGTTAGTACTAGTACTCTTCTAAGTCTTCTCTTCCTCTCATCTTCCTCTCCCTTGCTTAATAATGATACTGTTAGTTGCAAATTGTCTTTACACGAAGTTTTTTAATAGCAATACTTCAGTCTTTGGTAATGCTCTGTTATAATCTCCTCTCTTTTCTATCCGAGATCAGATGAATTTTTTTGAGTAACTGGAGAAGAAAGTTTTTTTCTTTCCTGTCTTGGTAATTGATGGTCTTGGCTGGTCCTGCGGGAACATGTTTTGGTCTTTGGGGTTTATTGCAGTCTGATGTACATTTTGGATATATAGTCAAATCTGGGTAGGGGGACCACTTTTAGAGGTTAGTTTTAGACACGCCGCGTAGGTCACCTTTTGAGTCAATGGAAGTACTTCAATGACAGTCTCTCATCTTATAAAACTTTGAACATTAATTACCAAGTAAAAAGGATGTTGAGTTGTAGCAAACTTTCTTCTAATCTACTATGTTTCAGGAGTATATTGGATGGAAATGGATATTAACTCATATATTGGTAAGTGAAAAAAACTAGGCCTGTTTTTATTTAAAGTCAAATACTTGAACGGTTGACTTTACTTACTGCAAGAATTTCTTGTTAGGTAAAATCAGTCGGAAGGCATGCTCTTGCGCGTATAAATAAAATAATATAAGTTGGAATTTATCTGGTTGATCAAAATTTTCTGAGTTTAGCTTTAAGAAAACTTACTGTATGGTTGATGTTTGTATACCTTTTTGTGACAAGGGGCCTTCATGATATATAACTGAACTTTGTTGTTATGTTGCAGAGCTGGTGTGTAGCATCCATATTATATTCAAGGCTGCATCACCATAAGGATTTGATTTTTAGATCTTCTGTGGTGGATTCATGCAAAATGGCATGCTTAAGCCTGTCCAGGGGTTTATCTTATGTTCTTGGATTATCTCTTCTCTGCATCCTTTTTTGCCCTCCTATCTATGCTCTATACCCTCCAGACATCCAGTCTTTGTTTGATCTTAGAACCATCATTGCTCAAAACAAAAACGTACTTCCCCACTGGTTCAGTTCTAATACTCCACCATGCAACTGGGCTGGCATCATATGTGATGGCCCCTTTGTTCGTGAAATTCATTTACCATGCAATCTTCATGTACCACCTCTGGGTAGTATCAAATTTCCAAGCATCATTGGGGAATTCAGTCATCTTCGCCTTCTCAATCTCAGTCAATGTGGGTTCACTGGCAGCAGTCTTCCTCCAAGCATCATCTATAACTTGACAAATCTGGAACCTTGGACCTGACTGGTAACAGTTTATCTGGCCCTTTGCCTCCATCCATTCAGCTCTTAAAAGACTCAGAGTCCTTTGTGGTTGATGGCAACAGCTTTTCTGGAAGATTACCATCAAGTATGGCCTTTTGGGAGAGCTTGAAGTCCGGAACTCTCTCTTCACATGAGTGGATTCTCTGGAACTCTACCGCCAGAGATTGGGAACCTGGTGAAGTTGCAGTCACTTGATCTGGGTGCAAACTCCTTCTCTGGGTACTTACCTTCCAGTTTGGGAAACCTCTCTAGTCTTCAGTTCTTTGATGGCAGTCAGAACAGATTCAGTGGCCCTATATTTCCCGGGATTGGAAATTTGTCCCAGCTGCAAATCATTGATCTTTCCAGTAACTCTCTTACGGGATTTGGTTCCTAGTGAAGTGGGTAGATTGGCGAGCTTAAAATCGCTGAATTTAGCAAACAATGACCTTAGTGGAGTACTGCCATCAACACTGGGTAATCTGAGGGAGCTGGAGAATCTTCATCTTCAAAACTGCAATTTCGAAGGGGGTCTCCCTGTAGAAATTTCCAAGTTGGTTAATCTGACGTACCTGAACATTGCTCATAACACATTTGATGCTGCATTATTGCCAGGAATTGGCAACTTGACAAAGCTGGGGTACCTTATTGCTCACAATTCTGGACTAAGGGGTCCAATCCCTGATGAACTTGGCAAGTGCAGGAGACTGCAGGTACTGGACCTGTCTTCCAACTCACTCTCAGGTACTTTGCCATATAGTCTATCACGTCTGGAATCAATCGACACTCTCTTCCTGGGTTCGAACGTTTTGTCTGGTTCAATCCCCTCGTGGATATCAAACTTGAAGCGAGTTGTCGCGGTCACGTTGTCGAAGAATCGCTTTACTGGTTCTTTGCCCACATTGCGTGCACCGTCACTGTCATTCTTTGATGCCAGCTCTAACATGCTGTCCGGCCAAATTTCATCTGAAGTGTGCGATGCTGCCAAGTCGTCCTTGGAAATATTGGCACTGTCAGATAATAGCTTCAATGGCACCATTGACAATGACACCTTTAGAGGTTGTGTTTCTTTGACAAACTTGATCTTATCAGGGAACAATCTCTCTGGTCAAATACCCGGATACCTTGGATCGGAGCTTCAACTGGTCATTCTTGAACTATCTAAAAATAAGTTTTCTGGTGAGCTGCCTAGTCAGCTGTGGGAGTCCAAGACACTTATGGAGCTATCACTCAATGATAATCTGCTGTCGTGCTCAATATCACCATCAATTGGCAATCTGGCGAAGCTGAGAAGGTTGCAATTAGATAACAATTTGCTGGAGGGAGCTATTCCATCTTCACTTGGGCAGCTGAAGAATCTGACAAATCTTTCACTGCATGGTAATCTGTTGTCAGGAGATATTCCCTTGGAGCTCTTTAACTGCACTGGGCTGGTATCTCTTGATCTTGGTGGCAACAGGCTAACGGGCCAGATACCAAAGGCAATATCTCAGCTGAAACGACTTGACAATCTGGTGTTATCCGGTAACCACTTGTCAGGTCAGATACCAGAGGAGATATGCTCAGGAGGATTCCAGAAGGAGTCATTGCCGGATTCTGAGTTCATCCAGCATTACGGAATGCTTGATCTGTCAGACAACAAGTTTTCCGGCCCCATCCCGAGTTCAATCAGTCAGTGCACCGTGGTTACCCAGCTTCTGCTTCAGAGAAACAATCTGACTGGCAAGATTCCTTCCTTGTCCGGCCTGCTAAACCTGACCTCCATTGACATGTCTTTTAACAACCTGAACAGCACCGCTTTACCTCAATTTCTAGCTCTCAGAAACCTCCAGGGACTTATCCTCTCCCACAACCAGCTCACCGGTTCAATCCCTGATAATATCTCCCTCATGCTGCCCAGCTTGACCAAACTAGACCTCTCATGGAATCAATTCGGAGGTGATCTGCCCGCTTCACTATTCAGTATGGATAGACTGACTTATCTCGAACTTGATTCTAACTCCTTCACCGGATCCTTACCGTGTGATATTGGAACCATCTCTTCCCTTCCCTTGTACTTCTGAATGTTAGCGACAACAAGCTGGAGGGCCGTCTCTGTGACTCCCTCTCAAATCTGGCAACACTATCAGTTCTAGACCTTCACAGTAATGGTCTGTCCGGACAACTCCCAGCTTCATTGTCAAGCCTAAATTTCTTGACCTACCTTGACCTCTCCAACAACAAGTTTGACGAGTCCGTCCCTCGTAATATCTGTAAGCCTGATGCTCTGAGCTTCATCAACTTCTCTGGTAACCAGTTATCAGGATATGTACCGGAGAATTGTCCAGAAGGTGGTGTGCCTTTTACCGCTGACATCCCTTCATCCATACCACCTAAGAGTACCCCCTCATCTCATTCTCATGTTCTGTCAAAGGCGTATCTCTGGGGTATTGTGATCTGCGCTTCTTTCATCTTTCTGGGCGCTCTACTCATGGGTACTTTTCTCGGGAAGAATGTATTGATCAGAGAAAACATTGAAGGGAAGCTGGTCACAGTAGTAGATACAGCAGACTCAAGCGACGAGCTGTTAGGAGGGAAGAAGCTGAAGGAGCCGTTAAGCATCAACGTCGCGACATTCCAGCATTCATTGACCAGGCTCCAAGCAGCTGATATCTTGTCAGCAACGGAGAATTTCAGCAACGTACGTGATAGGAGACGGTGGGTTCGGGACGGTGTATAAAGCTTCCCTTCTCGAAGGAAGAACCATGGCTGTGAAACGGCTGAACAATGTCGGGGAGTTGCATGGAGACCGCGAGTTTCTGGCGGAGATGGAGACGGTTGGGAAAGTCCAGCATGAGAATCTGGTGCCGTTGTACGGGTATTGTGTGTTTGGTGAGGAAAGGTTCCTGATATACGAGTATATGGAGAATGGGAGTCTTGATGTTTGGTTGCGGAACAGGGCGGATGCGGTGGAGTTTCTTGATTGGCCGACCAGGTTCAAGATCTGTTTGGGTTCTGCTAAAGGGATCGCGTTTCTGCACCATGGGTTTGTGCCGCATATCATTCACAGGGATATCAAATCGAGTAATATTCTTTTGGATGGGAAATTTGAGCCGAAGGTGTCGGATTTCGGGCTGGCGAGGATCATCAGTGCATGTGAGAGCCATGTGAGCACGGTGTTGGCTGGGACGTTTGGGTATATTCCGCCGGAGTATGGGCAGAGAATGACTGCGACGATCAAAGGGGATGTGTATAGTTTTGGAGTTGTGATGCTTGAGCTGGTGACTGGAAGGGCGCCGACGGGGCAAACTGATAGAGAGGGTGGGAATTTGGTGGGGTGGGTTAGGCAGATGGTGGGGAGTAAGAGGGAGGAAGAGGTGATTGATCCTTGTTTTACGTCGTTGGACGGGTGGAAGAAGCAGATCTTGAGGGTTTTGGGTGTGGCGAGGATGTGTACGAGTGATGATCCGAGAAAGCGTCCCACCATGAAAGAGGTTGTGAAGCTGCTCGGTGAGATCACGCAGTAGGGAGTTTGTTGATCCTTGTTAATTGTTAGTATATATATAGAGGGTTGATTTAGCTAAGGTATTAATGTAGGTTAATGTTGTCTGTCATCAGTGTTACTAGTGTAGTTTAATGCTGTTACTAGTGTAGTTTGGTGATAGTAGAGGGTGTCGTATTGAGCCCGTGCAATCTGCTAGAGTGCTCAAGGAAAAGTAGGATGTAAATGAATGATTATCAGTATGAAATTAATCTGGCTGATTATGTTACCGAGATTGATTAAGAGGCAAGGATCACCAAAAGGAAAGGTAGGGGAAGATAACAAAAAACCCCTAAAAACAGAAGACTTGTTATCCTTTTTCCATTTGCAAAGACGTACAAACCTTAAGGACGCGTTCGATAGTCACGAACAAAACATTAATCTCTTCTTGGGAAAAGATGAAGAACATGTGGCAAGTTATGATTGGATAAAAATCTGATCCATGGTTACATGGCGTCACCTTATTCACTAATCAGAGGAGCTTAATTTGAACGCAGCAAATGCTCTGTTTCGCCCCTAGCGAACGGACCCTAAATCCTATTTCTTCCAAACAGTCACCCTTAACCTTTTTCTTTGTGAACTACATATCCTCTAGTCTTCCAATAGTCTTTACAAAGCCTTAAACCACTCAAATTCATCTTTTAAAAGAGTCCCCCCCCCCCCCCCCCCAAAAAAAACTACCAACAACCCCTTTATAGAAAGCTAACCATATATAGATATGCTTGATGTCTAGTTTGTTATTAAATATTCATGAGAGGTCCTTTCTTCTTTTTATTTGTCAAGATGTTATAACCCAAAGTTAGTGCAGAATTAATTTTGTGTAACGTTGTCTTAAGTGGCTTATTATGTGATTCAGGACATGGATGTCCTTTGCCTTGGAGAGGAGGACGAGTTGGTCTTTCCGCCTTTCTATTTTGGTAAGGGATTATCTCTTTGATTATTTGAGTTATTTTAATAACTCTCTAATCACGTTCCTCACCACGTTCTAATTCTCAACCCTTATTCCCGATCAGTTCTCAAGACGTTGAGCCTCCCTTCTCCCTTCTCTCTCTTGTTCTTCAGAGCATCTCTCCTTTCCTGCGTTTGCGTTTGGTTGATTCGTTCGTCTGTGCTGTGTGTTGGTGGTTTCTGCATTTGTCTCGTCTTCTCCATCGCGGTCAGGTTTATGAATTGTATATGGATAATACAATTCAGTTTTGAGGTTTAGGTTTTGAGAACTCTTTCTTTCTAATTCACTCTCTACAATCCGATTGTGATTCAGCATTGGTTCCTGTGTCTCTATCAATTCCTCCTGCGGTCGGCGTTCCCTGCGAATCCGCTGTCAGATTTAGGTATGGATTGTGGGTTCGTTTGCGTTGACAGTTTCTGATTTGAGAGGAGGTTCTGATTTCGGTTTGTTCTTCGGTCTGTTCTTTGATTGCTTTTGATCAGAGGTTTGATTGCGTTACTGGTTTGCGTTCGGGGATTCTGCTTGTTTCGGGCTCTGCTGTTCAGATTGGGTTTTGTCTGCTAATTAATCGAGGTAGGTGGCTGATGGATTCAATTAGTGTGTTCAGCCTTGGGGAGTTTCGTTCCGGTTCTGAATTTTGATTGTGTTCTATCTTGTGTTGTGGTTGCGATCTGTCTGTTTAATGTCGTTTTAATGCCTGCAAACCCCCAGGTTGTTTTCTACAAACTGCTTCTGTTTTGGTTGTGTTTTAACCTCTGATTTGGTGTGGCAATTCGTTTCTGGAAAGTGCACTTTTTGGTATGTCCGAACGTCTGTCCGAGCTTTGACGTTCGGACATGCCCTGTTGCGCTTTGATTTTCTGAAGTTTTTGTCGTGTCCGAACTTCCATCCGAGCTTCGATGTTCGGACGGGGTGCGAGGACGAGTCCGACTTACAAGTCTCGAATGGTGTCCGAACTTGTAAGTCCGGACAGAAGTTCGGACACATCCTTCTGCATTCTCTGTTTTTGCTTCGACTTGTGTCCGAACTTTGTCGTTCGGACATTACGCGTGTTTGATTTCCGAAAACCGTCCGAACATCCGTCCGAGTTTCGATGTTCGAACACCTCTGTCTCTGCCTCTGTTTTGAAGTTCGACCTGTGTCCGAACTTCCATGTTCGGACACATGTTCGGACATCCGTCTATTTTGCCTTCTGAGTCTCGACTTGCGTCCGAACGTTGATGTCCGGACACAAGCTCGGACATGGTACTGTTTTGACCATAACTTGCTCGTTTGAGCTCAGTTTTGACTTCCGTTTGCGGGGTTGGATTCCCCTTCTGATTTCCAAGCTATCTATGTGCTTTCTGGTGCCATTGGTGCACACATGCTTAACTGTATTTGAGCTTCTGTTTTGGGACCTAGTTATCTCTGTATCTGAACCTTTGGATGGCTGGTTTAGCTGTCTTGTAGCGCGCTATGTAGGATATCCTTCTGTTTCAAGGGTGATGTTCCCCGTTCTGTTCACAGGTGTTCCACCTGTTCTGTTTACGAGTGAGGTTTCTCGTTCTGTTCATGAGTTGTTTGCTCGTTCTGTCTATATGCTGTGATCAACTAGGGTCCCCTTCTGTTTCTGCTTCTATGGTTTGAACTCTGTTTAGTCCCTTTTGTGTGGACTTCTGCTTCTGATTTCTGTTAAGGGATATGGCTTCCTCTATTTACTTCTGTTTTGATAACATTCTATAAATGTTTTGAGCATGCTGGTTGATGAAGTTGGTCATCTACTGGGCATAGTTGTTTGCTCATTCCCCTACTTTATCTAACATTGCAGATTGATCAGCGAGGATCTCTTTGCTCAGCTTTGGAGATGGCTTTTGATTTGTTTAGTTCTTTTTAGACTTCTACGTTTGATATTTGTAGCCTTTGGGCTTCTGATGTTAGCTTCCGCTTTTGGTTACTTTGAGGATTTTGTTTTACATTTGGTTTCTCCAACACTTTGTCAATACTTATTTATTTAAGTATTCCGTTTTGGGCCTTTACTCTGTTTATTTATGCGCGTTAGTTAGAGCCTTGCGTTATTAAGTAATAATACGCGGCGTGTAATACCCCTAACTCCTAGGCCAGTGTTTGGGGGTGTTACACAAGAGGCTAAGTGTTAAGTGTTACCACACTCTAGTTTCTCGAGTGATTTTACCATTGCATTTCAACCTAAATCAATTGTTGGTATGGTGTAAGCACTTACACCTTAACCATGTCATTAGAAAAAGTGATCATATTTCTTTCCCAATAATCACATGTACCTCCGGAGCCATCAACCCGACACAACAAAACCGGGCTCTAGCACCAAAGAAAACTAGATTCTTGCCATCCCACAAGATACAATCTGGATTCAGCCACTCAACCAGACTCAACCCGGATATAACCCGGTCCCACAAGCTCTGCTCTAGCTAAAGCCTCATCCCTCGAAGAGGTCAAGTCCTCCGACATCCGCCAAGCTCAATCCCGACTTCCACCACAAAGGCACTCATGACTTCCTGAGCATGCCTCACCGCTCTATCTCATCACTCCCATCACACAACTAGCCACCTCGAGCCACGAGCCCTGTCTAACACACATTAATTCCTTAGACTGATGTGTCATTTCCCAGACCAGTGCAACACGGACTTAAGGAAGGTTCCTTCATAGAGAAACCGCTCCCAAGTGAGGTTGACCCTGTCTTACGTGGCGGCCCCTTATATCACCAACCCGGCTAGAGGACTGGTAACAAGCCGGAGAGAGCAAGCCGACTTCGTGGTTCTCCCCTTATAAATAGCAGTCTCTTCCTAGTTAGAAGAATAGGCTAGGAGAGGCCACATAAGACAAACAACACAAGAATACTCACTCTCTCTCTCCTCATTGTACTCTCCCAATTCTATTAAAAACCTCAGTCAACCCCTGTAGACTAGATTATTCAAGATCGAACCACGTAAATCCTTGAGTCTCATTTGTTATCGTTGATCACTATGCTTAACCACTCATCACTGCCCCACAAAGAGGTTAACTGCAACAAATATGCGGATTATCCGGGATTCAAAGATTACCACACTAACATCAATCACATTTCGTATGGTCTAGTGCCACCTATAAACAGGTTTCTAGTATGTGGACTTAATGATAATTTCATCACCCATTTTCCATAAGTATATAGTTATACGACATAGAACGTTACTAGTATACATCACACACAACAAATAATAGAGAAGTTCTACCAAGATTTCACTGAATTGCATTCTAGAGACATGTTCATATCCGAAATGAGTCAGGCGGTGGTAAAGATCACTTGTTTGTAAAGATGGTGTTGTTGCGCACAGGGTTAGAACTATATGTGGCATAGTGGTAATCAAGAAAGGTGGAAACACTTGCACCCACCCTAGGTGAGAAGCTCTCGTACCCACCTTATAACAAAGATTTTTGGGAGGCATGGTGGTTTAAAAATAAAGAACGTGTGCAATAAGAGGAATAATGGTGACAGGAAACAAAAAAAATTGAAGATGGTGGTTTCATTGAGAGAGTGTGTGTTTGTGGGCAGGGGTGGGTCAATAATTCGAGGGGCTCTATTTTGATATTTAAATGGGTCCTATATAAATAAAATTTTAATAAAGTATAAAACAATCAATTTAGCTGAGTCACAATATAGTTATATGTTAAGTTATGTAATGAGATAAAATGACAATATAGACAAAATAGAAGAATACTCATTGTTGAATAATCATTTTACAATAGTCATTCTTCTAGCAAGTGTCACAATATAATTTACCGTACTGCACCAGTTGTCTGTCTTGGAAAAGTTAAGGATGTAGAGTAACAAATTGCTCAAAAGGATTGGACTTAGAGTAAAACTGTAAAAAAGTTGAGAGAGTTCTATTATCGGTAAACAGATTGTGAGAAGAATTTTTATTAATAGTTAATAAATAAAAGAGAGCAGTAGAAGAAAAGGAAGATAAACAGATCTGTATTTTTTCTTTTTTAAAAAATAAAGAGTACCAGAATGCAAACAGTTTCACCAATAACTCATTTACTTATTTGTCTTTTTAAAAATGTAATACTCTTAAATTCAATCAACTATTAATTAATTGATTGCACATATTTTTTTATTATTAAATATGGGCCCAAATATTGCCCTGTTCAATGGAACGGGTTGAATGCCCCTTAGTCGGGGGGAGGAGGGGTTGTAAACAAAATTCAAGATAGAGTTTAAGGATTCAAAAGTTTTATAAACACTAGCACATAAAATCAATCATTATATACAGGGCAATAGTAATATATGCAACATTGTCAACCATTGTATATTACATTTTTATGGCACATTTGCAACCAAATCTTCTAGTAAAACTTTTTTGCTGGTTGTGTATGTCTTGATGTATCAAGATTTTCCTGTAATGAAGGATATGTTTTGATCTAGACCTGAGATCCTTCGATTATTTACATAACCAATGCTTCCATGTGTTTGTAATCCCTTTGTCCACCCGAGAATGTTGCTCTCCTGAAGCTGTCATGGTGAGAACTTCTAATCGATGTCTTAAGCACAAATCTTTAAGCCTAGAACAGACCTTATTTTAATTTCTTCGAATGCGACCACTAACAAAAACTCACCATCCGTATAACGTAATATCAACACCTCCTAATCTCCCTCATACTAATGTCAAGAGACTTTTCAATGAAATAGCTTCTCCATTTTTTAAGTCGGGCATAGTGTAAGAGAGAATCAAAACTTTGGGGAAGAGAAGAATATGAACAGCAGACAAATAAAGTTTTTTTTATCGAAATCCAAATCGATCCCTGAACGGATGTAGAACCCAATCTACATAATCTTCCTTCAACTCATCCAAACCTACAAAATCATCTTTTCTCAAGCTTAGGTGAACAAACATGTTTTTACTACCTTCAATATGGCAACCTAACACAAACATTTGACACCTAGTGGTGTTCCACTCCCATAACCCTCATTGAAGTTGGAGAGGATGAGTACTTAATCATTTAGATATCTTTTATAATTAGCTGAAAATCCAGTAAAGGCAATATGGGGTTCAAATGAACCTTTCTCGCCAAAGTACAAATCAAGGATTTGCACAAGAAACAAAACAAAATCACTTACAAGGAAAAAGAAAAAAAACTAAAATATTTTGAACAGGGCTGAGGGCTAGCTCCAATAAATGGGAAGGAGATCAATCAGAGCGGGAGAGGGCATTGTTTCAAACAACTAGCTTTTTGCTCTTTAGAACTCAGGAACTCGAAAGAACATCCTATTCAACCGGTGCTAGTTCACAGCCCTTGCTTCTAAAGATACCCACACTGAGGATAACCGAATACTGTAGATTTTGACCCCATCACTTGAGAGGCGGGAGCTAAGACTACGCATTAAGGCGGGATCCGAAAGGCATCGGAACGGACGTTAATGACGGGAGTTCCAAATATGCTAGTACCGGGGGTGAGAATTCTTTGATTTTCCCACAGTCCAAGAAAGCTTGCCGCCTCTTGCCAAAGGGGATGGTCTCACACTATGCTTAGAAGAGGGCTTCTTTCTGGATCGGATACTATGCCTGATGGCATGCACAATGTCTTGTAAGGACAAATCCGGGTGGGGGAAATAACAGCCAAGTTGATGAACATACTATATACAAATTTTAGCTTTGGCGAGGGTGGGATTGGGGGAGAGATGAGGGAAGATCAATCGGGAGTTAAAACCACTTCAAGTGATATTCCTCTCAATTGCTTTGATAAAGGGGTACTCTATGACTGATCGATTGTGGTTGAGTCTAGATCGTGATCTAGTCCCTCGATTTGAAATTCGGAGGATGAGATAGGAAAGTTAATTGGCTTGAGAGGGAAAGGAAGCAAGGAGGAGGGTAAGGTGAAGGTTGCGGGTTGAAAGTGATTGAAGGTGGCTGAAGAGTTCCTCTGACCAATATTCTACCACTCCCACCATTGATATCTCACCATTGACGAAGACCGACACTTCCTCATTTATGATTCGAATTTTATTGGTTTCAATTTGAACATGCGCCTCTAAGAAGTTAGGGATAATATTCATTTTGTGTCTACTGATAGAAACGCTCCATACATGCCAGCAATGGAAGAGACTACATTTGTTGACCAAGCTTAGATCGGGATACCCCAAATGACGATACTAGTTGATATCTTCTTTAACTAATCTTTCTTTGCCCATAGTCGAACATCCCAAACCAGATCGTGGTCTGGCTTGGATAAAAGATTTGGCGCTTTCTACTGAGTTGAAGATTGCAATATATTTGAAGTGGGAGAGTACAATGATATCGTCAATGTCATTGGTCCAGTGCTTTAGATTTCTACTCATTTCATCCAGATCTATTTTGATACGGGATAAATTGACAACCCATCTATCTAAGAGCAGCTGCATAGGTTATGAGCAGGAGAGGTGGGTTGGGTTTTCCTCCTCAACTTTGTTACCATGGTGAACTGGGACCGTGTTGGAGTTTACCAGAGCTTGCTTTGTTGGTGGAGTGGGTAAGATGGGCTCTTGCGGTCTGGCATATCCAATGTTGGTCTACTTCCATCTGGCCCACTGCTACAGATAGAATGACGGGCGAGGCGGCGGCCGTTTGGGTAAGGCATTTTGCACTGATATTATGAACCCATCCAACGTAAACCCATTTGTGGCTTCAATGGCACGTTGAGCTTCGGATCCTGTCTTGAATTCAACAAAATTGTACCTTGTCTTGGAGTGAAGAATGGGCTTTTTTGGTAAACAAAGACCACTGATAGGCCAAATGAATCGAAATAATTTAGATAACAAAGAAAATTGTCTAAGTTATCTCTCCTCTCTCTCTTGAACTTATGAAAGAAGCAAGCAGGTGAATGACTTGCTCTTACCTAATCTATACCTTATGCCCCAAAGCTAAATGTGGATGCTTCATGATCATAATGTCATGCATTATACGAACCCTCATGACATCTCCTCACCCGGACACATTTTCCTATCTAGCCTTATCCTGCTTGTAAGCCCATACCTCACACAACATCGACACAGTGCTACCACTCCGCTCATGAAAAGTGAGTGAGCTTAATAGATCACGCCAAACCTTGTATGGTCATCCGTTTGAACATGAAATTGCATAAGTCCCCTCTACCTTTACATTTTACACACCTTGTCGCCAACTCTTAGATTAAGCGACTGTAGACACCAAAAATTCTCACCCCATAAAGCAAAATTCAGATAAATAAATAAAATAAGAGGGTCGTCGCCTTTCTTTTCAGCACTTATTCATATACATACCAAAATGAAACTATCATTTTATGACAATTTTTCTTTTTTAATCAATTTTCAAAGCATCCGTTTTCAAACTCGTTATTTACTTGTTCCACCATTTTATTTTCAATTTATTTCATATATTCAGTTCTGTTTATTCGCGTATTCGTTTTTTTCAGTTTATGTTTTTGTTATTTGTTTATTTTATCTCATTTTCATTTCATTGATATTTTTACTTGTATTTTCTTTATTGGTACTTGTCTGCATTGTCTCCATCATTATCATTCTTAGAATTATTTTCATCATTTTTTGTATACTTTGTTTCGTCACTAATTTGATTAAACTCTCTCTCTCATCTCATTTTATTACTTCTTTTTCCTATCTTATTTACTGCTATTCGTACATATTTGATTCAATTCTATTTTTAGAATATTCACTTGTATTTTACTTCCATCGTACTTTTACGATTTTATTATTTCATGTACTCATCATTGTGTTATTCCGTATTTCATCTATTATTATGTTTGGTATTTCGTTATTTACATTCTTTTATTTCATGACCCTTAAGAAGAAAACCACTTATTAGATAGAACCCTTTTGTCTTTTGTAAATTCCCGTTTAGAACACTAGTGTTTTTTTTAGAAAATTCGTTTAGTTCGAATGAGAACTCTAGGATTATTTCCCACATTCATGTGACAAGTTATGTTATTAGCATAGTTGGTTAGTAACTAAATAGCAGCAATTGAGGTCAGGGGTTTGAACCTTAACCAGAACATAAGGGTGTTTTGTTTATTTAGATTTTTGTCGGTCAAACCGTCTGATTCTGAGTTGAATCTCCTTCTCATTCTCTGTTTTGGAGAAACTTGAAACAAAAACAAAAACCCGACAGCTTTCCTTCCTCCGTCTTCCTTCTATTCTGATCTTGAACATAAAATATTTTTGACTAAAAGAAGTTCCACTCTTGCTCGACGGTCATGGCGAATCGACAAAAAAAAGAATTTCCCGATTCAACTGAAGGCAGCTACGATCTCCTTCCTCTTCACTACACCACAATTGAAAACACCATATACCCCACCACCCTCTCTCATTTTCTTTCGAAATGAACCTAGTCTAGTCGATTTTATCACGCAACTTCCCTCCCGTCCCAATTTCTTCACCGATTGCGAAGGATAATCCACCACGGCCATTTAAGAGTCTCTCCGTCGCTGCAAATGCGATCGGGTGACACTATTCGATCTTATGTCGAACCCGATATTTCCCCCTCTCTTCTTCCTCTGATTTTCGATCACATTTGAGTTTGATTTGGGAATCCTAATCCGTGTATCTCTTGTTTTCATGTTTGGAATTGGGAAATACCTGGACTAACACTGGTTGAGTCCCTGGTAGTAGAGCTGGATCTTGCTGACGGGATGACTCACCCTTTCCGGCCTTGGGGTCGTGTCGTCTCCACTTCACGGGTACCTTACTCTGGTCGTAAGCTTTCTTTTGTTTAACAAGTGAATCGATTTCAGATCTACTTCCACTACCAATTTTGTGTTGTGTGAAAGATGGGACTTGGACAGAGAGTTTTGTTTAAAATCCGTTTATTGCTTAGGATTTGAGCTGGGTTTTATTCCCCTGTGCTGGTTATTTAATTCAATCTGATTTGTTACTTTTGTGTTGAGAAGAAACCCCTGCGTTTATGTTTGGCCTCGAGTTTGTCCAGCTTTGATTCTTCTGCGTTCAGAGACAAATTGCGAGTTTACCGGTTCCATTTTAGGTCGAAGCTAAATTTCACTTGCTCTCTTATGTTGATTGTTTGATGCAATGTACTTCTGTCTTGATCTCCCGTTTGTGACCAGCCTTAATGATCAGCTTGCGCTCCTGGTCGCACCACCCTGTTATGAAGTAAGAGTCTGATTTTTGCTCACTATGTTTGGAGAATTTAGACAAATCCGTAAGATATGTGATTATTGTTTGAGTTGTCGGTGACTTGCGTTAAGAATAAATTCCTTAGTTGTCTTTGGTCATTAGTCTATCTACCGGGTTAAGTTCAATTAAAACTTGTTGGTGTCAGCTCTAGATTCACGGAAGGTCTTGTATGCAGCAGTTTATAGGAGAATTCCTGTATTGATGTCAAATATGATCGGTTGCAAAACTCGTCGGTTTTCAATTTGCTGATTCGGGTATATGGGCCGTGGTGTATGAGACTTAGCCCTCATCAATCAGGCTTGGGTTTAATTTTGGATGACAGTCATTTGGTTCAGACTAGCGTAGTTTGGGACCATTATAGTTTACATGTTGATTTATGCTACTTTTGGTTTGGGCCCCTCACCTTTTCCGACCTTTTGTTGAATTTGGGGCCCATGTATCTCTTTTTGCCCGGAGTTTGGGTTTGGTTTGATCCTTGGCTGACGTTGTTCTGGCGCTAATGGTTTACTTCGATTTGTTTACTCATTATGTTTTGCCCCAGATTTTTTTTTTTATTTTATCATATTCCTTCTGATTCGCAAAGGGAGTTAATGTTATTTTGTACCTTATACTAGAGTGTTTATGGCATTCCTTAAATATTATTGTCATAGCTTGAGGAAGGAGAATTAGAAATAACATGCTTCCATTATTTATTTATTTATTTGTTAGGGGAGGGACTTCTTAATTCTTTAATTTACTCTCTTCCTTTCTAAAACTTCTATTCACGTTATTTTTTCTCCTTCCACTTCCCTGATGTCTATTCACGACAGTTTCATCGCTCTCAAACCCTCATCCCTTTGCTCATCCTCTTCTTCAATTTCTTTCAATTGTAATCGCTGGAGGTCTATAGATGGAATTGTGTTCGTCCGTCGGTCGTCAATCAGGTTGGATTGTAGATTGGTTCTCTTCTCCATTAAGGCTTCCTCTTCTCTTTTCTAATTCTGATTTTGTATTTTGGGAGCGGTTCAATTCGAGGGATTATCATTTGACTGGAGATTTGGGAAGACGATTCGTAGAGTCCGCAGCGATGGTGTAGCTACGGATGTGAGGTAGGTGGTAGATGGATTCGGTTGTGTGCGTTCACCCCACGGAGGTTTTGGTTCCGTTGTTTTCCGTATATGTTTGTGTGGTTTCTGATCCGTGGTAATTTTGTGTGAGTTCCGGATTTGCGTTTTGATGCGTTACAACCCCGTGGGATTGTTTTGTTTTGCGTATTTTGTTATGTAAGTATACTTTTACGATGGTGAATCTACCTCTATGGTTCCCTTCTGTTTTTGTGAACTTTGAGTGCTTCTGATTTGAGAGTTCGGATTGTTTGATTGCCCTATGTTTGGTGATCGATCTCTGTCTGATTTGTCTTGGTTTTGACCTTCTAAAACTGCCATGGTTATGGTTAAAGACTTTGGTTTCATACTGCATTTTGAGACATTGTTTTGAGGACTCTGTTCGCATCTGATTTCGTTCTGGAAATTGAGCTTTTCGGCACGTCCGAACTTGGAAGTTCGGACACGCTCTGTTGCGTCTGGATTTTTTTGAGAGTTTCACTGTGTCCGAACTTCCGTCCGAACTTGGAAGTTCGGACACACCCCGTTTTGCGCCCTCTCTGATTTTCTCTTCGACATGTGTCCGAACTTTGAAGCTCGGACACATGTTCGGACTTTCCTCGAGTTGTTTTCCGAAGGACGTCCGAACATCTGTCCGAACTTGGATGTTCGGACACCTTGAAATTTTCTGCGGATTTGAGTTCGACCTGTGTCTGAACTTCGACGTCCGGACACAAGTTCGGACACCTCTCTGATTTGACCATAACTTCTTCGTCTGAGCTCCGTTTTGAGTGCCGTTTGCGGCGTTGGATTCCTCTTTCCGAGTGCTATCTGTTTTCAGGTGATTTAGCATGTGTTTAAGTGTTTTTGATTTTAGGTCTCCGTTAATCTTTTGAACTCTATTTGCTCTGAAAATATGATTCAACCTCTGACTTCAGTTTGCTTTCGTATTTACTAGTCGGGTTACGACTTCTTTCTTGCTAAGGCTTTCCATTGGTAAGCTCCTTCTCTGATTTTGCTAAGCTTTCGCTTTCTGTTCTGATCTGGTTAAGACTTCCGCTCTGCTCTGTATTAAGCTTCGATCTGTTTGGATTAAGCCTCTGTTTTGGGACCTAGTTACTTTGTTTCTGAGCCGTGAATGGCTGGGTCGAGCTATTCCGTGGTATACCATGTAGACGTCATTCTGAGTGTGGGTCATGCCCAATCTGTTCTGTGGGGTTGACGAACCCTTTGGCCTTCGGGTCATTTCTACGTTGTCTAGGGATCTATTAGATCCATGGGTCTTCGACCCTTTCTGAGTGTTATGCTTGGTGCTAGTGTCCCACTTCTGATTGTTAAGAGTTCTGTGTTCTGTTAGCTCTAACTGTTTCGGATTTCTGACAGACTGCTATGTGCTTTCTGTCTTCTGAAAGCCTCTGGTTTACTAAGTGATCTGTTTCTGTCTGCTCTGTCTGTTTTCAAACGTCGACGGACTGCTGTGTGCTTTTTGTCTGCTGGGTATTTCTGCTTTATAAGCGCTCTGCTTTGTCTGCTCTCTATCTGTATTTGATTTAAGACGGTCTGCTGTGTGCTTACTGCCTTCTGATAAGTTCCGGATTTTGCTAAGCTTCTGATTTTGCTAAGCTTCTGATTTTGCTAAGCTTCTGATTGTGTTTAAGCTTCTGAGTTTCTTAAGCTTCTGATTTCGTCAAGCTTTCAGCTTCAGTTTACCTTCTGCTATTAAGTGTATGTTTTGACCACTGCTTAGCCTCTTCTGTTTTAGACTTCTGCCTATTTGAAAGTCTTCCGCTTTGACTCTGATTTTGCTCTGGCTAAGCGCTTTCGTATACGTGTATATGTATGTTCAGTATCTGTTTTGAGCATGCTCAGCTGATGAAGTTTATCACCTGCTGAGCAATAGTTTTGCTCACCCCTATCTCCGTCTGATTTGCAGGTTTTAGTTCGTGCTTGGAGATTCAGCTCTTACTTTTTGTTTTGGCATTTGAGTTTTGTATTTAGTTTGTTTGGCCTTAGGGCCCAGTTGTATTTAGGATATGCTTTGTAATTCAGTTTGGCTTCCGCCTGTGTATTGTAAAGACATGTTGTAATCGTTTATTTGGTAATATATGAGCATCAGTTCTGTTTTGGGGTTTCGATAGTGTAGCCTTGCGTGTCTTAGGTAATAAGCGTGCGGCGTGTAACGGTCTCTCAACCAGGGTGGTTTTGGGGTCGTTACATTTAGTGGTATCAGAGCTCGGTTTAGCTTTCGTTGGGATTTGTTGGGTGTCTGCATGTCTACGCTTCCGTGTCATTGCTTGTGATGTGCTATGTGTTTGCTGCTGCGTGATTTTCTATTGTCTACTACTTGATTTGATTGATGCCTGGAGTCTGTAGAACGTGTCTGCTCTGTGGTTGTCCACTATCAGAGTAGCGCAGCGGAAGCGTAGTGTCTGTCTGTGTATTTGCTGTGTTGAGTCTGAGTCTGGGTCTGAGGGAGTCGGGTCCTTTGGGAAAGGATGACCGAATGTGAGTTCTTGTTTGATAGTGATGTGTGCTTCAGTTGTGGGCTTGGGTTATGTGCTTTGCTTGTGTGTTCTATATTGTTGTTCTGGTGTGAGCTTTTGAGTGTGCTTGGTCCTTTGGGTAAGGACGAATTCTAAGAGAGATCCTGTGCTTTTGGGGCTGAGAGTTATTGATCTTTTGTTCCGCCTCTTCTGTCAGTAAGTCGACCAGTAAACTGGAGTGTTAGCTCTTCGAGGTTGGAGCTTCTGAAATGAGTGAGTGTTCTTTCTGTGCCTTGCGCTAAACTTTGATGATCATCTGCTTTGCTTCCTCTGTCAGTGAGTCAGCGTGTGTATTCTGAGTGTTAGCTTGTGACCATTCCCTTCTGTGCCACAAGGCTAGGAGTTAGTACTCTTCTGTCAGTCAATCAGCTAGTGCATTCTGAGTGTTAGCCTTGTGAGTGTTCCCTTCTGTGCCTTGGAGCTATGTATTAGTGGTCTTCTTCTGGTCCTTCTATCAGTCAATCAACAGTGCATTCTGTTATGAGTGTTAACTCCTTGTTCGTGTTCGTAGTGTTCCTGCACTGGAGGTGCATCTGCTAGTATTCTGGGTTTCGTCAAATTTCGAGGACGAAATTCTTTTTAAGGGGGGTATGTTGTTATGCCCCAGATTTTTTTTTTTTATCATATTCCTTCTGATTCGCAAAGGGAGTTTATGTTATTTTGTAACCTTATACTAGAGTGTTTATGGCATTCCTTAAATATTATTGTCATAGCTTGAGGAAGGAGAATTAGAAATAACATGCTTCTATTATTTATTTATTTATTTGTTAGGGAGGGACTTCTTAATTCTTTAATTTACTCTCTTCCTTTCTAAAACTTCTATTCACGTTATTTTTTCTCCTTCCACTTCCCTGATGTCTATTCACGACAGTTTCATCGCTCTCAATCTCAAACCCTCATCCCTTTGCTCATCCTCTTCTTCAATTTCTTTCAATTGTAATCGCTGGAGGTCTATAGATGGAATTGTGTTCGTCCGTCGGTTGTCAATCAGGTTGGATTGTAGATAGGTCTCTTCTCCATAAGGCTTCCTCTTCTCTTTTCTAATTCTGATTTTGTATTTTGGGAGCGGTTCAATTCGAGGGATTATCATTTGACTGGAGATTTGGGAAGGCGATTCGTAGAGTCCGCAGAGATGGCGTAGCTACGGATGTGAGGTAGGTGGTAGATGGATTCGGTTGTGTGCGTTCACCCACGGGGGTTTTGGTTCCGTTGTTTTCCGTATATGTTTGTGTGGTTTCTGATCCGTGGTATTTTGTGTGAGTTCCGGATTGCGTTTTGATGCGTTACAAACCCGTGGGATTGGTTTTTTTTGCGTATTTTGTTATGTAAGTATACTTTGACGATGGTGAATCTACCTCTATGGTTCCCTTCTGTTTTGTGAACTTTGAGTGCTTCTAATTTGAGAGTTCGGATTGTTTAATTGCCCTATGTTTGGTGATCGATCTCTGTCTGATTTGTCTTGGTTTTGACCTTCTAAAACTGCCATGGTTATGGTTTAAAGACTTTGGTTTCGTACTGCATTTTTGACATTGTTTTGAGGACTCTGTTCGCATCTGATTTCGTTCTGGAAATTGAGCTTTTCGGCGCGTCCGAACTTGGAAGTTCGGACACGCTCTGTTGCGTCTGGATTTTTTTGAGAGTTTCACTGTGTCCGAACTTCCGTCCGAACTTGGAAGTTCGGACACACCCCGTTTTGCGCCCTCTGATTTCTCTTCGACATGTGTCCGAACTTTGAAGCTCGGACACATGTTCGGACTTCCTCGAGTTGTTTTCCGAAGGACGTCTGAACATCCGTCCGAACTTGGATGTTCGGACACCTTGAAATTTTCTGCGGATTTGAGTTCAACCTGTGTCCGAACTTCGACGTCCGGACACAAGTTCGGACACCTCTCTGATTTGACCATAACTTCTTCGTCTGAGCTCCGTTTTGAGTGCCGTTTGCGGCGTTGGATTCCTCTTTCCGAGCTATCTGTTTTCAGGTGATTTAGCATGTGTTTAAGTGTTTTTGATTTTAAGGTCTCCGTTAATCTTTTGAACTCTGTTTTGCTCTGAAAATATGATTCAACCTCTGACTTCAGTTTGCTTTCGTATTTACTAGTCAGGTTACGACTTCTGTCTTGCTAAGGCTTTCCATTGGTAAGCTCCTTCTCTGATTTTGCTAAGCTTTCGCTTTCTGTTCTGATCTGGTTAAGACTTCGCTCTGCTCTGTATTAAGCTTCGATCTGTTTGGATTAAGCCTCTGTTTTGGGACCTAGTTACTTTGTTTCTGAGCCGTGAATGGCTGGGTCGAGCTATTCCGTGGTATACCATGTAGACGTCATTCTGAGTGTGGGTCATTCCCAATCTGTTCTGTGGGGTTGACGAACCCTTTGGCCTTCGGGTCATTTCTGCGTTGTCGAGGGATCTGTTAGATCCATGGGTCTTCGGCCTTTCTGAGTGTTATGCTTGGTGCTAGTGTCCCACTTCTGGTTGTTAAGAGTTCTGTATTCTGTTAGCTCTAACTGTTTTTGGATTTCTGACAGACTGCTATGTGCTTTCTGTCTTCTGAAAGCCTCTGGTTTACTAAGTGATCTGTTTCTGTCTGCTCTGTCTGTTTTCAAACGTCGACGGACTGCTGTGTGCTTTCTGTCTGCTGGGTATTTCTGCTTTAAAGCGCTCTGCTTCGTCTGCTCTCTATCTGTATTTGATTTGAGACGGTCTGCTGTGTGCTTACCGCCTTCTGATAAGTTCCGGATTTTGCTAAGCTTCTGATTTTGCTAAGCTTCTGATTTTGCTAAGCTCTGATTGTGTTTAAGCTTCTGAGTTTCTTAAGCTTCTGATTTCGTCAAGCTTTCAGCTTCAGTTTACCTTCTGCTATTAAGTGTATGTTTTGACCACTGCTTAGCCTCTTCTGTTTTAGACTTCTGCCTATTTGAAAGTCTTCCGCTTTGACTCTGATTTTGCTCTGGCTAAGCGCTTTCGTATATGTGTATATGTATGTTCAGTATCTGTTTTGAGCATGCTCAGCTGTGATGAGTTTATCACCTGCTGAGCAATAGTTTTGCTCACCCCTATCTCCGTCTGATTTGCAGGTTTTAGTTCGTGCTTGGAGATTCAGCTCTTACTTTTCGTTTTGGCATTTGAGTTTTGTATTTAGTTTGTTTGGCCTTAGGGCCCAGTTGTATTTAGGATATGCTTTGTAATTCAGTTTGGCTTCCGCCTGTGTATTGTAAAGACATGTTGTAATCGTTTATTTGGTAATATATGAGCACCAGTTCTGTTTTGGGGTTTCGATAGTGTAGCCTTGAGTGTCTTAGGTAATAAGCGCGCAGCGTGTAACGGTCTCTCCAACCAGGGTGGTTTTGGGGTCGTTACACATTATCTGATTTCTCATTTTAACCGAGATATACAGGGCTTCCTTCCTTGGCTTAGGTCGTGCTTACTGGATTTGTATCTGACTTTGGATCACGCTGATGTATCTTGGGCTCGTTAATCCTCATGGGTTTGGAATTTAAATTTGTGATTATTATCCCCTTGCGTATTGATATGGGTTTGGAAATTAATTTGAAGCCAGCATGCGACTTGTCCTTTCGCGCTTAGATAAGGACATAGATCGAGATAGCTACCCTATGCTATAATTGTTAGATAAATTATTCATTGGCTGGATGGTCCTTATTAATTCTTCATCTTAGAGGGAAATGAATAACCCTTCTAGGCTTGATCCCACATGACTCACAACCCCTATCTTTGATACTACACTTTGGTTGAGTCATAATCTAAGATGATGAATTAATTCGAGTAGCAACCCCAATGCTTGATTTATCTTACAATCCTTAGCATTTGTTGGCAACTTGAAACTCTTTTCTATGTTCTCGGTTGGGGTGTGGGAGATGATTAAATTGCCCCCTTTCCTCCCATTGAGAGGGGCCGTATGATCCCATTGCACATGCCCCAACCCTCTTACATTTCATTACTAACTAAACTTGTGTTCCCTTGTCTTTGTTCCATGACATGTACATGATGGATTGGTGAATGGAAAACTGCTCGGAGACTAAGGAGCTGGACCTTCGCTAGGACTATCGGGGATCTCCCTTCAAACGCAAAAAACGGTTGGTGTATCTCTTCGGATCCCCTTCAGCTCGAGTGAGGCGGCGTCGGTGCGACCCCCCATAGCAGCTCTTTTAATTCAGCACTTTAATTCATCATTTTAATTCAACACTTTAATTTTGTTATCATGAGTTGTAATTTGTCTATTAGTTGTGCTACCTAGCATAGTCTTGGATTTCATAATTTTTCTGTATTTGTCGGTTTGTTCATTTTTACTCTGTCTATCTTTCGTACATATTTTAGAATGCTTGTTTATACATGTTCAGTTCTATTATACATTGGCGTTTTATTTGTTAGTATAGTCTTATAAACTGCTAGATTGGTTTAGCACATGTAGTCATTGAATAGACTTTAGGTCTACCCACTTATTTCTGGACATTTCGAGTCCAGTTTAGAAAAGTTTCTACGTTCGGGGATGTTCCTCACTCAAACGGGCCGTAGAGTTTGGTCGGTGGGGAACGCCCTTCCTTTATAACATTTTCCAAACCATCCCTAATTATTAAGATCTAAGACTAAAAAAAATTCATACTTCGATTTCTAAACTACTTTCATACACACATCATACACTCTTTAAACCCACTCGTTCTTATACACCAAACATCATACACTCTTCAAAAGCAATCCCTCGCATACACCAACGTCGTACACTCTCCAAGACCTATCCTTCTCATGTTCTCTCATCAAATACTCACAAAATCAATCCTTCTCATGCTCTCTCATCAAACACTCACAAGATCAATCTCTCTCATGCTCTCTCATCTGACACCCTTCAAATCAATCTCTCTCATCAAACACTCTACAAAATCAATCTCTTTCATGCTCTCTCATCAAACACCCTAGATCATCTCTCTCATCTAACACTCTTTAAAATCAATCTTTCTCATCTAACACTCTTCAAAATCAATCACTCTTTCATCAAACACACTGCAAAATCAATCTCTTTCATACTCTTTCATCGAACACCCTTCAAATCCAATCTTTCACATGCTCCAACAATAAACACATTTCAAAATCAATCCTTCTCACACTCACTCATCAAACACTCTTCACACACAATTCAAATTTCATTCCAATTAGATGTCAATCCCAACTGCGAATCATCCAATTTGAGGCCCAATAATCATTTCAATTTGAGGCCCAATAATCAAATTCAATCTGGCCCACTTCAAAACTTGGCCCATATTTCTAGGTCCAAACCTGGCCTGTTATCCAAGGCCCAACCCGGCCCACTTTACAAGGCTCAACCCGGTCTCTGTTTCGAGGTCCAAACCTGGCTCGCTTTCCAAAGCCAATTCCGGCCCACATTTTAAGGCCATTTGGTCCAAATTTCAAAGCCCAATTCTGCCCACTTTTCCAAGGCCCAAACCTGGCTCATTAGTTCGAATTTGGTACACAATTTCAATTCAACCTCAATTCATTTTCAATTCAAAATCAATCCAAAAACCAATTCAATCCTATCTCCAATCCAATCCAATTTCAATCCAAAATCAATTCAATTTCAATCTGATTTCAATTAAATTCTTCATTAGACTCCAATTCAATCTCAATGTAAATCCAATTCAATTCAAAATTCTTTTCATTCCCAATTCAATTCAACTTAATTTCAATCCCGAATAATTCCATACATTATAAATCTCAAATTCCTTAAACTTCAAACTCCTTGAAATTCCGAACTTCGGATAACTCAAGCATCTCGAATCTCTAAACGTCTCAGCAGCTCAACAGACTCGAACGTCTCAGCAGCTTAACAGACTCGAACGTCTCAACAACTCAACAGACTCGAACGTCTCAACAGCTCAACAGACTCGAACGTCTCAACAACTCAACAGACTCGAACGTCTTAGCAGCTCACAAACTCGAACGTCTCAATAGAATAGCTCAACAGACTCGAACATCTCAACCTCAACAGACTTGAACGTCTTAACAGCTCAATAGATTCGAATGTCTCTGCAGTTCAACAGATTCGAACACCTCAATAGACTCATCAAATTCAAACACCGCAAAAACCCACAGCTCCTCAAAAAGCCAAACCTCTCAAAATTTGATAAACCTTTCAAGCCTCGAACGTCTCACAGACCCGAGCGTCTCACAGACTTCATCATTTTAAGAATTCAAATGTCTCACAGACCCGAGCGTCTCAGAAACCTTGATATCCCATACCTCCCACTACATGAACACCCTTAATGTCTCATAGACCCGAGCGTCTCGCAGACTCTAGCATCTCAAAACCTAAAATCTCTAAAACCCCAATAACCGTGAACTACGTAAGGTCTGATCTCAACAAGGAGTTGAGTATGTAGGCAGCCCATCTAGGGTGCAACCCCATTCCAAACAAAAAACTCTTTTCCCCTTCTCAGGTGGCTCTCGTATCTCTTAAAACACTCAAACCTTCTTCGGTTCCCACAAACTTCAAACCATCAAGCTCCAAGTCTTGTTTATTCACTCAATCCCAGACTTTTCCCAAATCTTCATTCTATACTCATCCGAATTCCCCTATTCCCTCTCCTAGGCGTTGGCTTGGCCGAAAAGCTTGCCTCATCCACTCTCTCTCTCTCTCTCTTCTCATCCTAATCCTATCCTTGGCTTTTAAAAGAATCTCTCAAAAAAGGTTTTGAAAGAAGACAATCCCGACAATTGGAGACCGAGGTTTCCTCGGGCACCAATCCGAAGTCGTGGTTGTTGCCACTTCTAAGGGGTGTAACCCAGTGCGAACCCACATAGAATCTCTAACGTGACCAGATGAGTCCTATCCATAGGCACCAACCTTAGAGTCAATTAATGGTTCTTAGAACCCGATCTTCCTTCCTAGTTATCATAGGTCAAACTAGGTGGCGACTCTAGTCAATTCCGCCCTTAGGGCATAAGTCCGCGTGGAGCCCATTGAGAGCGGGTGTAGTGCACACTTGCACTCTCCCTTATGCTTTCTGGGAAAGACGGACGATTTAGTAGGTTTGAGGGCTGCCATGAATAACGGGTTTTCACCCTCCAAATAAGGGCATTTTCTAGGGTCTTGGCTTCTCAGTCAGACCATATTTAGATAGACCCCCCACATACCGAAAAATCACCCTCCACAGCGACCCCAAGTAACATTCTTGACCTTAGAATCCTCGATTCTCTTTAGTGGCATCCCACTTCTTGAGCCTACTAAACGATATGATATTTGAATATCATTATAGAAATGAATATCAAGGGTAGCATAGCACTAAAAAAGGTTACTACATGTTGTTCCCTTCCTACTTAATGATGACCAAAGTGGGAAATGACAAAAGTTTACTTTATTATTGTGTTTTTTATTATTGGTGATCCATTGTAAGGTCATTTTTGGGTGATGGCAATGCTAATAACATACTTCTTTTGCTTCAACATATTTTGATAAGTCTCGATTATTCCAATTTGCTAACATTTTTCTACTATAACTAAAGATTGGTTAGTAATGAATAAGGGAAACTACTAACAAAGCTAACTGTTAATCTCTTTGGTATTTTTGCTAAATTGTAGTCCGATTAGTTTATTGATGCTACTCGATAGTTGAGTGTTAACACACTAAGAGGTTTTGTCATCATAAAAAGGGAAAAGTTGATGGTCTTAATTTTGTTGATATAAGTTTGTATTGTAGAAATTAGACTCAGTACGAGACTAAGAGAGAATAGAAGCGAAGAAGAACGAGACAAAAAGTGTTTAGAAGAAAAACTTCGCTATCAATCATATTATTGATAACTTGAAACTCCTCACTTAATATGTTGAATTACTTTGAACAATCACCATTGCGTCTAACTCTAGACAAAACATTGATCACTATCAACAACTCTCTTCTTTCTCAAAGACTTTATTTTTGTGGTGAAAGTCTCACCTTTTCTAATGTTTTCTCTATACATTTATACTACCTTGGAGGCTGCTAACAACCTCCTAAATATCTACAGAAAAACTTTATCTAAAACTAATATAAATTACAAATAAAAGATCCAAAAATATCTCCTAGTATAATGTTGATCAGTATTCTCTTTTTCGTTGTGGGAGATCCTCTTTAATTAAATTCCTCCTGAAAATAATGCTGAGTAAAGAATCTATTGAGACCTTTTACGTAAAGAATCTATTGAAATCTTTTACCGAGGCTGGTGCAATGGTTGTTGGGATATTACTGGCGAGACCAGGCTGATACCTTTGCCGCATAAAAAAACCTAATGTAAATATACATTTACAGTTCCCCCTTTTTTGATGTGAGTAAACCTCTATGTTGAGAAAATGTGGCATTCCCCCTAAAGATACGCATTTCCCCTGGAGATGTTAAAACGTTGTAAAACTTGAATGAGACTTGGCCAATCAAGTAACACATTCAACTTATCCACCATATTTCCCCCTTTTGCGAAATAAAAAAATGGTACTACAAAGTTTATCTCACAAAGTGTAAAATAGCATGCAAGATCATTAGAATGGAATTTTATACATATTCATGCGTAAGAACACAGAACATAAGTATAGGCAGTTCATAGAAAAAGGCAACGAATAGGCATGAAAATGTGGTAGGGTCATGCTAAGGTTGACTAGGAAGCTAGCTGTTGAAATTAAAGGCAACAAGGCACAAGAGAAAAAGATCTACACAAACTTCAAAAATACCCTGAGGCCAAGCGTGTGACAATATAGGTTAAGTCTTCAAGAACAACTTCTACAAATTCCTTCATCTACTTAGGTATACTGGCCAGAAGCTCTGAGGGTTGTGAAGACACACCCGAAGCCTTTAGTGGTTGTTTAACAATTCACTGACCATCGTCCAGTCCAAGACCCATCTTGGAGAGAGTTGTGGATCCTAGTTCATGATTATGATCCAGAGGCTTAGACTTGACATCTTCTAAAGGTACACCATGAAGAATGATTTTGTGTATCTCGTGTAACATATGGTACATCATAAGGGGATAAGACTGATACTAATCTCCATTTGTAGAGTGTTGCATAATTGCTTTATTTCTTCCCAATAAACCTCAGTTCTAGTCTTGAACAACGTATTCAGCCTTGTGATGAGGCAAAGCTATCATATGAAGTTGGAAGATGCTTGTGCAACCATAAGCAAATCACCCTTTTTCCTGCTACTATGTGAGAATCCTTTATGGGCTTGAAAGAATAGATAAGCAAAAAGACCAGTATCAAACCCATAGGCGAGGTAAAAATGTGAGAAACAAAGAAACTGGAAAAATTGTACATGAAACAAGCAGAGAAAATAGTGAGTGTAAAGTGACTAGCGGAAGTGGGTTCTATGCTGAGGGACAGTTGTTCAGGTAGAGAAAATCCGAAAATTTAAGTGGTGGTAATAAATGGATAGTGCCACCAGTTGTTAAATGTTCCAACTTAGAACTTGATCCATATCAGCCAACTTAATAATTAAGAAATGTCATGGAAAGAAAAGTGATCCTCACTTTATTATGAAGTTAAATGAAATAATAAAATATATGTCACGCTTCACTCATGCTAAAGTACCAAGTTTGATGCACACAATAAAGTCAATACGATAAATAAAAAGAATACACCTTTATCAATATTGAACATCCACAATGTAAGACTGAAGGAAGAAAATGTTCACATGAAAGAGCTTTAGTGAAAGTGATTGCCAATTGTTGATCAGTGGCACAATGAGGGAGATCAACAAAATTCTCGTCAACTTGATCCTAAGGAAAGTGATGACGAATCTTAATATGTGTAATCATGGAATGTTGAACCGAATCCTTTGTCAGTGCAATTCTGAAGAGAATATCACAGTAGATTGGCGTAGGAGACTAAGGTACACCATAGTCAGCCAATTTTTATTGAAGGTAAAGGATGTGGGCGCAGCAAGCAGTAGCATCGATATATTTAGCTTCAATGATGGAAAGTGTAATATGTGATTTCCTCTTAGACAAACCAAGACACCAAGCTTGAACCGACCAATTTGGGAAGAACTAGAAGTAAATTTTCTTTATCAGTCTCCATTTATAAAAGCCCTTAGGAAGAAAGCAGATCCTACATGAAAAACCGAACCAAATTTAGTAGAGTATGATTTCCTTTCATATGACGAGAGCATCAAAAGTCCATCAGCCACCAATTTGGATAGTCTCTATTATCCTGAGAAGAGAAAACAGCTAGTGCCGCTTATGGACCATTGTTGTCGGGTCATCTACGATTGACATAAAGCTGAGCATATTTAACAGTATTAGACTGAGCAAGTCGAGCATTCTTGCGTTGAACCTTATGACTGATAAGTGCGGATATTATCCATATTTCTATGTTTAACTTGATTATTATTTTATTAGATTATGTGATAAACTCCTCCACTTATGTGTTAATTTATGTTATATGCGAAGAATTCCCCTTACATGCGGTTTTATGCTTAAACAAGTGAAAAACACTAGAGAAAAGGTCCAAGAATGCATGTCAAGAGTCTAACGATCGAGACGAGGCCGAATGGGAGTCAAAACGAGGATTCTGGTGCATTTTGTAGTCGGTCTGGGTATGTGTCCAGACCTATAAACCTAGACCAACCACGAAGAGAACATTTTGCCTAATTCAGCACCTGGTCTTGGTATTTGTCCGGGGAAACAGACTCGAACCAGATGGAGCGAAGAGTTTCTACTACTTTTAGACCTGGCCCGCGTATCTGTCGGGATTTATAACCCTGGACCAGGCAATTGCTCTTGCGCAGACAAATTCTTGGGAATGGTCCGAGATATAAACATGGACGCACACCCGGACCAAACCCCTCAATGAAGCAACACAACGTTTTTACAAATGAAAAGCATGAGTATATATTTTCAAAAATCAGAAATGTGAGGATCATCTTCAATTTGGCTAATTTTGTAAACCCTAGCCATGGGCAACAGAGGGAGCAGAGGAGACAATAGTCGATTGTATATCAGGATTTTCTTCATCAGCTCTTTGACACAGATTTGATGGTGTTCGTTCTCCCTTTCTCTTGTTGTTGTTTCTGTTTCTACTATGTCTGAGTAATCATATAAAATTCTGGTTTATATGGAACCCTAGTTTATGATTTCACTTTCCTGAGTTGTTAAATATTAATTCTATACAGATTGCTTTTATTCCTTATTTATTATTGAATTCTTTTGTGATTTATTATTGCTTGAGTTTATCTGGTTTGATTGCATACAACTGCAACATTCATCAGACCATAGCAATACTACTAGTGAAACTTGAGATTGAAATATCCCAAAAATCTGTTTATGGCCTTTAATAGCTTAAAACATTTTTATGTTCACCTTTGAGGGTAATTCAGGAAAGAGCCTATATGGAGTTATTTTAAGGGTTGGGATGTGTTTCATTGGGTTCAGAATGCATTTTTCCTTAAGTTGACCGGAAAGGGTATTTTGGTAATTTCGACCCAAAAATTGACTTTGACCACCAAGGGTAGTTTGGTAATTTAGCCTGAGTCGAGAAAGTGATCCACCGTGGCATATGAACTTTTCTAGTCCACTGACAAATTAATGAGCCAAAATAAGTTGGTGGGAAGTTACCTTATCTTAAAGACGATATTTTACCCTTTAAAGCACAAAAGTATCCTTGTGTCCTTAAATGAGAATTTATCCTTTTGGTGGTGATTTAATGTGCTACCAGGACTTTTATACTCTTAATTAAGTTATATATACCATTTCTACTCAGCATTTAATATTTACATAATAAAAATCCTCATTAATCCTTTAAAGCACAAAAAGTGTCTTTATGTCCTTAAATAAGTTTTTATTCTTTATTAGTTACTAAATGTGCTGGAAGTATTTATTTACTCTTATTCCAGATTAGGTAATCTATTTAAAAAAAATCCAATCAACATTTAATTTACATCCTCCTTAATGCCTTAAAGCACAAAAATGTCATTAATGACCTTAAAGTCATATTTTGACCTTTAGTCTTCTTTTTACTATTTTCAAATTCCGTCTCTCCCTTAATTAATCCAGGAAGATTATTATTCAAAGTTTCTTATCCCTATTACCAAATCAAACCCTCTTTAATTCCTTGACACACAAAATTGTCATTAAGACCTTTAAGTCATCTTTTGATATTTGGCTTACCTTTTATAATTTTACAGAGCTCGTCACTATTAAATTAAACTTGAAATTAAATATTAAAAATTACTATCTCTTCTTTATGTTACGGAATTAAACCTCTTTAATACCTTAATTGCCATAATGGCCTTTGGATTTTCTTTGTCTATCTTCTTGCGATTCATTACTCCTCATTAAGTCTTTAGACCTGTTATTTTAAATTAATTTCTCCTTTGAATCAGCCTCCACCAGATTAAGTTTTCCAACTTCCCTAAATTATTTAAACTCCACTAAATTACCAAACCTTTCTCTCTCTTCTTTACACTATATATAGGGATGTAAACCAATATGTTTTCTCCCACACCTCAATCCTTTTCTATTCTAGTTAATTAGTAGTATGAGCTGGTTGAGGAATTCTTCTAGTAGGCGTTGCTATCAATTCCTTCCTCTTGAGTGTGGAATTTCTGAGAAAACCTTACAAGGCGCCATTGTTTATGTGAAGTGTCGGGTTGACCTAGTGAACCATAAAACAAGTTTATGATTCAAAAGGTAACCTAGACATCTAGTTGATCTTGGGGACAACTATGCTTTCTGTAAATGTGTTGAATTATGCGTTTTATTTGCTATGATATTTTGACACTGATGTGTTAGTGCTTTGGTTCTTATTATTCAAAAGTGTAAGTGATGGATTGATATGGTAAAGGAAAATCAATATTTTGTTATGGAATTGTGTGATGACAATTGTTATGGAATGGTTAAATTTGTGATCAGTTGGAAAAACTTATGGTTATCCCTTAGTTATTATGGAATGATATGGTTTGGTATTTACCGGTTACCCACGGAGGGCCTGGTCTTATGCTCTAGTAATCGATTCCTTATAGGTTTCAAGTTATCTGGGGAGTGTGCACACTTAAGGATGCTAGAGTGAGGTGGTGGCGTCGGTGTCCCGCAGAGAGCCCGACAGCATACTCCAATGTAAACTGGAGTGAGGTTTAATTATATGGCTTGATAATTATGAATTGGTTTGGCGTCGTTGTCTCGTGGAGAGCCCGACAGCAAGCTCCAGTGAATAACTGGAGTGAGGTTAAATTATTTTGGATTGATGGTTAAGACTTGGTTGATAAAAAGCAAGTATGTGGTTTGGTTGGCAATACTGAATATTTCAATGGTGTCTTAATTGGTTATGAGAAAGTGGATGGATATCATATGCTATAAGGCCATAATTTCCTTACATTAACAGTTTGTATATGTTGTTTCCTAATGCTAGTGTTACTCAGCTTTGCTGACTATTGTTTTTTTGTGTTGTTTAAAATGTGTTGTTAAGCAGGTAACGTCCAGGATTGAGTGTGCGGGCATGGGGAGTGATCACCTAACACTAGGATGTCGAATTGCATAGAGTTAAGGCCTGAATCAAACTAGTGTTAGAGTGTGGCTTGTAATTGAATTTAAAACTTGGGCAGTTGTTGTAACGACCCCAAAACCACCCTGGTTGAGAGACCGTTACACGCCACACACTTATTACCTAAGACAAGCAAGGCTACACTAGCGAATTCCCAAAATTGAACACATACTCATATATTGATTAAGTAATGTACAACTTGTCTTTACATATACATAGCGGAAGCTAGAATACACTATAGAAACTAAATACAATCGAAGGCTAATACAAGAGGAGCCTCAATGCCAAACAAACTAAATGCAAAGTATGAAACCAAAACTAAAAGCAAAAGTTGAATCTCCAAGCACGATCTAAAACCTGCAAATCAGACGAAGATAGGAGTGAGCCAAACTATAGCTCAGCAGGTGATAAACTTCATCAGCTGAGCATGCTCAAAACAGATACTGAACATACATATTTATACATATACGGAAGCGCTTAGCCAGAGCAAAATCAGAGACAAAGCGGAAGTCTTTCCAATAGACTGAAGTCTAAAACACAAGGAGCTAAGGTCAAAACATACACTTAATAGCAGAAGGTAAACTGAAGCTGAAAGCTTGACGAAATCAGAAGCTTAACAAACTCAAAATCTTAAACATAATCAGAAGCTTAGCAAAATTAGATGCTTAGCAAAATCCAGAACTTAGCAGAACACGGTAAGCACACAACAGACCATCTCAAATCAAATACAGACAGAGAAAATGAAGCAGAGCACTTACAAAATCAGAAATCCTCAACAGACAGGAAGTACATAGCAGCCTATCTGAGTTTGCAAATAGACAGAGCAGGCGAAAGCAGTACAAACAAACAGAGGTGTTCAAAGGACAGAAAGCACACAGCTGTCTGTCAAATACAAAAGCGGAGAAAACAGACAGAAGATGAACAGAACACGAACAGAAGTGGGACACTAGCATTCCAAGCATACAGACATAACGGAGCGAGTCCGTGAACAGAACGAGGAAACATCACTCGTGAATAGAACATGTGAGACACCTGTGAGCAGAACGGGGGAGACACCCGTGAGATAACAGAAGGATGTCCTACGCAGCATGCTACGGGATAGCTAGACCCAGCCATCCACGGCTTAGACACGGAGAAGACTAGGTCCCAAATCATAAGCTTAATCAAACAGACAGAAGGTGTTGTAGAGTAACTCCCCAAAGCACAAGGCCTTAACACAATGGAAACTAAATCAATCTGAAATAGATGTCTTAACCCAAGACCAATGAAATACGAGAGTCAAAACCAAAGTGAGAAGCTGAAACTCACTTTCAGAGTAAATTAGAGTTCAAAGGATTATTGAAGATTTTCAAATCAAAGTACACATATACATGTGCTAAAACATATCAAAACCGATAGTACTCGAAAAGAGGAATCCAACACCGTAAACGACACTCAAAACGAAGCTCAGATGAAGAAGTTATGCAAAAAACAAAGGCCGGTTCGAACATGCGTCCGACCTTGCATGTTCGGATGTTAGCCGAGAGTCAGAAAATCTGCCCACGATTGATGTCCTAACTTCAATGTTTGGACACAGCGAAAACTGCAAAATCAATTACGGAAATCAGCCAGAACCAAGCCACAAATCCCCCAAAAAACATACATAACTTATAGTAGCAAAACAGCCAATCAAAAACACATTTCCATGGGGTTTTAACAGATCAAAAAGTAACCAAAATCAATCCAGAAACATCATAATCAGAGGAGCACATAAACATACACGGAAAACGAACAAAATCAGAAATCCCTGGTCGAACACACACAACCGAATTCATCCACCACCTACCTCACATCCGAAGCAATGCAATTTCAGAGGACTCTACACATCAGACTCCTCGAATCTCCACTCGAATTCACAAACGCACGAACAAATTGGGAGAAGACCGGAACTAGAAGAGGAGTGAAGAACTGGAATGAAATACGATAATCAACTTAGAATCCCCACTCGAGATCTACGGACTTGAACAACGGCGCATCAGATCAGTTGAGTTGCAGAGAGGAAGAACTTGAAGAAGAGAGCAAAGGGGGGTTGGAGACTTTGTAGAGCGGAGGTTCATGAAAGCAAGAGAACTGATGTGAAATATTGTCATGAAGGAGAAGGAAAGGAAAACTAAATTAAATTAGAAACTTCTTTCTTTATTAATAAAAACATCACAAGAAAAGAAGGAAAAGGGGAATTAGTAATCCTTTTACTAACTAACGAATAAATAAAAAAAGGAATTAATTAATAATAGTTATCCCTCTCTTACTAATAAAGAAAAAGGACAATGTAATTCTCCTTCCTCAAAGTGAATACAAAAGACCGAAGAATATAATGAAAGAACTAACATAAGATCAATATGTTAGAAAACTCCCTTTGCGAATCAGAAACGAAGGAAAAAAATCTGGGGCAAAACAGTTGTTAAGGCCTTCAGTTTGATTATCTTAGGTTACTTTTATGTCAGGAACAGTTGTGATTAATCTAAAATAAATGGGTATCGACAATTTCTTCTAAAAATAAAGTTCGAATTAGATTAAGATTGTTCTAAATTGGAATTCATTAACTTATAGCCTTAGCGCCCTTTTGGGCGTGGCGGTAACACCCCAGGTTAATCTAGTCTTCCGCTGTCTTAATAAAGCTCAAAAATTTGGGGGTGTTACAGAGATGGCGATTCCTCGGGGTTAGCTGACTAAAAACCATATTAGATTTGAACACTACTAGTTAATCAATAAATTCATAACGAGAGGTAGGATTTAGGAATTGCTAGTAAGAATCTATTTCGTGGACGACGAGGGGGATTACTTTAGATCTGAGGTTGCAATCTAGAATTAGGAAAACACTCAGGAAGAGAAATTAAAAACTAGGAGGAATTAGTAAACCAGGGTTCCTTTTTAGAACTGTCAAGAAGTTCACTTTTAATTGTTTTTATTTTAGCTTATTTATTATTTTTTGCAAAACAAAACCCAAAATATAATTGTTGTTTTTATTTGGTTCTTTTGTTATTTAATTAGAAAAAGACTCAAATTAGACAATACCTCCGTTGGTTCAATAACGTAGGGAATACTTTCTAGGAAACTTGTTGTGATAGACCGGTACACTTTTCGTTAGGTTTAACCCGTACAATGACATGAACGAATATGGTGACCATGTATATTAAAATAACTACACTTCATCCTTACATGTGAAGTAACATTCACAGCAGTAGTATATGAAGTTTGTGGATTAACAAAACTAGGATATCTTGTAGGATCTGTCCTAGTCTTTGAATTTCATTTCTGAGGTAAAACATTAGAAGTTGATGATGAAGTAGTGCCATGAAACCCTATATCATCACGTCCTTGATTAGCACGACCTATCATTTCATTAAGTTTAGCTTTTCCTTTATACCAAGAGGGATTTTCCAAAGTCATAGTGTCTAATTTTCTACTAAGTGCATCACACTGCCTTTGTAGATCAACATTATCTTGACGTATCCACTTATTATCAGCTTTGACAGATTGAATTTTTTTTTCTACCCACTCAAGAATTGAACTCAGTTTAGTATTGACGGGTGCAGTAAACATGGATTGAACAACTTTAGTTGAGTTTAAGACTAACTGAGATGTCAACTTCTTGTTTTGTTCTTTCAAAATAGCTATCTCTTCTTGTAGTTTATTAATCACAGTATGAGACTAAGTGTTATGTTCTTGTTTCGTTTCCATATCCCTAATTTTTGAAAGAGTACCTTTCAACATATCAAACACTTGAGACTTAGTAGACCGGTCATAAAAATCATTCAAGCTTCAAGAACTACTGTTCCCATATGAGAGATTTAATTACTTTATCTCCAGCCATCAAACATATAGTCTCATCATATTTGGCAGCATCAGTATGAGACTGTTGGATAGCAGTCATGCAAAATGTGCCTTATTGCTTTCCATGCCATCTGGTTCAGCATCATCCTCACCCCACACGGCGGCTACCATGCGTGACTCACGACCTCGATGTTGTGGGGGATTCAATGGTAAAGGACAATCTTTTATCAAATGTCCTGTTTTGTAACATCGAAAGTGTTGATGCTTGCTGGTATCATACTCACGTCTAGAATCTCCACCTTGATCACCTCCACATTTTTTAATAAGAATGTGCTTCAGTCTTTGTGCTAGCTTAGTCATCTCATTCTCCATGTCACCATCATAGTCCCAGTTTGGCTTCTCGACAGGTTTTTGTGCACCACTAGATTGTGTTCCTTCATCTTGCTTTTATGAACCATCAAATTTGAACACAATTCTTTAAATGAATTATATAATAATTCTTTCATTTTCTCAAGAAGTGAGGTACATTTAAGCCAATCCTTGGTTAGTGAATCAAGAAATTTATCATTAATAGTGTCATTACCCCCAACCATTTTGAGTTCCATGAGCACTTGATTGTACCTTTCCACCATCAATGCTAGACTCGCACTCTCTGACATTTTAAAGTTATTAAAATCTCATTGACAAGAATGTGAAGAGCTAGTTTGTTTTTGCTTAAAAGCTTCTCATCGTCGGCTTCAGTCCATTGATCCTCAAGTTTGTTCTGTCTCACGCCTTCAACAACGATAATAAAGTCGTAATCAGCGAACATTAACTGGTCTTCCATCTGTTCGCACCACTTGGAGTAATTGAATTTCTTCAACCATGGTGCTTTCACATTATACGAACTCATCTTGACGATCTACCTTGAAGTGTTAGCCTCGTTAATAGGTAAACCTACTCTAATACCACTTGTAAGTTTGTAGTGTAGAAATCAGAAGACTCGGTACGGACTGACAGAGAACATAAACAAAGAAGAACAAGACAAAAAGTGTTTATAAGAAAAACTCCGCTACCAATCTTATTATTGATAACTTGCAAACTCCTCACCCGATATGTTCAATTACTTTGAACAATCACTCTCACGTCTAACTCTAGACAAAATGTTAGTCATTATCAACAACTCTCTTATCTTTCAAAGACTCTATTTTTGTGATGAAAGTCTAACCTTTTCTAATGTTTTCTCTATCAATTTATACTACCTTGGAGGCAGCTAACAACCTCCTAAATATCTATAGAAAAACTTTATCTAAAACTAATATAAATTATAAATAAAAGATCCTAAAATATCTAGTAGTATAATGTTGATCAATATTCTATTTTCTATTGTGGGAGATCCTCTTTAATTAAATTTCTTCTAAAAATAATACTGTAAAGAATCTGTTGAAATCTTTTACATAAAAAATTTGTTGAGATCTTTTTTTTATCTACCACCCGGTTCACCTTATTGGACTACATCTGGATCGGGGATCTGCTCTGGATGAATAGGTTTCATTCCCCTCCCAATAGCCGTTGTTGAGATATTATTGGGGAGACTAAGGCTGGCACCTTTACCACATCAAAAACCTAATGTAAATATACATTTATAGTTAATGACGGGGAAAAAGAGTTTGAGGAAAATTGGTTTTTTGTTTTGGAAAGTAAAACCAAATTGTTGATGCCAAGTCAAATATTAAGTTTGTTACAAAAATGCCTTGATAATTTGAGCAAGATGGTGTCATGCATTAGTTATGACGACTCCTTAGTTTATTTATAACATTAATATACAACTTAGTCATTATAGATGGTAAAGAGTAATTGAATTCAAGGGGCATGTGAGTAAATGAATTCAAAGGGCATGTGAATGTTACTCTATCTTTCCATTTCCATAGTACTACTTGAACAATATTAGGGGCCTACTACATCAACATCTCCATCCTTCTATTTTACAAGAATGATACTCTAAACAAACATGTTTCCTATTTCACAAGAATGATAATTAAAACAAACATGTATCTTTATCAAGTAATTTTTCCAGTTGAAGTGGCATCTTGACAAGTATTCGGGTAAGAAGATCAAAAGTAACGAACTACTTTTATCTGTGTATTTGTTTCACTTGTTCGTAGTGTCTTCTACTAAAGTTTGTTTGAATAATGTTTGGATAGGTCAATTTATAAATTATAGAGAGACTGGTTTTTACTTCAAACTTTTAGTAAGTAGTTTTGTTGTTAAACGAAACATGTAGAAGTTACAAGCTTTATTTATGATCACTAAAAGCATAAGTGTCTCTTTAGGGAATGGTTGGTTGATCTACCAAGAGATACCTACACCTGAGATGAGATTGTTAGGGTACAAATTAAAATAAACTACAATCAAAAGATGAAAAGTCTTCTAAGTAGTTCATAAGTAAATGAGTCACTTCACCTGTAGTCAATTGGTATTAAGGTAATTGTCTTGAGGCTTATTTAGTAGGCTTTGGATATGGGTTAGTGAATCTTCCCCGCGCTAATCATTTTGTTACATGAATGCATGTGATTTTGTATTTTATCTTGACAGGGAAAAGCTATAAAAGAAGGGTGTAAGACTTAGTTTAACTTTTATTTCATTTTTTTATGTGCAAATTTTATTTTCTCTCCTTTCATAAAAAATAGTGAATCTAAGCTTAGGTTTCCTTATTGTGTGTTAACTAAAGTTCATTTCTTTGCACTCAACCTAACGCAGCCCAACGGCCACTAAAGCACAATTATCAAACAACCTAAATTTAGGTTTTTAACACTTTCTTTCCTAGTTCTCTTATTCCCACATCATTTTAAGAATCATGTCTACTTTTCCAACATTATAGAACCCATCCTTTAGTTTTTAACTCTCTCTATTTTTCATGTCATTGTACTTTTTACTAATTAATTATTATAAGCATACAAGCATTAATCTTGTTATAAATAATACTATTAGTGGATGTACATCCAATCATCCTTTGGTCTATCTTAGACCTTTCGTCTGTGTAACTCCCATAACCTCCCCAAAGTCTTCATTAGTAGACTTTTGATCTTTTTCTTTCCTACCACTCAAAGGTTCGATAATGTATACTATATAAGGATGCACAATGAAATGGTAAGGAGTAGGCCAATTACGTCTATTATACTCTCTTCTATCCTCTCAGTATTATATCACGTTATCAGCACGATAGACTCTACCAAAGTATATGTAACACCCCATCTCCAAATACAGTGATCGTCGCCCTAAGTCCATCTCGTTCATTAACAACGCAGGGGAAAAGTTCTACTAAATTGGTGTTACCGCTGTTAGTCACCAACGTGACTAACTAGGCCTATTCTCTTACAAGTCACTGTCTGACTAACCGGATAATTACTCGAGCATCTATACAATACAATTCATAAACCACAACTTATACCGAGTATCCCATATCCTAATACATCATACTAGCATCTCATCCATTTACTAAACGAGTGTGCACAACTCGTGAAACAAATGTAAAAGCAACCCGAAGTACTCTACCCGCTCCTACTCTCAGGTTGAGTCCTCGTCTGGCACCTACCTGCAAAGTTTAAATCACAGGCCCCCAAGGGGCTCAGCACATGGCTGGTACAGAAAACGTGCAGCCCACAAGCTAACAGGGCTACACACGACTACTTTGTCGTATACAAGCAGTTGATTATTCATACAAATAATAATAAGAAGTATGATAACAAACAACACACCCATGTGAAACATTCACAGCTCCAATAAATCGAACGTCGTAATGGACGCCCATTAATGAGTAAGTTAGATTCCTAACTCCTGAGGCCTGAGAATTGTTTAGTTCTCGTGTTTGACCATACCCTATAAGTGTCAACCGTTCTCTTAAAAGAACTGGTTGTTCTCTAACTGAATTGTTTATTTTTGTCGGGTCAAGGTAACCCTAGCCAATGAGTTATTAGCTCCATTGGGTTAATAAACATTAATTCTTAAGTTATGAGGGGCTTAGGCTTGACCCTCCCGCGCCTCCTGAATTTGCCTCCCACCTCGAACTGTTCACTCGAGATGGTCGGGTCTGTTTGTCGACCCTAGGCGACAAGTCATAGACGAGCCATATGCGGAAGACAGATCTGATACAGATGCCGACCTCCTAACCTAAACATGCATGACCGGAGTCAGTCCCGGATTCCTCTCCCCCCAAGTTCCAGTTAGTTGAAGTCTCAATGACAATTTATTAGTTAAACCTCTCTCGGTGTTAACCAACTAACAACAAGGAGTATTTACAACCTTATACAATTGTTACTAAACATAGTTAATGAACAAGCTCTAAATCAAGTCGTGTTAGTGTGCAATGGACACACAATAACAATACAGTAGATCGGTTTCATGCTTAATCTTGTTTGGTCGTATCACAATAACACATAGCACAAAGCACACAAACCGAGGTAGACCTCGTTAACAAGCAAGCTACAAGAATCCCATACCGTACATCGGAGATTGGCTAGCTCTTAATACCACGTTTGCCTAATCCGCCGAACGCCTCCGACTATCTAGATCTGTAACCATAACTAGTATTAGTATCCTGTGTCTTAGAACTAATTTGGTTCTCTTTTCAACTTAAACCTCTTCGTAGGTTAACCCGGGTATAATAGTATACCGTTAAACGGGTTCGTTCATTTAGGAGCGTTTTCAAGCTCAATTCTAATTCATTAACATACTAACGTCGTTAGCAGTTATTTAGTTTCACAGTTAGCAACTTTAGACTTATGCGGACCTTGTATTAGGTTTTCGTATTTTTCACTATTCATCCGTATTTCACTATTCATTTATACGGTCTCGTATTTTACTATTCATTTATACGGTCTCGTATTTTACTATTCACCATATTTCACTATTCACGTATACGTCTCGTATTTTACTGTTCACGTATACGTCTCGTATTTTACTGTTCACGTCTACGTATTTCCTATTCATGTATACGGATACTATTCATGTATACAAGTACTATTCATGTATACCAACATTTTTCGTATACGTCCGTATGATACGTATTTATTTTCTTTTTCCCATATAACTTGTATTTTCTTTAAAATACATTAAGTATTGATTTCTCCTATACTTATTAAATTACGGGTATACCCCCTGTATACCTTAAGTTATATACGGGTCTCGTTTAACCTCGTCTTAACTCTGTTTCTTTTACAACTTGTTTCTAAATTATTTATTTAATTTCCTTAACCTTCTAACCACATAAAAAATTTGTTATTTACATTTCTTACCCATAGTTTCCTTTTAATTTCTATTTTACCCATAATAAGTTCTAAACTTGTTATTTTTATTTCTAATTTCTTCCAAAGTCTTCCTTAATTAATTTCTTCTATACTTTTGGTCAATTACCAAAACATACCCAAGTTTGACCAGCCTTTTAATATTACCCCAAAAGTTAATTTATCTTAACTTTTTATTCCTTAAACATTTTATTACCTAATCTTTTGCTATAATTTTTATTCTAACTTATCCAAATATTTTATAAACTGTCATTGACCATGTTTGACCATGTTTGACCACATTTGACCAGTAAAATTACCATTTTACCCTTGTGGTCTATTCTTTCATTTATTAACCAATTTAACTCCAACTAATTTCTAATTTTCGTAATTAATTTACCTACAGATTTTTGAACATCAAAAATCATTTTTAACATCTCTAAATCACCAGATTTAATTATCTAATGTTATAGTATATATATACCATCCTTTATTAACTTTTAAATATACCAAAAACCTTATAAATTCCTTATAACACTTATAAACTCTTTATAAATTGTAAACTTAATTCTACAATTATTTTCTCATCATCTAAACTCTCAAAAATTCTATACTAACCTCATTTATTTTCGGCAATCACAATATGATACCAAAACTTCTTAAATTTTACATTTTACTCTTAATTACTCTAATTCCTTTAATTTAACTAAGTTAGATAATTTTTCTAACTCATTAATAACCCCTTAATTTTCGGCCATATTGAAATTCATAGTATATGAATTTTTCTTGTATATTATGATAACTTATATTGTAGCTTATATCATAAGGAGTATAAATCTAATTTTAGATTTACAAAATATTAACATTTAATGTGTCAAAATTAAATCTAACACACTTATAATTTCGGCAATAATAAACAAGATGAACAACATGTTAGATCATATATAGATCAACAATTAGAACCTTGAAATAGGTAGTTGTAGGATTCACCTTGTATATTAACCTTTAGCTTAATATTAAGCTTGTTTTCCTTAGAAATTTTGACAGCAATTTGCTAGAGAAATTGGCTCCAAAATCATAGAATAAGATGAAGAATAAGAAGGGTTAGTAACCCTAGGCACTCGGCCTTGATGAAAATCAAAGAAGGAAGAGTTTCCAAGAAGGCAATGTTTTACCTTGAGAATCAAAGGCACTTCTTTATGGTTTTTCCTGAGAATCTGGGGGATCATGAGCTATGGTTGTAAATCTCTTTGAAAGAGGATTCCAACGAGCTATCAAGCTTGTTATTTGGAGTTAGGACGAGAAAGTTATAATTTCTACAAGGCAAGGTGTTCTTTAAGGTACTAATCTAAGAACAATGGGGTTTTTGTGTTGTTTCCTCAAAGAGAGGAAGAGCTACGAATTTTGGAGCTCTCATAATGACAGGTAAGTGTCTGATTAATGAATTACTCAGGGGACAAGGTGATATGGCACTTAATGAAAGTCTTGGTAGGTGTAATAGTAAAATTAAAGCATTTTGTCCTTAATGACTCACCATTGAAGTCGGCAGCCCTTGGTCTCATTTGACCTGTTTTTTTTTTGCTTCTTCCTTATATTTGTGTAATATTAGATGTATTAATCTCGTTCATAAGGACTTATACCATGTGTTAGGTATGTTACATAGCCAAAAATGCCTTAAAACACCATTTTATGTGCTTCCGGGTTCACATTGATTATGCAATTTGTTTTGGCTAGTTTAAATGTGTCCTTAATATATTTACAACCTTTAGAAACTTTGTTCATGAAATAGCATGTTGCTCATTGAAATACCCCAAAATTTAAAATAGTGATTAATTAGGCTAATTAAGATTTTAGAAGCTTAATTACACCTAAATAATCATGAGGGAATAAATCCCGAAGAAAACGGATCCTTAAAACGGGTTAAAAACACAAACGAACCTTAAAGCGCCTTTTTCGAGGAAACCGGGAAAACGCAACTTTAAGCGGGTTAAATAGACCCGTAATAATTTTGGTCAACCAAATAGTCATTAGTACATTATAATGAGGGTCTAGAACCAATAAAATTAATTAAACAAGAAAACTCCAGGAAACGGGTCCCGGGAGTGAATAGTGCAACAAAAATAAAAGTTGTGGGGTAAAAGCATAAATAAGCAAAGTTAGTGTGTCCACTTTGCAAATAAAAATTTAAAACACACTTGTGTGTGTGTGTGTGTGTGTGTGTGTGTGTGTGTGTGTGTGTGTGTGCAGCCGTCCAGCACCCCCTCCTCTCTTCTTTAATTTGTCCTAATACACTACAAGACAAAGGAAGAAACGAAATGAAAGTACAAAAGTAAAAAAAAAGCTTCTCTCTCCTAACACACCCTGTCTCCCATGTTTTCTTTCTCCCTCACTGTCTTCTTCTTCATCCTCTGGCTCTCACATGGCGATTTCCTTCTCCTTCCCCAGCTCCTCTCTTCTCTTCCATTTTTGAAGGACCAAACCAACTCCAAATCACATAAAAATCACACCATTGGACTCCTCTCTTCTTGAGCTTTCATTTCCACTCTTTATAGATCGAAAAGCTCATAACTCATCACCATGGCTGTAGCATATTTTGGAGCTTGAAGACCTTCATTGCAACCCCCTTCATCTCCTCTTGGTTCTAAGGTAAAAATAGCCTTCAAAGTTCAATTTTTCTAGCCTTTTAGGGCAAAACGAAAATCTGAAACTAGCCTTGTTCTTCTCCCTCTTCTAGCCGGTTTTGGTGTCTTATTTTGGAGCTGGAAACTCTCTCACTCTTTGCTGTTCAAAAGCCTCTCTAAGAGCTTAAGGTAATACCCTCTTGTAAACCCTAAATTGTTTTAAGTGTAAGATTAGTTAAGGTATGATTTTTATAAGTTGTATGGTGTGGGGTGATTGGCTGTAGCTGGCCGATTTGGTGGGGAAAGGATAAGAGTAAGAATTCAAGAAACAAGGAAGAAGGAAGAAGGAAAGAGAAGGAAGGGAAAGAAAAGCTAGAAAAACACAAGGTAAGACACACACCTTGAGCTAGTTTTGGTTATGCGTTTGTAACAGTTTTAATGTTTTAAAATAAGGAATTGGAATGATTTGGATAATGGATTATGTTGTAGAATAATGAGGAAGAGTTATAGGCTGTTTTAGAATGGTTGGGATGATGTTTATGAACTTGGAAACCAAAGAAAAACAATGGTTGTGGTGCAAGAAAAATACATGTGAATTTAGTTAACTTGTGTGCTGTTAGAATCCCTTGAGGGATTTGGTTAGTTTTGATGATTGAGAACTGAGAAATGATGTTGTGGGAATGTCTAGGATTGTAGGGAAACCATGGCAAATTTTCTATAGCAGGTTAGAGGACTTAGAAGTTTTAAATGGGTGAAAACAACTTAGGAGAACTAGTTAAGTTTAGTGTTTAACTTGAGTGATTAGTGACTTAGAAAAAACTAAGCTAAGTGTGAGAATATGATGAGTGTAATGTAGGAGGAAATAATGCAGATGGTAAGGGTAGAATGGCCTGAGAAGTGAGCCACTGATTTGGGAAACGAAGAGGAAACAAAAACAGAGAGCAGGAAAAACTTGTAACAGGAGTATTGATAAGTGTCCAAATGAGCATGTTTATAGGTGTATTTCATATATTATTTTAGCACTTTTCTTGCTCATTTCTCCACTCCGGTTAGTTTTCCTCTAGTTTATGTTTATTGTTTATCTCACAAATTTATTGGTTTAAAACATGAGGAAAACCAAGCTGGGAGTAAAGTAGATAAAGAGACGAACACATAGACGCAAACGGCTCAGAAAATGGAGTCCAAACGAAGAATCTGGAGCCGGTTGAAGGGTCCGGGACTTAAATCCAGAACTAAGTCCCGGACCAGCATATTAAACAGGCCGAGAATAGATAGCCGTGGGTGGTCCGGGACTTAGGTCCCATACAAAGACCCGGACCACCCTTGAAAAATGGCCGAGGGATTCTGTAAGAAAGGGTCCGGGACTTGACTCATGTGCAAGGACCCGGACCAACAACATTGACGATAAACAGAGGCAACCGCCTTGTTATAAGGCGGACAACACTCATGGCGTCCGCATGTGTTTCAGGCGGACAAGACTCAAGCGCAACACCAGCTTGGTCCGGGACCTGACTCCTCCAAGAAGTCCCGGACCACATGTAATCTTAGAACCGAGGACTTTGCCTGCATTATGGTCCGGGACCTAACTCTTGCCCAAGTCCCGGACCAATTTCAGTGATGTACGCACGCGGACTGCAAGCGGACTCCAGGCGGACAAGAGACGCCGCTAGTCTCTTCTTCTCGACGCGTTGTTCTGCAAATGGATTCTGCTATCCATCCACGACCCAACTTCACCACAAACCTCACGCCATCTCATTTCTCTTCCCCCGTCTTCTCCATTTTATTTATTTTACAGTCCACCAAATCCACCTCTAGCCCTACGTATACAAAATAGCAGAGTGAGCCGGAGTGATTACGGATGATTTCTATGACTCTTGTCTCTGTCTATCTATTTAATATGTTAGGCTAGTTACGTACGCTCTGGGAACGGTTATTATGTGTTTGTATTAATTATGCAATATTTCTACTGGTTTATTTATATACAGTTTGTTACGCTTAAAAGTTATCTCGCACCTTTTAATAAATGTCATGAGTTTATTAAACTGCTTTACTAAATCTATTTTGATCAGACCGGTGATAAATAGATAGGTTAATTAAGATGTAAAACTGAAGGAAACTTGTTATGATTTAATAAAGTTAGTATTCAGTTGCAAATGTAATTCCTCATACTCCTCTGCCGTTCGCAGGCTTTTGCTTGAACCTTGATTAGAACCTTGCATTACAGGTGAACGAGTTCTTATGAGGCTATGACTTAGTCCTTAAGATAATTACAGGAACCTTGCCAAATTATTAAACCAGTAGAGATAGCTTAATTATGCAGATTATATTAACCTGACCCAGAGTTCCATTTTATTTATCTGTTAACTTAGTTTATTTTATCTGTCCTTTTTATTCATTTACAGGTCAATTAATCCACCCCCTTTTTGTGACACGCTTAGGTACTATAATATATTATTAGTCCCACGGTTCGACATCCGGTCGCTTACATTTTCACTATACTACTGCGACCGGGATTTGTTTGCAGCCCGACGTCGGGATTTGTTTGCAGTCCGACGTTTATTTTGAGTTTTAATTTCTTTTCTTTTAATTTTACACCAGTTTAAACACTCACGATACAACGTCTGCAAAATGGCGCCGTTGCCGGGGACTAGTTTATTCTAGTCCCTAAGCCCCGGATTATTCACTTGTTATGTTAGAATATTGTGTCTATATTATTTTTGTTTGTTGTTTATATTAATTATCTTTCATCTTTTGTTTATATTATTATGTTTGTTTCTAATCCTTTTATTTTCTAATCTGTTTCAGTAGTTTTGTTTTATATACAAAAACACAAAAAAAAAAAATATTTGTACACGGCAAATGGAAGAAGCGTTTGAATTTTGGCAGGAGTTATACTGCTCCGTATGTGGAGGAGCTCATGATTATGAGGATTGTCTCATATTCCAAGAGCAACTCTGGTTAGAAGATCAACCAGACTACCTGGAAAGAATCGCTCAGCAACAACAGCAGCCAAAGAGCAAAATAGTTCTTGAGGTAGAACACCCCACTACAGACGAGCCATTCGTGGAGATCCCTCCCTCTAAAATCAATTACCGCTATTTCCCTCCTTCTCTATAATATACCCAGACAATGAGGATACTTATATCCTCGAAAATGAAGAGAAGGAATTGCCATCACCTCCCACCAATATATCCAAACAGAACGCCACTATTACCTTCGAAGAATTAATTTTCTCTGAAGATGATATAATCAGCGTTCTTTCTATGAGCCTCACCTACAAGAGGAGGATATTACATCCTCCAAATTGAGGAAGAAAAAGCATCACCCCGGGTCTTCTGTTAGAACTACGTTCCCGGCAATACCTCCTCAAACATCAGATTTTGTGGAGTATTAATTTTCTCATTTTATATGCCGAGGTAACGTTTTGTTTTGATCCAGGATAACAAAGCAGGCGTCTAGCCAAAGACGTTAAATAAGGGCAGCTTCCCGGGAGGCAACCCGGGTGTACTTTTATTTTATTTTGCTTTTTTTTGCTCTTTTAATTTTCAGGTTCTCTTTAAATTTTATTTTTGCTAACTTTTAACCCCGTTTTTAGTATGGATGCTTCTAGTGTCTTATGCAGGTGCACCTTCATATCTACACCGCAACCAAGCTACACTACTTGAGGCTGAAGCTCAAGTGTGGGGGAACTCCTTTAACAACTAGCAAAAATAATATCAGGGGAGTACCAGTTTCTTTAATTTTGCTTTTATTTAAATAAAAATTGCAGAGGAGCGTTTATGTGCTTTAATGTTTAATTGTGATCTTGTGTTATCTCTATTTTATCTACTTACCGAAAAGGTCTTCTGAAACCTTCCCTTGTTTTTCTAGTGAACAATGAGGACATTGTTCAATTTAAGTGTGGGGGAGTGTGCCCTTTTCGGTAACATTTTGTGCTTAAATGTTTAATCTCTCTCCTTATCATGCGTTTGTCCAATTCAAATATTATGGACCCTTTATATGTGGGTTGTTCTCTTTAAGAATAAATACTATTATGAATTGTAGGATAAATTGTACAAAATTTTAAAATTTTGATTACTTTCGAGGAGCATTTTATATGCGGTGTGACCAAATAATCTGCAAATGGTTGGATTTTATTGCTCAGGGTTTCTTTCTGTCTTCTCTCTTAGGGATTGCTAAGGGTGCTTCACTGTTAAAAAAAAAGAAGAAAAAAATATTAAGGACTTGCGAGACACCATTGGTAACCAACAAAAGAGAGTTGAGTGTTCTTAAATACAAAGGCGTGAAGCCTACATTTTCTCATCTCTTATGCAAAAGTGAAACAAATGCATAAATCTATTTTTCCTTTTGTTTTCTCCTCAAATGCCCATTCTTGAGAGAAGTTGGCCATGGTAAAAGTTCTCAGAGTCACCTAAAAGAACATTGTAGTACCTTAGATCATACCCCGAAACTCTATATTTTGTTTTTACCCTGAGCACACCTATGCCACCAGCAGTTAATTTTTCACACTCCTCAATAAGTTTAAAAGATCATGTTTATCCTACCCTTCATAATAATATTTGTTAGTATTGAGCATTCCCTACTTACTTGGTTACGTGATTTTGCTTGAGGACAAGCAAAAAGATAAGTGTGGGGGTGTGATAAGTGTCCAAATGAGCATGTTTTATAGGTGTATTTCATATATTATTTTAGCACTTTTCTTGCTCATTTCTCCACTCCGGTTAGTTTTCCTCTAGTTTATGTTTTATTGTTTATCTCACAAATTTATTGGTTTAAACATGAGGAAAACCAAGCTGGGAGTAAAGTAGATAAAGAGACGAACACATAGACGCAAACGGCTCAGAAAACGGAGTCCAAACGAAGAATCTGGAGCCGGTTGAAGGGTCCGGGACTTAAATCCAGAACTAAGTCCCGGACCAGCATATTAAAACAGGCCGAGAATAGATAGCCGTGGGTGGTCCGGGACTTAGGTCCCATACAAGGACCCGGACCACCCCTTGAAAAATGGTCGAGGGATTCTGTAAGAAAGGGTCCGGGACTTGACTCATGTGCAAGGACCCGGACCAACAACATTGACGATAAACAGAGGCAACCGCCTTGTTATAAGGCGGACAACACTCATGGCGTCCGCATGTGTTTCAGGCGGACAAGACTCAAGCGCAACACCAGCTTGGTCCGGGACCTGACTCCTCCAAGAAGTCCCGGACCACATGTAATCTTAGAACTGAGGACTTTGCCTGCATTATGGTCCGGGACCTAACTCTTGCCCAAGTCCCGGACCAATTTCAGTGATGTACGCACGCGGACTGCAAGCGGACTCCAGGCGGACAAGAGACGCGCTAGTCTTCTTCTTCGCGACGCGTTGTTCTGCAAATGGATTCTGCTATCCATCCACGACCCAACTTCACCACAAACCTCACGCCATCTCATTTCTCTTCCCCCGTCTTCTCCATTTTATTTATTTTACAGTCCACCAAATCCACCTCTAGCCCTACGTATACAAAATAGCAGAGTGAGCCGGAGTGATTACGGATGATTTCTATTAATCTTGTCTCTGTCTATCTATTTAATATGTTAGGCTAGTTACGTACGCTCTGGGAACGGTTATTATGTGTTTGTATTAATTATGCAATATTTCTACTGGTTTATTTATACAGTTTGTTACGCTTAAAAGTTATCTCGCACCTTTTTAATAAATGTCATGAGTTTATTAAACTGCTTTACTAAATCTATTTTGATCAGACCGGTGATAAATAGATAGGTTAATTAAGATGTAAAACTGAAGGAAACTTGTTATGATTTAATAAAGTTAGTATTCAGTTGCAAATGTAATTCCTCAATACTCCTCTGCCGTTCGCAGGCTTTTGCTTGAACCTTGATTAGAACCTTGCATTACAGGTGAACGAGTTCTTATGAGGCTATGACTTAGTCCTTAAGATAATTACAGGAACCTTGCCAAATTATTAAACCAGTAGAGATAGCTTAATTATGCAGATTATATTAACCTGACCCAGAGTTCCATTTTATTACCTGTTAACTTAGTTTATTTTATCTGTCCTTTTTATTCATTTACAAGTCAATTAATCCACCCCCTTTTTGTGACACGCTTAGGTACTATAATATATATAGTAGTCCCACGGTTCGACATCCGGTCGCTTACAATTTCACTATACTACCACGACCGGGATTTGTTTGCAGTCCGACGTTTATTTTGAGTTTTAATTTCTTTTCTTTTAATTTTACACCAGTTTAAACCACTCACGATACAACGTCTGCAAGTATACTAGCAGTGAAAATGGTTAAGTTAACAGATTAGTATATAGGTTGGATTAAGTTAGTTTTAAGTGTTAAAGTGTCAAAACATCCTAGATTATATACAGGAATATTGGGGAAGAGATTGGTAGAAATTTGGAGTTGAAATAAGATCAAAAACATACATATTATTCAATTCTGCAACTGGTCCGGGTTTGTAAACAAGTACACAAACCCGGACCAGACTCAAAACACGGCAGAAAGTTTTCCAAACGTTGTGGTCCGGGTTTGTAACCCGGTACATAAACCCGGACCACACTGAAAATACACCCGAGAGTTCTCAAACGTTGTGGTCCGGGTTTGTAACCCGGTACATAAACCCGGACCACATCAAAATCTCACCCGAGAGTTTTCTAATGCATTGGTCCGGGTTTGTACCCCCGGACACAAACCCGGACCACCCCAAATTCTTCACAGAATGTGTTTTTAAGACACTTTAAGATAGGGACTTGATGGGTAATGGTGTTATAAGGTAATTAAGACTTGATTAATGATGTTTAAAGGTCATTAAGGGTATAAACAAGCTTAGGAAGTGATTTCAAATAAGTTACCTAAGTAAATGGATTTTAATAACCATGGATTAGCAAGTACAAACCGGGAAACGTTAGAAACATAACAAGTAAGGTTAATTAGAGATACTTAACCGTACCCTCTCGTGATATGCTATAGGACCTGAGTAGTCGAATCCCGACGGTGAACGAAAGTCCGAGATCGACGATGCACGGTATGATTTCCTCATGCGCTGTGTCCTAACGGGGTTACCCCGCCTTGTTTGTTGTGTGTTTATTTGCCACCACCTAAACATAAAAGCATGTAACTGGTTATTTGCACTTCTTAAGCTGGAATTGTATTGTTTCTGTTGGATGGCAATGAAAACGAAGTTTGTATAATTCATGAAATTGTGAATGGTGGAGGAAGTGGAATGTTGACTAACCCACGACCAGAAGTTTTACTAACCCGGGAATTGGGTTAGGGGGGATTATGGATCACGCGTGCGAGCGAGGAAGCACAGACGTCTGGTTCTAAGTCCATGGTCGAACTCCCTTGTTATCAGCGTGTGCCACATAGCGTGCCCTGCGGGGCCGTGTGCCACATAGTGGCCCTGCGGGGCCGTGTGCCACATAGTGGTGGCCGACTGGAGTGAGACCGGCAGAGCTATCCGTCAAAAGAGATAAGCTGGGGATTGTTGGGTTAGAAAGAGTTAACTCGGATGAGTAGCTAACAATTATTAAGGCGAGTGTTGAGAGTATAACTCAAGACCCCGGTTAACTTTGAATTACCTCTTGTGGTATGATTTGCACCTTGTCTGCGTGTGTGTCGTCGTATTAATGTAATGCATGTTGTGCATGTTGTTATGTGTATTAAGTTGTTTGAAAAAGGATGTATGCCTACAATAAATTAACCGATGTTGGCGACCAAGTAGTTGGTGTACCCCCGCTTGTACACGGGGTATGCGGAAGTCATATTCAGCTTTTGCTGAGCCTCTAGGGGCAATGTTTTTATTTGCAGGGACTCGAGACTGTTGATAGGCCGGAAATGACCGGGATGCTCTTCATGTAGATTAATTATTTTGGTTGGTGTACCGAGTGGTACACGGTTAGGTTGTGGCCGGAGTACCATGGGGTACACCTTTTTGGATTTTGAATGATGTAAACATTTGTGATTCGGTTAGTGGTATACCGTTAATATTTTTGTAGACTTGGAAGGTTGTAAATTATGAGCTAACGATTAGACTCGGTAATCACTTTTGAATTTTGTTTTGGGAGCAGGGATGTATGTATTGTTAGGACTTGTTTAAGGTCTGTTGGAGGTTATTATTGTTAACTCGGTACTTCTTGCTATCAGACCGCACTGTTGTTGTTTATTGAGGCCTAGTTAGTCGTATCGGCGGCTAACGGCGTGTATCACCCGCTACTTAGGTTGTGTGTCGCTGCGATTAGCCTAGAGACCGTGACGATTAGGAGATAATTAGGGGATTAGGGGTAGGGGTGTGACAAAAAGTGGTATCAGAGCGAAGTGTCACTCTGATAGCCAAGTATCACCGAGTGTAGTGATTACCGAGTTAGGATTACCAACCGTTTTACAACGGGGAATTAGGAACCTAACCCTGATTGACCGTAATGACTACGGATACCTCTTAACGCCCGAAAGGACGATACAACTGCTTAATTTCCAGACCAGTTGGTCGCACTACCTAATGCGAAATGTTACTTGTTCAGATGTCAGGACGAGGTCGAGGTCGATCCCGTGACGAGGCTTCTAATGAGTCGGGCACGCAGACGATAGCTGAAATCATCGCCGCCACTGTAGCACAGATGCTACCTCAAGTCATAACAGTGGTACAACAAACCCAACAAACTCCACAAAACCAGCAACAACAACAGCCCGACCCACCGTAGCCCCGAGAGGTAAATTGGGTGAAGGCTGTCGCAGATCTCCGACTTCCTTACTTCTGAGGCGAGAGCGACCCCGCTAAACTCGAGGCTTACATCTCCGAGATGGTGACGGCCTTCGAGACCCTCGAGGCTCCTGCTGGAGTGAGGGTAAGGATAGCTGCCTATTACCTAAAGGATGCGGCCATGGATTGGTGGAAGCTCGTGAAAGATGAATTCCTCACCGACCCCACCTTTGACTGGGATGCCTATGCTGCTTTACTCCGAGACAAGTACTATCCGGAGCATGTGAAGACAAAGAAGAGGCAAGAGCTCAACGCCTTGAGGATGACGGATAAGATAACCGTCGACGACTACTATGCTAAGTTCACCTCCATTCTACGACTATTGCCCGATCTTGGGTACACCCGGCAGGTATTGGTCGACCGCTTCTACGGCGGGTTGAGCCATCGCCTCCGATACGGCATGGGGTATACGCGGTTTACCACTCTCCAGGTAAACAACAGTTTATACCCTTAATGCTATCGTCGTATAAATTGATACCTTAACCCGCAGGTGTGACTTATGGCACCTAAATACTACATGAGTGTTACCATGCTGCCTCCCGAGTGGAGATCACCGTCCAATTAAGGGGCGAGGAGATTGCGTAAAAGCGCAAGGTGAATGACAAAGCTGCTAGCCACGATGATCAGGGCCATGGAAAGGGCTGGAAGAAGAGAAAAGGAAACTACCCCTAGCAGCCACAGAAGGGAGCCAGTACTCCCGGAGAGAATTGTACCCATGCCAAGAAAGGCAAGGCGCCTGAGCCACCTCAGCTTACCTATACTGCACCGGTGGCTGCAAAACCGCTGAGGTCTCACCCGCCTAAGGGTAAGAAACCGATCTAGACTTTGGTGCTTATGAACCAGCTATGGCTTACTGAGCGCTACTCACTCTCGAATTATAGGTTTTGGTTACGACACAGGTAAGGGTGACTCTGAAGACCCTGGCACGAATCGCCAAGGGAATGAGATAAGGTGCTACTACTACAGGAAGCTGGGACACAAAAGGTTCGAGTCCCCCTCCAAACCCAAAGGCAACTACCAAAGCAACTACCAAGGAAACTACCGCGGCAATTACCAGGGTTTTAAGCAGAGGGAAGGCAAGGAGGTTGCATCTGGCGATGCATCAGCCCAGCAGACCTCGCAGGGACAGGGGTCCTGAGGTCCACAGAAGGGCGCACCTCAAAGGCAGCCGGCCTTGCACATCATCGATAGAGATGGGACCGGCACGAAGCCCGGCTTAGGTAAATTCGCACACCTTTGATCCTTGAGAGCATGTCTACATGTTTAAAATGTTTGTATGAGTGAAAATTTTGCATGACCTAGAAATCCTTGAATGAATTGAGCATGAACCAAACTAGTCTAAAAACTAGAACGCACATTAGACAAATTTACCACCTTAGAAACCTTCAATATCTGCTTTCCCATCCCTTCAAACCCACCTCCTGGAGAAGCCGACCTCACCACTTACCACATCATCGACGAACAGTGTCAGGTCATTCGCCCAGGTATGATCTTAATAAAAGGATACCTGACACCCGAAGCGCAGATTTCCATCATCCGACAATGCAACGAACTAGGGGCGGGTCCAGGAGGATTTTACACACCCGAATTCCCCGGTGGAGCGAAGATGAAGCTGAAGATGATGTGCTTAGGAAAGGACTGGAACCCTTATACCAAGACATACCAGAAGACACGAGCCGAAGATGGAGCAACACCACCAGCAATACCCGATGGATTCCAAGCGGTTAACGCGCAAGCTGTAGCGATCGCGCAGCAACTAGAGGCTGATCCCATTCCTACACTAGAAGCAGACCTTTGTATTATTAACTTCTTCGAATAAGGTGGACGACTTGGTTTACACCAAGATAAGGACGAGACAATAGAATCTCTCGAATTGGGAGTGCTCATAGTGTCTTGGTCCATTGGTGACGATGCCAAATTCCTGTTTAGCGAGCAGAAGCGTGCAGACCTCGTAGAGAGACTGATACTTAGGTCAAGAGATGTCTTAGTTATGGGAGGTAAGTCGAGAATGTTGTACCACGGTATCAAGAAGATAAGAGTGAATACGGCACCATCGACAGTGGTCAACGCCACACACCTGAAACCCGAATGCTTGAACCTCACCTTTATAAAGTATTAAACTTGTAATATCATGTAATATGATAGCAATGTGTATTAGAGACACACATTGTATGATGGATGTTTATCAATAAAGCGATGTTGGTTGTCAGATTTTCCAATTCTGTTATACCCTCAACTCATAAAGCTTGAATCAAATAGGTTGTGGACTCGATACGGAAGGTTCCCTCAGTATTCTCACCGAGACACAGGCCGGTAAAAGCGGCACCATCATTACGGGTTCCTTTCTGATGAATGGCATTGATGCCACTATATTATTCGACACTAGCGCCTCTTATACCTTCATTTCGCCATCATTCGCGAAGAGGTTGGGGCTTGATGCCGAAGAGTTGCCAGATTTCATGGTCACTCTCCCGTCGAAAGAGCGAGTTAAGTGTACAAAATACTACCGAGCTGCCACTATCCAAATTAAGGGCGAGGCGTTTCCCGTTTCCTTCATCGAGTTCAGTGGTTTGGGATTCGACCTAATTGTTGGGATGAACTGGTTGGAGCGGCATAAGGGGTGAATCCTCTGCGTCGAGCATAGATTGCTGCTCAGAAGCCCATCTGGGGTTACGGTGTCATATCGCCAGAGGCCGAGAGAGCCTTCGACCAAAGTAATCTCTGCCATGTCCATGTACCGAGAGCTCAGAAAGGGGCACGAGGTATTCCTTTGCTATGTGCAAGACCTCCAGCGAGATCTAGAATTTGACCCCGACATACCGGTAGTGTCGGAGTTCCCGGATGTGTTTCCGAAGGAACTTCCCGGCATGCCACCACAGAGGGCAGTTGAGCTTGAGATAGAGCTTGTACCAGGCACGGGTCCGATTGCTAGGGCGCCGTACCGTTTAGCACCGGCAGAGTTGGCCGAATTGAAAGTACAGTTGAAAGATTTGCTTGACAAGGGGTTTATACACCCGAGCGTATCACCCTGGGGAGCGCCGGTCCTCTTCGTGAAGAAGAAGGACGGTAGTCTCCGCCTTTGTATTGATTACCGTGAGCTTAATGTTGTCACTGTGAAGAACAAATACCCATTGCCACGTATCGACGACCTGTTCGATCAGCTGAAGGGAGCCTCAGTTTTCTCCAAGATTGACCTCTGATCAGGGTATCACCAGATTGCCATCAGAGATACCGATATTGAGAAGACAGCTTTCCGCACGAGATATGGCCACTTTGAGTTTACAGTGATACCATTCGGACTGTCGAATGCGCCAGCTAAATTTATGGATTTGATGAATCGGTTGTTCAGTGATCAGTTAGACACATCAGTGGTGGTCTTCATCGATGACATCCTCATTTATTCGAAGTCGAGAGCTGAGCATGAGAGCCATTTGAGGCGTGTACTTGAGACATTACGTGAAAAATACTACGCGAAGTTCTCCAAATGCGAGTTCTGGCTTGACCAGGTATCCTTCCTTGGTCACGTGATCTCGACGCTGGTATCTCCGTTGATCCAGCTAAGATTGAAGCAGTCCGTTCATGGCCTAGACCTAAGAATGTTTCCGACATTCGGAGCTTTCTTGGTCTAGCCGGTTACTACCGGAGGTTTGTAAGAGATTTCTCGAAAGTTGTGAAGCCCATGACGGCACTAATGAAGAAAGATGCACCATTTGTGTGGACAGACGAGTGCGAGTTAGCCTTCCAGAGCTTGAAAGATTCATTGACCTCAGCACCCATACTCACACTTCCAGAGGGCACAGAGGGATTTGAAGTTTACTGCGATGCATCAGGCAAAGGCATGGGATGCGTACTCATGCAGCATGGCAAGGTAGTAGCATACGCCTCCCGCCAGCTGAAAAAGCATGAGGAGAATTACCCGACGCATGATTTAGAGTTAGGAGCCATTGTCTTCGCCTTGAAGATATGGCAACACTATCTCTATGGGGTAAGCATCACCATTTATTCCGACCACAAGAGTTTGCAATACGTGTTCACCCAAAAAGAACTAAATTTGAGACAGAGAAGGTGGATGGAGTTCTTATCAGATTACGACATCAACCTTCAGTATAAAGAGGGGAAGGAAAATGTTGTAGCCGACGCCCTGAGTCGCCGAGCACACTCACTCCATTCGCTGCTCGCTTCTTCCAGCTTGGTTGATGAGGTGAGAGAGGCTCAGTTGTGCGACCCCTACATGAAAGAGATCAGGCAGAAAATTATAGAGGGCACATTTGAGAAGCGGAAGTACGACTTCAAGCTACATGAAGATGGTCTGATCCGACTGAATGGCAGATTATGCGTCCCCCGAAGCAATGCTGAGCTGAGGGATCGCATTCTGCGTGAGTCACACTGTTCCACACTGCATGTCCATCCGGGAGCCTCTAAAATGTACAAGGACATGAAGAGGTACTTCTGGTGGTCAGGGATGAAGTCCGATGTGACTGAATATGTCTTAAGGTGCCTCACATGCCAGAAGGTAAAATTCGAGCACCGTAGACCGGGAGGAATGGTACAATCTATGCCTATTCCAGAGTGGAAATTCCATGACATCTCCATGGATTTTGTTGTTGGACTCCCACCTGCTAGGGGAGGACTCAACATGATTTGGGTCATCGTTGATCGCCTCACCAAGGTTGCCCGATTCATACCGATGAGAGACACCTGGAAGGTGGCGAAGCTCGCTGAGCTATTTGACCAGGAGATTATCCGACACCACGGAGTTCCCAAGACCATTGTATCTGACCGTGACACCAGATTTCTTTCGAGATACTGGAGAGCTACACGGGAAGCGTTGGGCACCGAGTTGAAGCTTAATACCGCCTTCCATCCACAGACCGACGGTCACACAGAAAGGACCATCCAGACACTTGAGGACATGCTTCAGGCATGTGCCTTAGACTTCCAGGGGAGCTGGATTGATAAGCTACATCTTATCGAGTTTTCTTATAATAACAGTTATCATGCTTCGATTAAGATGTTGCCTTTCCAAGCTTTATACGGTAGACCTTGTCGTACCCCATTGTGTTGGGATGAGTCGAGTGAAGCGTTCATCATAGAACCGGAATACTTAGAGCAAGTGCAAGCTGAAGTTCAGCAGATTCGAGCGAATATGAAGGCAGCCCAGGATAGACAGAAGTCTTATGCTGATGTGAGACGACGCGACCTTGAGTTCGCCGTGGGCGACCAAATGTTTCTGCGCGTTTCTCCTATGAAGGGTGTCTTTCGGTTTGGCCAGAAGGGCAAGCTGAGCCCGAAGTTTGTGGGGCCGTATGAGATTACTGAGAGAGTTGGATCTGTGGCATACCGATTAGCGTTACCCGAGGAGTTGGGACGTGTTCACGATGTGTTTCACGTCTCTCAACACAAGAAATATATATCTGATCCTTCTCATGTGTTAGAGCCCGAGCATTTATCCCTTGAGCCGACGATGCGATATGTCGAGACTCCTCTACGAATTCTTGATACTAAAACTAGAGACACTCGCAACAAATCAGTGCGAATGGTCAAAGTCTTGTGGGTAAACCACGATGTCGAGGAAGCGACTTGGGAAATTGAGGACGCCATAAGGGCGAAGTACCCGCATTAGTTTGTAGACTAGATTGTCTAGCATTAGAGGGTACGGGTCGTACCCCTTTTAAGGGGGGTAGGGCCATTTTGTTTTTGGCATTGCTTCGGGGTAAGCATTGCATTGTATGTAAGCTGTATTACATTTTGTTGGACTTGTGATTGGTGATTGTAATTGTGGAAGTGATTGGTGTTTGATGTGAATGGATTTGTGATATCTCTGTGATTGATTTGAGATTGATGTCTGTAAGATGTAGTGTGGATGACCTTTGACAATTGAGAGTCAATTGAACAAAGAAAACTAATTCACTAACTTGAATAACTTTGTGGGCAAAGTTCCTTAAGAGGGGTCGATTGAAATACCCCAAAATTTAAAAAAGTGATTAATTAGGCTAATTAAGATTTTAGAAGCTTAATTACACCTAAATAATCATAAGGGAACAAATCCCTAAGAAAACGGATCCTTAAAACGGGTTAAAAACACAAACGAACCTTAAAGCGCCTTTTTCGAGGAAACCGGGAAAACACGACTTTAAGCGGGTTAAATAGACCCGTAATAATTTTGGTCAACCAAATAGTCATTAGTACATTATAATGAGGGTCTAGAACTAATAAAATTAATTAAACGAGGAAACTCCGGGAAACGGGTCCCGGGAGTGAATAGTGTAACAAAAATAAAATTTATGGGGTAAAAGCATAAATAAGCAAAGTAGTGTGTCCACTTTGCAAATAAAAATTTAAAGCACCTTGTGTGTGTGTGTGTGTGTGTGTGTGTGTGGTGTGTGTGTTGTGTGTGTGTGTGTTGTGTGTGTGTGTGTGTGTGTGTTGTGTGTGTGTGTGTGTGTGTGTGTGTGTGTGTGTGTGTGTGTGTGTGTGTGTGTGTGTGTGTGTGTGTGTGGTGGGTGGTGTGTGTGTGTGTGTGGTGTGTGTGTGTGTGTGTGTGTGTGTGTGTGTGTGTGTGTGTGTGTGTGTGTGTGTGTGTGTGTGTGGGTGTGTGTGTGTGTGTGTGTGTGTGTGTGTGTTGTGTGTGTGTGGTGTGTGTGTGTGTGTGTGTGTGTGTGTGTGTGTGTGTGTGTTGTGTTTGTGTGGTGTGTGTGTTGTGTGTGTGTGTGTGTGTTTGTGGTGTCCCCCGTCCGCCCCCCTCCTCTCTTCTTTCCTGTCCTCCTCCCCTCCCCGCCAAGCCCCGTGCAGTCGTACAGGCTTCTCTCTCCTCCACCCCCTCCTCCCCTGTTTTTTCTCCCTCACTGTCTTCTTCTTCTCCTTCTGGCTCTCACATGCGATTTCCTCTCCTTCCCCAGCTCCTCTCTTCTCTTCCATTTTTGAAGGACCAAACCAACTCCAAATCACATAAAAATCACACCATTGGACTCCTCTCTTCTTGAGCTTTCATTTCCACTCTTTAAAGATCAAAAAGCTCACAACTCATCACCATGGCTGTAGCACATTTTGGAGCTTGAAGACCTCCATTGCAACCCCCTTCATCTCCTCTTGGTTCTAAGGTAAAAATAGCCTTCAAAGTTCAATTTTTCTAGCCTTTTAGGCAAAACGAAAATCTGAAACTAGCCATGTTTTTCTCCCTCTTCTAGCCGGTTTTGGTGTCTTATTTTGGAGCTGGAAACTCTCTCTCTCTTTGCTGTTCAAAAGCCTCTCTAAGAGCTTAAGGTAATACCCTCTTGTAAACCCTAAATTGTTTTAAGTGTAAGATTAGTTAAGGTATGATTTTTATAAGTTGTATGGTGTGGGGTGATTGGCTGTAGCTGGCCGATTTGGCGGGGAAAGGATAAGAGTAAGAATTCAAGAAACAGGGAAGAAAGAAGAAGGAAAGAGAAGGAAGGGAAAGAAAAGCTAGAAAAACACAAGGTAAGACACACACCTTGAGCTAGTTTTGGTTATGCATTTGTAACAGTTTTAATGTTTTAAAAGAAGGAATTGGAATGATTTGGATAATGGATTATGTTGTAGAATAATGAGGAAGAGTTATAGGTTGTTTTATAATGGTTGGGATGATGTTTATGAACTTGGAAACCAAAGAAAAACAATGGTTGTGGTGCAGGAAAAATACATGTGAATTTAGTTAACTTGTGTGCTGTTAGAATCCCTTGAGGGATTTGGTTAGTTTTGATGATTGAGAACTGAGAAATGATGTTGTGAGAATGTCTAGGATTGTAGGGAAACCATGGCAAATTTTCTATAGCAGGTTAGAGAACTTAGAAGTTTTAAATGGGTGAAAACAACTTAGGAGAACTAGTTAAGTTTTAGTGTTTAACTTGAGTGATTAGTGACTTAGAAAAACTAAGCTAAGTGTGAGAATATGATGAGTGTAATGTAGGAGGGAAATAATGCAGATGGTAAGGGTAGAATGGCCTGAGAAGTGAGCCACTGAGTTGGGAAACGAAGAGGAAACAAAAACAGAGAGCAGGAAAAACTTGTAACAGGAGTATACTAGCAGTGAAAATGGTTAAGTTAACAGATTAGTATATAGGTTGGATTAAGTTAGTTTTAAGTGTTTAATTAGTGTCAAACATCCTAGATTATATACAGGAATATTGGGGAAGAGATTGGTAGAAATTTGGAGTTGAAACAAGATCAAAAACATACATATTATTCAATTCTGCAACTGGTCCGGGTTTGTAAACAAGTACACAAACCCGGACCAGGCTCAAAACACGGCAGAAAGTTTTCCAAACGTTGTGGTCCGGGTTTGTAACCCGGTATATAAACCCGGACCACACTAAAAATACACCCGAGAGTTCTCAAACGTTGTGGTCCGGGTTTGTAACCCGGTACATAAACCCGGACCACATCAAAATCTTACCCGAGAGTTTTCTAATGCATTGGTCCGGGTTTGTATCCCCGGACACAAACCCGGACCACCCCAAATTCTTCACAGAAAGTGTTTTTAAGCCACTTTAAGATAGGGACTTGATGGGTAATGGTGTTATAAGGTAATTAAGACTTGATTAATGATGTTTAAAGGTCATTAAGGGTATAAACAAGCTTAGGAAGTGATTTCAAATAAGTTACCTAAGTAAATGGATTTTAATAACCATGGATTAGCAAGTACAAACCGGGAAACGTTAGAAACGTAACAAGTAAGGTTAATTAGAGATAATTAACCGTACCCTCTTGTGATATGCTATAGGACCTGAGTAGTCGAATCCCGTAGGTGAACGAAAGTCCGAGATTGACGGTGCACGGTATGATTTCCTCATGCGCTGTGTCCTAACGGGGTTACCCCGCCTTGTTTGTTGTGTGTTTATTTGCCACCACCTAAACAAGATAAAAGCATGTAACTGGTTATTTGCACTTCTTAAGCTGGAATTGTATTGTTTCTTGTTGGATGGCAGTGAACGCGAAGTTTGTATAATTCATGAAATGTGTGAATGGTGAGGAAGTGGAATGTTGACTAACCCACTGACCAGAAGTTATTACTAACCCGGGAATTGGGTTAGGGGGGATTGTGAGTCACGCGTGCGAGGACGAGGAAGCAACAGAGCGTCTGTTTCTAAGTCCATGGTCGAACTCCCTTGTTACCGGGCCGTGTGCCACATAGTGGTGCCCTGCGAGGCCGTGTGCCACATAGTGGTGCCCGACTGGAGTGAGACCGGCAGAGCTTATCCGTTTAAAGAGATAAGCTGGGGATTGTTGGGTTAGAAAGAGTTAACCCGGATGAGTAGCTAACAAAGTGATTAAGGCGAGTGTTGAGTATAACTCAAGACCCCGGTTAACTTGTGAATTACCTCTTGTGGTATGATTTGCACCTTGTCTGCGTGTGTGTCGTCGTATGTAATGTAATGCATGTTGTGCATGTTGTTATATGTGTATTAAGTTGTTTGAAAAAGCATGTATGCCTGCAATTAAATTAACCGCATGTTGGCGACCAAGTAGTTGGCGTACCCCCGCTAGTACACGGGGTATGCGGAAGTCATATTCAGCTTTTGCTGAGCCCCTAGGGGCAATGTTTTTATTTGCAGGGACTCAAGACTGTTGATAGGCCGGAAATGACCGGGATGTTCTTCATGCAGATTAATTATTTTGGTTGGTGTACCGAGTGGTACACGGTTAGGTTTGTGGCCGGTGTACCATAGGGTACACCTTTTTGGATTTTGAATGATGTAAACATTTGTGATTCGGTTAGTGGTATACCGTTAATATTTTTGTAGACTTGGAAGGTTGTAAATTATGAGCTAACGATTAGACTCGGTAATCACTTTTGAATTTTGTTTTAGGAGCAGGGATGTATGTATTGTTAGGACTTGTTTAAGGTCTGTTGGAGGTTATTATTGTTAACTCGGTACTTCTTGCTATCAGACCGCACTATTGTTGTTTATTGAGGCCTAGTTAGTCGATTGGGCGGCTAACGGCGTGTATCACCCGCTACTTAGGTTGTGTGTTCCGCTGCGATTAGCCTAGAGACCGTGACGATTAGGAGATAATTAAGGGATTATTGGTAGGGGTGTTACACTCATTCCAATTTAAACCAAGTCGTTTAGTGGTTTCTCCTTGACTTTCGTCAGTTTAGTACATGTTTACTGTGGACTTTGTAAACTTAATTTGTGTGTATACGTAATGGCTCCTATGACCATTTAATTGTTGTTCCCTTATTTCTTTTTGGTATTTAGGCTCATTAGCCTTTTCGTTCCATGTATACATGCTTAAAGCACATTTTTCTTTAAAGCACATTTTTGTGCTCTAAGGTGCGTTTTCGGTTTAAACGCTAATTCCACTTAATGTGTATCACTAATCTTAGAGGTATTTCACATTTGAAATCTCTTGGGAACTTATTGGTAGTTCCCTAATTTATTTGTGCTCTTTAAAACACCTTTTGCTCTAATTGTTCCTAAAGCATGTTTTGGTAAATTGTTGTTTAACACTTCTTCTAATGTTTCTAAGGCACGTTCTAGCCTTAGTATATCCTAATTAGATAGTTCATTAATATATTAAGGTTTGGGGTATTTCAATATATTTTTCTCTCTATCATACACCATAGACAAAAATATTAAGTCGTTTTTCCTCACTACCATTTTTCAGATGATGGTTATTGTTTATCTTTAATCCTACCTGAAATCGTTGTGCTTTGTCAAGAATCTGCGATGCCAAAAAGTTTATATGTTGAAGCCGTATTTGATGGGTACTCTATCGATTCTAGAAGGTGTAAGTAAGTTTAATCAATTTTATCAGCATAGTCATATTAACAAGTAGGTAAGTGAGATGCAAGATTTAAAATAATTTATATATTTGAGTATACGTATATATGAGTTTCTAAATCAAGGTAGAAATCCTTATATTTTTTTATATATAATAAGTACAAATTTCACTATTTATTATATTATGATACAAATGACAATCTGTAATTTGTGAAAATAGTGGAAGAGATATTTTACAAAAAATTGAAGAAATTTTGATACTTGTTTATGAAGTTTCACCTTTTGTAAGAAAGAAAATTGTAAAAGGATTGTTTTTTTGTGAGATTCTGCGGGGTCGAGTTTTTCTAATTGAACAAAAGGAGATTTGAGGAAAAATAAATACCGCATTAAAAGGAAATCAAGATCTTCGATGAAAATATATTGTTTTAGTTTTTGAAGAACTATATGTTTTGTGGTATAATGATTTTTGCATAATTACTCTCTCAAGGTATTATTTGGCATTATATATTTTCTTTTTGAATGGTAAAAAAAATAGTATTGCCATAAGGATGGGTTTGAATTACCGTTTATGAGGCAATCCCTTTTGAGATAGTAAAAAAAAGTGATATTACCTCATGCAAGATGTTGCATTAGAGGTTAAGAATTCTCCTATGTAATCACTAAAAGAAGATTGTAAATTATAATACTACTACGTGCAAGATGGTGCACTTGAGGTTAATAATTATGCTACTTCATGCAAGATGTTAACATTTGAGGTAAGAACGTAATACCTCCTCATGAAAAATGAATACACTTGAGGTTCAGGATTATAAGATCCTTATACGTCCTCGTGCAAGATGAGTGCACTGAAGAAAGAAAAATAAAAGGATCATGTTATTCGATTGTATACAAGCATTGGAGGTTAAGAATTATAGTGTACTATTTCCCTCTGGCGAAATCATGCTCTTGAGGTTGAGAGCTGTAAGATCCTTATACTCCCTCATGCAAGATAATTGCATTGAAGGTTGAGAATGATAAATTATTGTTTTCCCTCATGCATGACTATGCATTTGAGGTGGATGGTTTAAAAATGGTCAACATTTGGTATAAGATTGGACCAATTGTAAAAGCTTTTGGAGAGCTAGATAGATTTTGAAGAGTTAAAGATAACTCCATACAAAGTAACTTTGGTATAAGTTACATGGTCTCCTAAGTAACCATTGAGGAGTTACACTTGAAGATTATTATTGGAAAATTAAAAGAGTTTTCCCAGTGAATTTTCAACTCAAGCTCTGAGATGCTAATGTATATCATGCATAATTATGAAAGAGTTGAGCTTAAGGTTGATTTTTGGAAAGATCTATCTGTAAGATCATTGATGATATTAGAACTAAAAGCTTGAATTAGCTTATGAAAATTACTTTTTTTTAATCATGTAAAGGTCGATTGTAAAAGATGTTATAATCTATGATAGATTATTGTACATCCCTACATGGTTGGACCGTGTATAAAAGGAAAATGTTTACAATTGACATCATGGTAGACCATCACATATCCCTGAAAGATATTGTTAAGATGATGTCATTATTGATGAAAAAGTGTTAAGGTGTCATCCTTACTACATGTGTATAAAGTGCAAAAGACGCACTAGAGTACATGAATTTTGACATATTTTATAACCATGCTTTGAATACTGGTTATTCATGGGTACTCTTAAGGAATAAAATATGGTACGTTGAACCATCTTTGCAATCTATAGTAGATTCACAAGCGTGTTGTAAGTCATTAAATGACAAAGAGTCAATACTTTATTGATAATCCTATAATGTGCTACTGAAAATGTTTTATATACAACTCTATAGTCTATAAGAGACTATGAAGAATGAGAGCTTGCTTTTGTGAGCCGAATTTCAAAAGCTCTTCATTATGTTCCTTGAGGGAATAAAAATAAACATTGAATATGCACTTTTTAATGATAAAGTATCATATTGATGGGAAAAAATCACAAAATGTGCCAAGTTATATAAGTTGATATAACATAGAATCCAATCCCATAAAACCCAAAAGAAAAAGGGGGTCACTAACGAGTGGTTAGTGTACAATAAAATATACATTATTTGAAATGGAAAAATAGGTCATCTATTATAAAAATGATGTCGAATCACTAGTTTTATAAACTATCAAGAACTTCCAGGTTCTTTCTCGGGTGACGATAGTTCATATAAGATATAGCAAGATCATTCAAAAGAAAGTGGATGAGAATTTTTATACCCTTTGAAATATCATGGATTGATTATGGGTGGAAAATTACCACGTGGACCTTTGAGATATATATGATGTTTTGATACATTAAATAATGGTCACATGAAGTATTGTATTTCATTGAGCTATTAAAAAATCTAGCTATAATGAAATTATCCATGTGATTTTGAGATTAAGATGGATAATATGAAAGTTAAAGGAATAGTGGTATTGAGTAACTTATACTCCCACTAAGAATAACTTTTTTAATTTGAATTATCCATGTGATCTTGTGTCTATACCTCTCCCATTAAAAAATCAAAAGGGTTACAAAAAGGAAAGTTAAGGATAATGAACTCCGTTAATTCTTAATAATTCTCAACTTTAGGGGGAGAATGATATAAGTTTTGATATTTGGCACAAATTCTTACGAGTATAATCAGTTGTGTTGTTGTAAGATTACAAAAGCAGACACATATTGAATGTTGCTACAACCATGCTTCTGGGAAGTATGAGTGCCAAAGGTGCTAATGAATTTATGAAATGTCGAATTAAAGAGCAGTTGTCTCTAACTTGAATGTATTTAACCAAATGTTAATGGACTATGAATTATTTCATGCATGACAAAGCAAAATGAACTAGAGGTTCAAAGAATAATTCATTTGGAAAATGTTGCAACTACTTGACGCGTTCATAGATATGAACAAAGTAACGCGGTCATATATATACCAGTTACGAATGTTCCATCTCAGTTATAAGCGTGGGAGAAAATCAACCACTTGGCAAGTGAATCCCAAGTACGCTGGAGGTGTGGTCGACCCTTGGGATCTAAAGAACCCTTGAAAGAGAAGTCCAGTCCTTCGAAAGGGGGACAAATATGTCAAAATGACACAAAAGAAACAGGCAAATGAGGAAATATTTGAACACTCGAAAGAGGAGTTTAGATCCTCAAAAGAGGAGTCCAGTCTCTCGAAAGGGGGAGGGATATGCCAAATGACAAAGAAGGAAAATGGAAATTAGGAGTTTCAGGATTCAAACCCTCGAAAGAGGAGTTCAGACCCTCGAAGGGGGGAAGAAACTACCAAAATGATATATCTTACGAGTAAAGGAAGTACAAAGTTTGACTTCCAAAAGTTGATAGAGACAAATCATAAACACGCCGAGCATGTGATGCTAGCATGATAGTGCACCAGAGTTGTGCATATGAGATGTTATAATCTATTCTGATATGAGAAATGAACACGTTCTTCTAGTGGATAAAAGAGTTGTAATATCGTAAAGGTGGGAGATAGAAAAGCCTTGAAAAAGGTGTCGAGCCCTTGAAAAGGAGCTATAAATTTGGGGAGATAATAGTAGACCCTTGAAAAAGGTGTATAGCCGTTGGAAAAAGGGAGCTAAAAAACATTCAAAAGAAAGTTAATGATAATTAGTACACCATGTTAAATTATGTGTATCCCTTGAAAGAGGATCTAAACTCTCGAAGAGAGCATAATATGAACATGCGAATTCCCGGGAATTGGTATTCAAAGAATGATTTTCTCTAAAGGTCTTATATTTTTACAAGATGGTGACTTGGGAGAACCATCTACACCATAATCAAATGGTATCAAGTCATAGCTCATAAAATATATATATATATATATATATATATATATTGGTATATCAAATGAGCCAAGGGTATGGCATAAGCCTCTAAGAGGGCATATATGTGGATATTAAGTTCAAATACTTGAGAGTGCATTATTTGTCTGCACTAGGATCATATATATGAATTTCGTAAAGTCATGTTGATACTACATGTCTAGTAAAAGGATACTCTTCTTATGCGAATATCAAATAGACCTTGGGAGCAAATTGTATCACATAAATTTATCATCCTTTATATGAAAGAAAAAATATGTGAGGCTCAGGTCAAAAATCCACTATATATTTTATACTTGTGAATGATTTTATGGTGATATAGGACTTACTATCTGGTAAGGTGATGATTCTCAGTAAACATAAATCACCATTGTTCTCCCTTTTCATCAATGTTAAGATGATGATGATTTATGACATATTTATGGAATGAATGTTGGCATACATTCATACATGTCAAATTCAGGGGGAGAATCTTTATGTGGTTATGTTTTCTCCTTTGTTTTGGTTTTTGCACCACAGGGTTTCCTGAGCAAAGTTTTAATGAGGATTATATCATGAGATTCTTGTACGAAGAGGAGTGATATGATATATATGGTGGAACTTCCATTTCATGGTGTGCAACGAAGTAGACTACAGTGACAACTTCATCAAATCATGCCAAATTGATTCCGTTATAAAAAACAGGAAGAGGATGTGCATGGTTTAGATCAGTCATCTATCAACTATTAAGTTCTTGTGGTTTTCAGCATGATCTAGAGACACCCACAATGATATATGAAGATAATGTTACCTGTATTACATTAATAAGGGAATGATGCATCAAAGGAGATCGAATGAAGCATATATCACCAAAATTCTTCTCAACCCATCAGCTTCAGACCAAGGGTATTCTTGATGTTCGTAAGATTCGGTCTGATGAGAATCTAGCTGATTTATTTACCATGTCACTTCCCACAAGACATGAGCTTGTTCGTGATATTGGTATGCAACATCAAATAGACCTTTTGTTAAATTGAGGGGGTGATAAGCATTTTAAACTGTACTCTTTTTCCCTTGATCATGGTTTTTGTCCTAATGGGTTTTTCCTGGCAAGGTTTTTAATGTGGTAGTAGGATGTACATCCAAGGGGGAGTGTTATAAATAGTACTATTAGTGGATGTATATCCAATCATCCTTTGGTCTACCTTAGACCTTTTGTTTGTGTAACTTCGTAACCTCCCCAAAGTCTTCATTAGTAAACCTTTGATCTTTTGCTTTCCTACCACTCAAAGGTTCGGTAATGTATACTATATAAGGATGTACAATGGAATGGTAAGGAGTAGGCCAATTACGTCTATCTTGTCTACTATACTCTCTTCTATTCTCTCCTTGTTTTATCAAATCTTTAATTATTATTACTACTGTTTTCAATAATACACAAATAATCTTAACTTAATAATCTTAAAATTAGATAATGCATTATTCGATTCTTAATTCTTTCTATTTAGCAAATGTCTTATATTATTAGTGATGACAGTATTAAAGATTATGCATGAATACTTTTATTCTTATAATAATTAATACAAGTAATAAGTACTAATTTACCTAATATATATTAAAAATATGAAAACATAGTCAATATGGATATCATTTTGTAAAGAAGGATATTTTAAGAATTTTGATATATTTACTTTATTTATATCATTGTTAGTTTAAATTATTAAGATTTACAAAGATATAAAGTTTAATTATTTATATTTGGCATATCATAATTAGAAAGAAAAAAATGGTGGGTCCCACTTTATGGGTTCTTAAATAGTTCTTCCTGAAAAACCCAAAATTAGAGTTATTCCCTCTCTCTCTTCCACCACATATACACCTCATGTTTTTTATTTATTTTTTAGCTAAGAACCCATAAAAACCATTGATAATCATGCTCTAAGAAACTACCACAACACCACAACCACATACCAACTTTTGTTTTGCATCATGCCACTCAACATCTATGATCCGCTTGACACATTCATTGTGGCATGTTTTTACCGGATTATCAACTCGACCTAGCCAAACTCGTAGATGAGTAGGTAGATGACAGTTGATATATTAACAGGGTAACAGGTGGAGCAGATGGAACTTGGTGATGAAAACGATTGATATTCCATTCAATCCATTAACATTCCTACTTTCTCGTCTTTGCAAGTGCAAAATCATAGTTCTTGACTAAACTTGATCTACCTGTAACCATTAACAAGGTACATGGTACTCAACATATCATTCAAACCTCCGTCTACATATGTATATATGCATGTCCATGAATATCATTATTTGAAACTTGAGTACGATTAAGTGGAGCCATTCTATCTATAAGAACTGGGACACATCCAAGAATGAAATGCTTACCAAATTTTAGATTTTGACATTGCATTGTGATCATACTCTCCAATGAACTGATATTTTTTTATATATGTGGGAACTCGCAGCGCTTTGAGTAAACCCTCGGGTGATAAATTCAGTCAAAAAGGGGTGGGTTTGAAGGATTTGAATTTAGGACCTCTCTTACTACCATACCCCACCCTCAATTAACTCAAATAGCCAGTTAGCAAGGGCTGAGCAAATGGGGGACAAAGAGAGCAAAAGACCTTCAACTTTGCTAAATTACACAAAAATATAATTTAAATTGTTTTTTAACAAATTTTCACATAAAATCTCTAATTATATGTAATTGTATCCATATTACCTTTAATTTTAATTTATAGCCCCGCCCTAAGACCCTATTCTTTTGTCCAGCATTCAGCTAGTTTATGTATTAACAGCTGGATTGATCAGCTCAGCTCATTCTTTTAAAGTCAGTCATTAGTCAATATCAGCTAATATCAGCTATCAACTAGTAGCTACTTAAACTCAAAGTGTCTCTCATGTTTAACTGATTTGACATGTTTGAGTAGGGTGACTAGGTAGCAATTTGGGTCAATCTTTCGGGTTCGGTTCGGTTAGGTTTAGTTCGGGTCAGTTTTGAACTATATAATATTCAGCTCGGGTCAGACTGGGTCAGGTGAATTTGGTTTTTCGGGTTTAGTTTGGGTATATGATGTTACGGGTTAGTTTGGATCGATTCAATTGTATTTCGGTTTGGGTGATTTTCGGCTAGGGTGGTTTTGGTTTGGTTTCCTATGGTTCGGGTTAGTCAATGGTGCATTTAGTTTTTTCGGGCTATAAGTCTAATTCGGGTGAATTATTTAAGTTGAGCTAAGCCGATACAAATTTGTAAATGTCATATTAAAATAATCATTTTTTTCATTTACGACTATATATATCTCAATAAAATTAGGCTAAGTTAACTACTCATGAGGTAGAAATGGATCAAATTGAAGGAACATTTTGTATGTAGTGTGATTGTAGGATCTAAAACTGTATTCACCAATTCAAATCTAATTTTGTAAATTTATTCCCATTATAAAAAAATCCTTCCTCATCGCTCATCATCGTTTCTTCATCCTCATTATCAGCTTCACTCTCATCTTCTTCGGAACTCATAACTAAGTCTTCAATAATGTCTTCATCAAATGCTGACCGCTCTTGTCCCTTCACCTTTTTCTTTCCACGCTTTTCATGTCCCCATACTTTGTTATCCTTTCTTTGCTCAGCTTAATAGTGGTAAACTTTTTATTTTATTTTTATAATAAAGTAGGTAACATAACATTCTTGTTAGTGTGCTTTGATGATAGATATTCTCTGGTGACAAATGTATTGTTGAGGAATCAAAGTATATTTGAAGACAACTAGATATTAGAAATAATAATATTATTTTATGGTTTGGTTTAGTGTGGATTATTATCGATTTATCTTCGATTCGGGTTGCTTTGGGTTTTTGGGTGATTATCGGGTTTCGGGTGACTATGGTTTGGATAGTTTCTGTTTGAATGTTTTCGGTTCGGATGATTGTGGTTGAATTTCGATTCTATCAAATCTCGGTTCAATTTGGTTTGATTCGGTTCATTGTGGGTTTCGGGTCATTTTTTCATTTGTCCATATAATTGAGAATTGGATTTCGATTCAGTTTGATTTGACTCATTTTTTCGGGTTCGGATCACTTTTGGCACCTCTAAGTTCAACTCATTCTTTTAAATTCAACCATCAGTCAATATCAACTAGTATCAGCAGTCAACTAGCAACTCATAATATGCAAAAAGAATGGGGTCTTAGTTAGGGCCAATGAACTAATATCAAAAGTAGCTAAGATGAATTATAATAGGTTAAACGTCATGGATAATCTGAATTCGTACTCTTCTCTGATCAAAATGTTTGCTTGGTACTAACTAGGCTAGAATCAGACTTTGCTACTAGTTAAAAACCACCCATAATGTAACTGTCGACCTACCAGCCTTGAGACTCGACCGTCTTCTTTTACCTCCTTTATGTCCTCTGTAATACTCTTTTTAAGCAAAAATATTCTATTAAAATATATAGTTCTATGATCATTCGCATTAATGTATTAAAGAATCTGTACAGTACACGCCACATATCTGTGTCGGTCTGGCTATCTCTTTGTCAACTACGAATCGAAAGACGCCATTCCAATTTGCAGGTGCGACCAGCTGGGTTCGAAACTGAAGACGATGAGAAGTGGGTGGATAGAATTGTTTTTTGTGGAAAAAATGGTAGAAAGGATACAAAAGGGGGAAAAATCAAGGTAAAAAAGAATAGGAGCGTGACTCTGAATTTACGAACTTATTTTAGTTTGATATAATAACCCACTGGGTTTTGCTCCCTTGCTTCCGACTACTGTATTAAAGCATCTCTCTGATCATTCTCCAACTTTCTCCCGTCTCTCTATCTCTCTCTCTGCTTATTCACATTTCACTCTCTTCCGGACCTTCTGCTCCTTCCAAACCCAAGCAAGTATCTCACCTCTTTCTTCTCAGCAGAAGACAGACTTCCAATTTCGCTCTCTTTTCTCCTCAGATTGCTTTCCCTTCTGAATGGTGGGTTGTATTTCATCCGGACCAATAACAATTGTTACCACATTTCTGCACTTTGTCGTCTTTATGTAAATTTGGGCTTCCAGCAATACGATCCCAGCAGTGAGCATGGTTTTCGTCCGCTGATCTGTATCCTCTTCCTCTCACATACCTTTTATCGTCCATTTAAATTAAAGGTATAAGTCAGTCAGGCACTCACCCTCGTTTTGCGCTCTCTCGTCTCCGTGTTCCGCTTATAGGTGTTCGTACACTGCGGTCCAGTATAAACTGTAGCAGTGGTAAGTTGGTGACAGCGCACGAAATAATTCTTTCTTATTTGAGCTTCAGATTCTGTTTTCTCCGCGAAGTGGGGTTTTTCGTAGATTTTGGAGACTCTCATCCTAGCTTATGATTTTATGGTATTAATTTTGTTGAAATCATGCCATCCTCAAGGGTTTTGTTTTCTGAAGGTTTTTCTCTTTGCTTATTGTTTCTACTGTAATTCTCACATGGATTTTGTTGCACTTCTTATTTCTTTATTATCTACTGCGAGATTCAATTCAATCGTCATGCCATTGCAGCAGCAGAATTCGGGGGAGGTGCAAAGATTAGGTTTCTGTATTGGTGGCAATATGACCGAAGAAACGGCAGATGCCAAGCCATTCTCCATCAGGTAATGTGCTACTTTCCTCTTGCTATATAAAATCACGTGCTTAGCTGCTAAACTTTTCTCCGATTTCTTGACAATTCTTTCAATTTCAAACAGTGAATTCACCATACAAGTAGTTAGTATGGTAGGATCGTGTTTAGACAGTTCTGAATGGTGCAGGGTTTTCTTGACGCGATGTAACTAATGTACGATGAAATCTAGCTAGCTAGCTAGCTATTAGAGGAATATGAATATACCTATGTTGTTTCTGTCCACACCTGCAATTTTACCCATTAAGATGTTAAGTTTTTTCTGCCTCTTCTGCTTTGTTACCATTATCAAAACCCTATCTTAATTAACTTCACATGCATTATGTCCAATTCTGTCTCCCGCTTCCTCTTTGTAATTTATTTCCTGATCAGTATTTATTTCGGTTTGTATATAATGCTGTGTTATCAATAATTCAACCCCGGCTATTACATACATCTATGATTTCATGTCAAGAGTTACAGCAATCCACCGACTTCTCACTGGAAGCATAATTTGTCTCGTAATTCTATATTACCGACAGGCATTTCGTTTGCGGGCAACGCCAAAAGGACATTGCTCAAAACTGGCCATTTCCGGAGAAATATCTCAAACTGTGTCTTAACAAAGGGTTCTGCTGCCACATTCTCCCACCCATTGGAGCTGGAGCATCTTGTATCCCCACACACCATTCATCATCAGATAGAGAAAAGCTCGCAACAATGGAAACAGAAACCAATATAATCTGCACCCAGACATGCGGGGTTGATTTAAACACTAGACACAATAGTAGTGCTGTTATTGAATTAGAAGGAGCAGAATATGCAGCGTTGGATCATCTATCTATGCAGATGAACCGGTTGTCAATTTCCATGGATGAAGATGAGCAAGATGGACATGTCTGCCCAAGTTCACGGGATGAAACCAATAGTAAAACTGAAGCATTATGGAATCATCACATGTACATGAAGAAAAATTCAAAGACTAATAACTTCAGGGTGTGTAATGATGATGACAAGTACATGAAGAATTCTTCTAAGGTTGTTCACTCCAGGTGCAGTGGTGGGAAAAGGAAAGGTAGAACCAAGAAGAAGTCGCTGGCAGAGATTTTCGCAGTGGCCAAGCACTGTGTTCTAGACGGTTTTGATAAAGTACTTTATGTATCATCTGGTGATTCTTTCACACCCTGCAGCGAGGGAGACTACTTGTCTGAAGAAAAAGAGGCTCCAGAAGCTGTTGTTGGTGCCAATAGTAATAATAATGGTGGGAATTCTAAATCTAAGTTTACAGAGGATTCATTGTCTAAGAAAAAGAAGAAGCACCAAAGGTGTAGGGATAATGCAGCAACTGATATGTATAGCAAACCACCCATCAAAAAGAGCCGCTTGGGAGCAGCAGCTCGTGCAAGTACACTACCAAAGGATCAAAGTTCTATATATTGGCAACAAGGAAAGTTGATGAGTCGTTCTTGTAAATCATCAGAGGTATGTATACTGGCTTTCTTTCTCCGCCATATCAGTCCCTTCTCAACTTGCAATTATATATTTCATATTGCCTGATTTTCAACTAGATGATGATGATGATGATATATACATGATTGATTAATACTTCTTCTCCTACTCCAGATATTGCATAGGATTAAGATCAAACCAACTGAGTTTAGTGCTTTGTACATCTCAAACTGTCTGTCTCTTGCAATTTCTCAAGCAGTACTCTAGTGATGGTATCAGTCATGTATGATGAATGCTCCTTAAATTTTGTGTGCGTGTAATTCCCATCGGGCGTCTCATATTGTGCTTCTTGAAAACAGAAACCTAAAGGATACAAAAAGAAAAACCCAGAAATTTATGGTCAAGTACAAATCAGGGAGTTCCAAGATCACCGTGCTTAATGAGGGGATTTGAAGCTGGGATATTCATTCGAGAGGAGTACCATGCTAGTTGGAAAAGGGGAACAAAATTGAAAATGTGAAGGGCTAAAGCTCCTACTTGAGCGTAGCTAACTTTCTTTTAGTGGAAGACGATCGCACTTTGCGATGCACTGCAGATGTAACTTGTGTAGATTGTACACTTAAAAGAAAAAGCCCTTTTGGCTGCGAGGCATATAAGATAAAAAGGGCAGATGATGATGTATTTGAGCTGATGTTGAGAATCATTTGAAAAAGGTTTGTCATGGTAGAATCTCACCAAGTCTCTTGTTGTATTCCCATCCAAATCGTACAACATCAATTGAATAGACGGATGCTCATGATGGACACTTATTATCTATTGCTATGATTTTTAAATTGAACATGTCATTGGGTCCATTTCATGACAGCTATATTGTCTATTTTTTTTTTCTTTGTATTCATTAGATTACTATTAACGGTTAACGTTGGATAGTTGCCACAGTTATTTTATCAAACGGAGCCACAGAGTCCATAATTTTGATAAAAGTTTATAAAGTCAAACCGTGTAAACTATGTATATATTAACTTATTCTCTCATAAATTACAAGCTTATAATAACACTTACGTGTTTTTTCATAAACAAAGGATATATTAATTAAGCTAACATTACATACCTAGAAGACAACTAAGCAAAGATAAAGCTTGATTTTTGAAAGATAGAAGACCTTCCACCTTCCTAAAAGAACCAATCTTATCGACTAAATTTTTTGAACCGCTTGAAGGAGTTAGTGTTTTTAGTTGATTAGGAATACGATAATGCTTCCAACAAAACCCCATATACCACAAGCAAAATCACCACATAACTCGGTGGCAAGTCAAGAAATTTCATAAACAGCAAACCAAGAACTTTTAAAAAATGTTTAAAGCAAAAGATAGAGCTAGATCGAGAGACCCCCAAACAGGACACGTAACCGCAATTACTAGCTATCTGAGTTGTGTCCAAAACAAAGTAGCTAGGAAGAATATTCTTAGTCCCCCATGGTGATTCGGGGTTGAACCCATAATCGCCTAAACTGGATAGGTCTCCTCCACACTCCGCCCTTCGCCAATTTTTACCGGCCCCATGATAAGCTCCTCGATGGTGATATACCACTACGAATCAATCTCCTGCTTCCACACTGAACCGCCCTTGGCCATCTCTATAGACACCGAATCACTGCTTTCATTTATGTTCATGTCTTCTTCCTCACACATGGGGATCGAAGATTTTACCACCAACACCCATCTCATCTCCATATGCCTGTTCATTAGAAACCTCGCACATGGGTAAGATTTCTCCACGTGTCTGTTACATCTTTTTCCACTTTGTTTCTTCTTCACCCGTAGCAAACACACATGCAAGTGGATTTTTGTGCAGGACTCTACCGATTCGGAACGGCAACGCACCTCACTTGGGGAAATCCATTGACAATCGTCAACCGTGAAAACTTGTAGATTGCCATAGGCTTGGTCAGATGGAAACTTAGCTGCGGATTCAAAACGGCAACGCACCTCACTTTTGGGGAAATCCATCGACAATCGTCAACCGTGAAAACTTGTAGATTGCCATGGGCTTGGTAACATGGAAACTTAGCTACGGACACTACCGATTTAGAACGGCAATGCACCTCAACTGGGGAAATCCATCGACAATCGTCAACCGTGAAAACGTGTAGATTGCCATGGGCTTGGTCACATGGAAACTTAGTTGCGGACACCTGATTGATCCAGGGTAATTGCCGCGTAGAACTAAACTTTGCATAAACATTTTTCTTATAAAAACCGCCAAAACAGAAAGAAAAAAAAAGAAAGGAAAAAAATTGAATATTTCCCTTATATAGTACTAAACATAACTAAGAATAAATTAGGACATGCAAAGAGAAATTTACAGATAAAAACAAGCGGAAATGAAGAAGAAAAAAGGAAAAATGAAAAACACACCGATCGAGAAATACAAAGAAGCAAAAGGAAACTAGAAAAAGAAGTAAGAGAAGAGAATGAGTAAATTGTCGGATTAATTAAGAAGCCATTCCTGACAAGATGTTAAATCTTCGTTGAAGGCAACATGGTTCTAGATAACAATGGAAACAAAGGAAGAGAGGTGGAACTAGAAAAGGAAACTATCGTCTAAGAGAGAACTACTCTCACCTAAGAGAGAACTGGTTTACATACACATCTCAACTCACAACTCCTAGTCTTACGTGTTTGGTCTTCAGTAATATTTTACGTTTTAGCTCATGTGTACGGATATTAAGAAGGAACATAATTTATCAAACTACAAATTTTTCTATCTTCTAAAACTACTCATATTCCTAAATTCTCTATTTATTGGCTGAAACAATAAAATGCGGCTAAAAATCACCCAACAAAAAAGAAAATTTTGATAAAAAACAAGATATCAATATTTCAGGACAAAATTCAGTTCTTAGAGCATTATTAGTAGATGTAAAGAGTTAGAATAAAAAAATGGAATATATAGGTTGAAGAGAGACCAAGGAACTCTAAGCAACCCATAAAATAAGTTCACCTTAGTGTCCAGTTATGACATGCCAAATGTCATGGAAGTTTATATATTTTCAAATGTTAATATTTTTAAAATTACTGATGATATAAATAAACTAAATATATCAAAATTCATAAAATCTCATTCTCTACAAATGAGATCCATATTGACTATGTTTTCATATATTTTAAAATTAAGTAAATTAGTACTTAATATTCTGTATTTTGATGATATAAAAATGTAACACGAAAATAGACTTAATATTTATAATATATGATAGAATAAATGTTATTGTTTCAAAAATATATTAAACTATAATCATAAATAAAATATTAAGCTAAGATTATTTTATGTATAATTGTCAATAGTAGTGATAATAATTAAAGATTAATGTTTGTATTCTTATAATAATTAATAAGTATAAAGTAAAAGGATATGATAGATGGAGAGAGTTAGGGCATTCACAATGGTGTGCATTCCATCCATTTGTGTCAGTAAGAAATTTAAAAAATTTATTCCACAAAGGTGTCCACTTATTTTTCTTTCTCATGTGTTCTTAACTAAGAACCTCATCTTTATGACACTATAGACCCCACCAGTGCGGGTCTCTCTTTTTTATATCTCTCATCCAAATAATGATATGTTATTGGTTGTTCATTAAGAAAGAAAAGATTAAGAAATTTTGATTATTGTAGTGAATGATATTTGGATAGAGTTTGTTGAGGAATAAAATATTATTTTACTATGACACGATACATAAAGATCTGCTAAAAAATATTATGAGTAAATTACTGGAAACTTTCTTGAGGTTTTAGGATAATAGCGGTAACCACCTTGTGTTTATCATAATTATTGGTAACCACTTTGAGGTTACGGTATATGTGGTTATGTGCTCCTGGACTATAGCTCCATTAAGAAATCGTTAACCTTTTGCTGACTCAGCTTATTCATTAAATGATGTCAGACTGGCAAAAACACTGCTTAATCAGCATCGTCTAAGTCTCTCTCATCCACTGCTATTTTCCTAAAAACAACAACCCTAACCCAGAAATTGTCTACAACTAAGAACATATGCTTCCTTAAGTGCTTCGTAGAAGAAAAATAACCTCCTAAAAACGCGTAGAAGATTTGGAGTATGATCATATTATATGAGTTAGGGTTGACGGTTTTAGGAAAATAGCGGTAGGATGTGAGAGACTTAGACGATACTGATTAAGTAGTATTTTATGTCCAACTTGACATCATTTAGTGAATCAGTTATCCGGTTAGCAAAAGGTTAATGATTCCTTAACAGCAGGGGCGTCTCTGTCGTTTAAGGGGCCCTGTGCTAAATGGTTTAAATGAGGCCCATATAAATTAATTTTAATATAAAGTATAAAAAAATTAGTTTAATTGTATCACAATTTTATATTTAGAAATTGAATACTGTTATATAAAGATAAATTATTGCTACAAACTAAAAAAGGTACACTAGTATTTTAAAAAGTTATTGATTACTAAGTATTTTTTTACCAAGAGAACAATAATTAATCGTACCCATAAAATAAATTATTTACTTATTCATTTTTAAAAAAACTAAATAATGCTGAAAATATACAATTTATTATTAAGGATTAAATTGTGTACTTTTTTCTCTTTAAAAAAAATTTATATAAACTTTAAAAAATAGAAATCCTAAAATATGGGGCCCCTAAAATTTAGGGGCCCTGTTCCACAACACCGTCTAACTATGTTAAAAGTCGCCCCTGATTAACAGTATTATAGTTCAGGGGCTTATGATTAGAGATACCGTAAACTTAAATTAATTACTAATAATTATAATAAACACGGTAGGCATCTGTATTATCCCAAAACCTCATAGAGGTTTTCTCGTTTTTTACACAAATATTATATGAATGAGCTGTTTCATGTAGGTAAAAAAATAAACATTCTTAGAGAGAAACATCAAAAAGAGTGGAGGAAGCCGATAATTGTCATCTTAGTACGCGCTAATATTGGCGAATGGAGGGTAGTGTCACAGTTTTTAATCCCAGGGGCGATGGCCTGAGCCCGAACCCAACTGACCACAAGGAACTCATGTAGTGGAGGTCGCCAAGTGTTACTCAATGCAAGGAGGACTTGGAAGCTGGGCATGCCAAGTTAGCATGTGGGTGTCTTGGGGCTACGCACACAAAGGTGCAGGCCGTGTCGCTGAGAGCTGGCCGTGACACGCGGGAGACAAGTGATGGGTTCGAGGCTCTGGCACTTGGTCGAAACGCTGAGGTAACCTGACGAGGTTATGCAAGTAATGAGTTTGAGGCTCAGGTACTTGGCAGTGAGCTAGGCTCACCTTGAATGCAAGTGGGTGTGACTGGTCTTTGTGACTGGGTTTGACTAGTGACGGTTGGTCCATGAGGGATCATGCAAGTCACTTGCAAAGCCAAGTTGACACTAGGTGTCATAGGCAAAGAACAAAGGAAAGGGAGATGCACAAGCTAAAGTTTCCATCTAACCCTAAGTGATATTATGGCTTAGTCTTGACTGGGTTAAGACAAGCTTACAACGGGGCCAAGTTAACTTTGACAAGCACGACATCCTAAGTCACGGGCGCTGTAGTGCTAGGCACGGGCGTTGGCTATGACTAGGTGTGCGGGGCAATGTCGAGTGACAAGGGGCAACGACACGGTGACAAGGTTAAGGACATGTTCTAGGGGCGCTGGGTGATGCCAGGCCAAGCCTAGACATGGGCCAAGAGCTAGTTTACGGGTGTGTCAAGATGCGCGGGCAATGCCAAGGTGTGGGTGCTAGGCGCCAAGGGCATGCTTGGGCAAAGGCGCCGCGATGTCGAGACAAGGCACGAGCACGCGTTGCCAAGACACGGGCGCTGGGCGCTAAGGTGTGCTTGGGCGCGCGGGGACTCGCTGCGTGCGCTGGGCGCTAAGGCAGCAACGAGGCACACGGAGCACGGGCGAGCGCTGGGCGCTAGGTGTCGTGTCACCCGAGAAGCCCTAATTTCTAGGGTTTGCCCGAAAGTCCTGGAAATGCGATTCGGTTGCTATTTTTGTGCTCCCTTCGGTTGAGATCTTCTCCACGAATATCTCCACGACTTCAGGAATGTTCTTTGCTAATTATATTGGTGGTTGCAAGGTTGGTTAAGGGCTTCAGTAAAAATTGGATTTTTACTGGGGTTGTTATCGCATGTGAATATTTACTACGGTAAACTTCGGAATTGCCTTAAGACTTTTACCTATGTGGTTATAAGTCAAAATCGAACATTATGGGAGAAGTCCTAGCTGCCGGTTATCTTGTTAAGTGGTTGCGATTTTTGTGCAAAGGTGGTTAAAGGCCTTTCCACAAATTTAGGAGGTTGTTAAAGTGAATCTAGACACTTTTAACTCCTTGTAAAATAGGCCATGAGAGATAAAAGCAAGTTGGATTATCAAGTGGGAAAAGATAAATAAAAAGGAGGAGGTTGAGATATTCTCTCCTTCCTTGCGCAAGTAATTAAGGGTGATTCCTAACTAACTTAATTATTTATCTTTGCGGTTAATATATTTATCTTGTGTTGGAGATAACTGTGGCTGACTCATTTTATTTAAATACAAATGGGGGCGGCACAATTATAGGAAGGAAGGTTATGGATTCGGTTGTGATCTTCCTTGGAGGAAGGCGCCACAATTTTAGCTAACAAATAAATAAAAGCTCTTTATCTTAAAGATAAATATGCCGCTTATCTAGTAAGGTTGTTAAGATTCTAATTTCACTCTCTCCCTTATAAATACAAGGCGAGAAGGCTCTTAAAATCATAATACAAACCGAGATTGAAAATCTAGAGAGAATCCATTATACTCATTATCTTCACGCCAACACAAAGAGAGAATAAGAGAGAAAGGTTGGACCTTAATCTCTAATTCAAAACCGCAAGAGAGAAAGAAAGAGAGCTTGGAGTTCTATTTCTTAATCCCACAAGAGAGTTCGATTGTTCAAGGCAAAAGACTCAACCCTTGCTAGAGTCCGAAGAACAACGAAGTAGAGTTCCCTTCTTCCCTCCTTGTTCTCGGATTGGCAAGTGGTAGGAGTGCCAAAGGAAGTAACCAACGCTAAATTCGCCGTGTTGTCTAGCTCCAAACCTACCAACAGGATTTGGTGGTTGAAGAGGTACACAGTTTGAAGGTTAGCAAGTCAAGCTGTGGGCAGTTTTGCATTCAAGTTCCTCTTCTTTGTCCAAGGCGCAACGTGCATGGTTGCGAGTGACGGTGTTCACAAAAGGTGTTGACTTGGCTCGAACCGATCGAAAGGGGGTTGAGGCTGATCAACTTGGGCGTAAGTTGAGCCGGTCATAGCGACTATTTTTTCATGTGACAGGTAGTATATTACTGTCGCTGAGGTATATGAAAAGAAAAAAGAAAAGATCAGAAAAATCCGCTTTGTACGTAAACTAGAGGTGTTTATGTAAAACCGGAACCGCTAAACTGGAACCAGAACCGGTGAAACTGAAACTGAAAACCCGGTTAACTGAAGTCGTTTGCCGGTTCGGTTAATTGAATCATTTGGTTTCCCGATTTCACACTAGTGGAAAAAATGTTTTTAACCACGGTTATTTTGCCAATATACCACGGTTAGGAACCGTGGTTTATGCTCACGTCGTATATTCACAAATTGAGATAAACGACGGTTCATAACTGTGGTTTAAAGTGAGCGAAAAAACCACGGTTTGTCGAAACCGTCGTTTAAGACCCCTTCTCCCGCGAACATTCACTGACTTTATACCACGGTTGTGAGTCTGAACTGTGGTATATAGTGCATTATAAATGACGGTTTTACTTAAAACCGTGGTATAAAGTCTATAGAAATCAACAATAAACCACGGTTATATGTAGAACCGTGGTTTATAGTCTACGATTTTTTTCCCAGTTCGCCGGCGCTTTAGCGCCGCCGCCTTCGATGTAATTTCTCAACAGAGAGCGCAAACAGAAGAGGATGAACAGGCGAGAACATGTATGTTACTTGTTTGTGTATTAGGGTTGCTAAATAATGAGTGAAGTTACATTATGTTCCTTGTTCGTCGGTAGGTTGCAAAATTACCGTGAATGAGAGAGGGCGAAGCGCCGGTTAGGGTAGCACAAAATTACCGTGAAAAACAAGAGGCGCAGAGCATGTCATTGTTCGCTAGTGTGGGTTGCAAAAATTACTGTGAAAAACAAGAGGCGCAGAGCATGTCATTGTTCGCCGGCGATTTACAAAAATTACAGAGGCGCAGAGCATGTCCATGTTCGCCGGTTAGGTTTGCAAAAATTACAGAGGCGCAACATGTGTTCCTTGTTTTCCAGTATGGCGAAGAGCATGCATGTTCGTCGGTGGGTTGAAAAAATTACAGAGGCGCAGAAGAAGAAGGAGAAGAGTTGCAAAGCATCCTTGTTCGACAGTGTAGGTTGTAAAAGAGTGAGGAGAAAATATATATAATAAGAGAAAGAGAAAGAGCCGCGTTAATTTTCGGCGAAAATTTGAATTCCCGCTTAGACTATATACCATGATTCTAACAAGGAACCATCATTTAAAGTTTGTTGACCACGACTAAAAACGACGGTTTGGACAAAACCGTGGTATATAGAAACCCTATATACGACGGTTCTCCAAGAACCGTGGTATATTCACTCCGACTTGTACTATATAGTATATACCACGGTTGCCCTGAAAACCGTGGTATATAACTAACCTATATACGACGGTTCCGGAAAAACCGTGGTATATGCGCTCTGGTATGCACCTTAAACGACAGTTTCTATTAAAACCGTGGTTTATAAACTTTAAACCACAGTTTTCCATTTAACCGTGGTTTAAACGCCGTCATTAAAAACATTTTTCTACTAGTGTCAGTTCCGATTATGGTTATTAATTTTGATTAATCCGGTTAACGGTAAAAACCGTTTAAGCGTTTTTGATTTTTTTGAGTATAAGTATAAACTATATAGTTAATTATTAGATTTATCAAAAATAAATATATACAATTATATAGTTAATGGTTACAATTATACCAAAAGCAATAAAATCTTATCCAAATCGGCGGTTAAGCGTTTAATATCGCACTAATACCGGTAAAACCGCACATTGTTTACTAATTATAAGAAAAAAACACATAAATCTACATCATCTCGGTTAACCGTTAAACCGGTAAACCCACACCGAAACTAACGGTTAACCGGTCCCGGTTAACCGCTTCTAAATGAACCGGTTACAATTATCAAATTTGACCGGTTAACCGAAAAGTCGGTTAACCGATTATGAACACCCCTTACCTTAGACCTGGCAATTCGGGTCACTCGGTTCGGGTTCGGTTCGGTTCGGTTTGGGTCAATTTGTAGATATTCACTATTCAGTTCGGTTCGGGTCAGGTTATCTGGTTAAAATTAGATTCGGGTGACTTTGGTTTGGTTGATTTCGGGTATTGATTTTCATATTTTGATCCAAATTCTTTTAATATAGTGTTACTCTTGATGAAGATTGCTATTGTGTATTGGTTGGTTATACATAACAAATTGGATGTCAATATTTTTAATGTTAATTTTTAACTATAGATTCATTATTTGTATTGGCCAAGTATAAATTTAAAATTTGGTGAATCAGTGGTCAATATTCGGCACTCAACGCCCAGTCTATCCCCCTCCCCCAACGCCCGACACTATGCCTGTGCCTCCTGCCATCCCGCTCCCGTCATACCCCGCGCGCGTCCTGCGTCAGTGCCCGTCATCTTGATCGAGCGTCGCGCGCCCATGCCAATCCATCACCACCTCGCGTATGTACCCTTATGCTTTCATCATCACCTCGCGCCTGTGACTTCATGTTGTGTGTGCGCCGCCTATCACTGTCTCACGTGCGTGCCTCGTGCGAGCATCCTCCAGTAGCTTATCGCTCCCAGGCAGGGGTTGTCCCTTTATCTTCTTATTTGGTCATTTTTAACCCTAATTTAATTATACATATAAATATATTTAGTGAGATATAAGTTTTGTAATCTTTATTCTTTTATGATATTAATAAGAAACCTAAGTAGTGATGTGATGATATATACACATACACGCACAAACCATTCCTAAGCTTGGTTTTGTAATCTTTATTTAAGTAAGGTGTAAGTTTTGTAATCTTTATTCTTCAATATCTATACACCAATCGTGGTTAGTATATTTCGTAATTGAAAAGTTTATACGTTTTATAATTAAAACTTCATCAACATTCAAATCAATTTCCTTGGACACGACAAAAGGTAAGAATTGTAAAAATGTAATAAAAACATTAATTCTAGTCAATTCGGTTCGAATAAATTCGGTTCAGGTGGATTCGGGTATATCAAATTTTGGTTTGATTCAATTTGGGTTTAGTTCAGCTTGGATTTTCAAGTCACATTTTGGATCACATTATTCTATTAAATTCAAGTTTGAATAAGGTTGGATCGGGTCGATTTTTCTGGTGGTCAGGGTAACTCTACAAGGTCTAGTGTAAACCATGTAGGCTCTGTTCGGCATGGCTGTTTTGGCAGCATAAATGCAGCATATTTGACAGCAGGAATGCGTTGGCATAAATGCAGCATATTTGCTGGCAGGAATGTGCTGGCATAAATGCAGCTGTTTTGAAAACGGTTGTTTGGCAGTGCAGCATATATGCAACATGTTTGGTTAGTTAGTTATATGTAGTGCGCTTACCGTTTTCGTATTACAATTATAATTTATTATATTACACTATGTAACTTTATTTTGTTAGTAAAAATAGATAAAATAATTCACAAACAATAAAATTTTTATTTCTATTATTTAAGCAAAACTTGTAACTCCTAAACAATATTTTTTTATTATCTAAATTTTATAATTCTTACAAATATAAAAGCGTAAAAAAAGAGAAAAAACGTTTCAAATTTTCTGATAATGTTATGTAATTTATTTAGTGAATTATAACTTTTAATAATATAATATTTTTGTAACTTTGTATGTTAATAAATTTATATGAATTCATATTTCTATATACTATTTTAATATTTTAATTTATATATCAACAAGTGTGTATATTTATTCGTTTTTTTAATTTTATTAATCTATGTGGTATTATAAATAATATATTATGGATTTGTATTATAAATGTGATTTTTTTGTAAATTTGGCTAAAGATGTAGTACTATTTTTTATAAATTATTTAAAGCATTATGTAATTTATAATAAATAAAGTAACTTGTAAAAAATTTCTTTTTTTTAAATCAATAGTTACAGTAGTTGCATTATGAAGTGAGTAAAGAAACGAAAGTGAAAGCACGGAAACGAAAAAGTATCATTTGCTGCAGTCATTTATGCTGACATTTATGCTGGCTGCGTTCGGCTGCATTTCTGTTGGTAGTTTTGTGGTAGTTTTGGTTTGGTTGTTTTGGTTGGTTGTTTTGTGGTTGTTTTGTTGGTTGTTTTGTGTTGGTTGTTTTGTGGTTGTTTTGAAAAATAGTGTTCGGTGATGGCGGTTTCGTCTGTCTGTTTTGAATAAGTTAGTTTTGTGCGGTGCGTTTACCGTTTTCGTTATTACAATTAAAATATTTATATTACATTTTAAAATATTTTTTTGTTAATAAAGTTAAAATATATGTAGATATTCAATTATTGTCTTTATAATTATTATTCTTTATAATATTTTAGTGACAATTAATTTATAATATGTATACATATTAATTTATAAATAAAGTTTTTACATATATTTGAAAAAAATAAAGAAATAAACCATTGTATTTAGAGTAAATATATTAGATGTTATATAAAAATAAAATTTTACGGATTATATATTAGTATTTAATATAACATTTCAAATGTATTAATACTTAAGATTATTTTAATTTTTAATCAAAAAAATAATATCATTTAAATGAAAAGCAATTTTTATAATAATAAAATAATTTACTGTAAGCGAATATATATATAGGTATCACTTTTTTATTATATATTGTTTAATTGTTGATAAAATATTTATTTTAAACATATATTGTAGTTAAAACAATATATTCTATTCAATTAAATTATTTATTGAAATTCAAAAACATAAATTTAAATTTAATACTGGATATGTCAAGAAATGAAAAAATAACGTATATTCGCATATAAAATTATTCTTTAATTATTAAGCACGGTATAAAACATATAATAACTTTTATATACTGACAAACCATAATAGTTTGTACAAACAGTTTTGTAATTAATTATTACTTAGCAAGTTGAATACTTATAATTGATATTTCTGAATCATACTACAAATAGTTTGTACTCTAATAATTTTGATATAATTGAAAGTTTACATCATAATTTTTATTAGTTTGCTATTTTCCTTGTAGAATATTTTATTAGAGTCGATAGATAGTAATAGTTTTAAGAGACTATTTTTCGTATCTAAATAAACAATTTAGAAAAATACTACTAGTTTAAAACTATTATTCTGTATTTTTTTCATTAATTTATTTAGTATACCAATCTTTATAAAATAAACTAAAAATAAAAAGGGAAATAAACTAATTTATAATATATTAATCTATATATTTCAATTTTAATTTAATTTTGTGTCAAATTTAATAATAATATCATTTTAAAATGTAATTATAAATATTGAAAATTTAAATTAATTTATTAAAATTAATTTTTAATAAATTAATTAATATTATTAAAATATTTTTGCCCCCTTAATTACAGTTTTCTGGCTTCGCCTCTGTTTACGGTATTCATTATATTTGCAGCATAAATTGTTGGTTGTTTTGTTGTTATTTTGTGGTAGTTTTATGCTGGTATATTTGTGGCTGTTTTGAAAAATGGTGTTCGGTGATGGCGGTTTGGCATTTTTGTCAAAAATGCCAAAACTCAAAAATGCCACATTTATACCACATTTATACCGTGACCAAACGCAGCCGCTGTCATTTATGCTGATATTTATGTTGTTTTAGACGAATAATAAAAACAAATAAAGGGGTCCAAAATAGTATATACTGTATATTTATACTGTCAAAAAATACGCATATATGCTGCAGGCGAACGCATCGGTAGAGTGGTCCCGTGCAAGACAACTCGCAAATAAATCTCTCCCTGCCCTTTTCAGGCAATCGATCTCAAGTGAAAATGATACTGCTTTTTGCAGCTTTCCATTTTCACTGTCGCGGTCTCCCCACTCCTCTTCTCCCGATTGCCCCCCTTTTTCTGCTTCTCTCCCTTTTGCACTCCTCCGGCTTCACTTGAAATCATCTTCACCAATTTGTCGTGTTTATGGGGGTTATGCTCTGATAACTAGTATTCCTTCTCTTTGCTATTCTGTTGATTTTTCTTGGGTACTATTTGAATTTCCAAGAGGGGGATTGTGGTAGTAGTAGCGGTATAAGCAGAAGAACAAGGAAGAACTACCAAAAATGTATCCCAGATTCATCCAAACCCAATTTCACGACTCGCTGAACATAATGGGTCATCATCACGTCGATGATTTCACTAATTCCAACCTCGCTGGCGGTGCCGGTACCGGCGGTGATCCCCGTCTCGTCTTAACTTCTGATCCCAAGCCCCGTCTTCGCTGGACCGCTGACCTCCATGAACGCTTCGTTGACGCTGTCACCCAACTCGGCGGGCCTCACAGTTAGTATAATGAATTTTTTTTTTCTTTTTGTTTTTTCGTTTGGGTTCTGGCTTTCTGTGTGGCCGTTTATTTCTTTTTTCTTATTTTCCCTTTCTGTGGCCTTTTGGATGTTTTGCCCATGGATTTTCGCTTTCTGGGTGGTTTTTAGGTTCAAATTTTTTGTATTTTTCAGTGCTAGCACCTAGCAGTCCCTTAGACATTCCTGAAGTCTGAAGATAACTGTGATCCCAGTGTTCCGTTTCTAAACCCATTGTTCCGCTTGGTTACTGGTTTTCTGCTTTGTTTTGTGCGTGATAAATGCTACTGCTACTCATTCGTCTCGTTGATAAAGTCACATTGAGAAGGAAAATGTTTGCTTAAAGGGGGGCACTGTGGAATGTTTGCCCTGGAAATAAAGTGTAACTCTTTTCTTCGCTTTTTCATAGTTTTGTAATTTATGATTTTTGTCTATATAGAAATGTGGGTTTCATGACTTAACTGTGAGTATGTGTATCCTATGGTGAGTTTTTTATTTTTTGAAGCAATAACTATCCAAAATATGTAACTAGTGCTATTCTGAAGATCTGGATTTGGGTCACTCTTTGATCTGTGCTAAGGTGCCCACCAAGCTTCTGGATGAATGCCTTCTAGACCGATATGTTGCTCTGATATAATTAAGGACCAGACCAATACAGTACGCCAATAGCATTGACTTTAAGCTACCTTGTGACATCAATATTTGCCGCTTGACATGTTGATGTCAATTTAACGGAAACGTGCAAACTTGTGGGATATTTTGCAGCTGTTTTTTATTGAGTGCAAGGAGCATTTAAGCGTGCATTTTTTATTCCACAATCACCCCCTTCTAAAAGACAAAAAGGGTTAATGTATTGCAAAACAATAGTCCTTTGCATTCCACATTTATATCTCCTAAAACATTTGAAAAGCTTTTAGGATGTTCACGCTTGAACCTATGGAATAAAGTTGCTGTAGGCCAACTTCCTGATCATCTTTTGTGAGTAAACGTTCTCATCGTATTATTGCCAAATCCAAGTATTCTGACGCTCGGCAGTGTATGATTTTTTGCAGAAGCCACACCTAAGGCTATCATGCGGACAATGGGTGTCAAAGGACTCACGCTGTTCCATTTAAAAAGTCATCTTCAGGTTCTCTATGCATTTTTATACTTTGTAGATGAGCGTACACTGCTTCTGATTATTTATTGTTCTAAAAATTGTGATAAATAACTGTGTACATGTTGAATACAACTATGGCTTCTTTGGTTGAATTGCAGAAATATAGACTAGGTAAGCAAACTGCCAAAGAGACGGGTGAGGCATCAAAAGATGGTTAGTTTTATGTGATACTCCTGTCCTGCCAATTTTCATGAGAGTACTAAATTCTATTTCTTGCCATGCGAATGTTGAATCGTCTCGTGGTTAAGTTATGGCATAATATCTCATTGGGTGGAACGAGCTTGTCCTAGAATTTAGTCAAATGGGGGAAAGTAGGAAAAAATAAGCTGCTACTCATTTCGTACCCTTTGGGTTGGTATATTACTATAACAATGTGTGTGAATGTCATTGCAAGGGATTTTGGCTTCAGCCCATCTTGACAGCCCTCACAATAGTAACTCATCAGCAAGCTTGCATAATTCGGAAATGGATGAGTAAGAACTCTTAGAATGTCATCTCTTCTGCCCCACAATTTCAAACAGTGCCTGTTTTCACCCTTGCAACTATCATTTAATACTTCATATGGCAATGTTCTGAAAAGGGGTTATGAGGTGAAGGAAGCATTGAGAGCACAAATGGAAGTGCAAACCAAACTCCATCTCCGAGTGGAGGTAGGTATCAGATAAACCATTTTGCTCAAACCCAAAAGAGCAAGTGTCTTCTTGATGTAGCATTTATCCTTCAAACTTATCTCGAGTGTGAAAAAGTAACTAATCTGAGCTGGTTTTGTTTCTGCTATTAAAATTCCAGGCTGAGAAGCATTTGCAGATTCGTCAAGATGCAGAAAGAAGATATTTGGCCATGCTTGAGAGAGCATGCAAGATCCTCACCGAGCAGTTTGCTGCAGTCTCAATCTCTGATACCAACGCTGGCCAAATCCTCCAAGGGCAAGTGCTAGAGGCTGCAAACCCTGTAATAGCATCTCCCAGAGCGTATCCTTTCCAGGATGACATTATTGGAAGTCTGCTACCTCCTGATGAAGTGCCCTCGGATCTTAACCACCGGAGAAATCACTGCGCTTCTCAAAAGACAGATTTGATATGAGTGTTCCTTTTTAACATGGACTGGGTGGTGTGAAGCTCTTCAGGTGGTGATGTTGTATAGAGAGGGTAACTGTTTGAAGTAGCTTCGATGCTGAAGGTTAAGGGTGTTGCAATCGTCAAAGTTGTGGCGAAATCTGTTAACTTTGGGCATGTGATGGATCTAATTAACCTGTGCAAAATTATACTGCCTGCACATTCAATTGTATCATTACTAGTGTTCGTTGTTAGCTAATCTACCCTGCTGCTGGTGAAGCATTAAGGGAGTAATGTATTTATTTAGGTGGCAGTTCTGATGTATATGTTGAACCTGGATTCTAACTCCTTTGGGACAAAAGTACGTAGTATCTAAGATCATCAAGTGGCCGATGTCGTGTTCGTTCTTATCTCTGTTTATGTTTTTCGTTTGCTAAATTTTATTGAAGTGAGTTTTTATCACCCTGTAATACTAACAATATTATTTAAAGTTAGGTAAACAAGTTCACCTTGCAAACCAGTATAATGTTCTTGGAAAATTTGGGGGAGGAAGATCGTTGCTGCTAACAGTGCAGCAAAACACGAATCTCTTGTCTTATTGTAATGGAAGAAGCTACCTAAATGTCAGGATGAACCAAATAAGATTGGAAGGGATGGGATCTCTGATCATGTTTCCAAGTAAAAGGATGCAATTTTCTGAATAGATAAGTGCGGACGTTTCAAACTTAAACTCCAATTAGTGGGTGAGAGATGTCTTTTAAAACCATGCATGGTTGATTGAGGGCATCTTCATCTGGTTCAGCTTGAATCCAAGATTGGTGGCTAAGACTGTTTTTGAAGATGCAGCTTGCATCCAAGATTGGTGCATCCAACATGGCTTCAGAAGATGGCCCTAATGCATGTCGGCGAGCTCCGTTGGTTACAGTCTTCAATATATGACTCCAAGGACTCCAACAGGAGTGATGGACTAACGAGGAGATGGGGGATCTCAACGAGGCCGTAATTCTTGAGCAGTTTGTGAGAGCATCAATGAAGACCTTATTCTCTTCAAGCGGGAAAGGGAGCGAGAGATTGGAGTGTGACTAACCTGGTTTCTTGAATAAAAACAAACTCAAAAGAACAGTCCTAAATCCTAATGGCTTGGTGGTGGAGTTAACAGTAACTCACCCACTGCCATAACAATAACTAAAAAAAAACTCGTAGGAGATTGACAGCTACAGGTAGATGTAGTAACCTAGCTACATATGGGAAAGAGGGGGAGAGAACGCGCGTACGGGTGAGTGTGAGTGTAGTTATTTTTTTTTTCATTTTTCTATTTTTAATATTTTATTATTCTTCTATCTTTTATCATATAAACTTTAAATTGTTATAACTTTTAATATATAAGTCTAAAATGAAAAAAATTTATATCATTGTACACCTAAATTCAAGCTCTTCAAAACAAGACCAATTATGAATATGTTTTCACAACTTTTTAAAAAATTATTTTTACATATATACAAGATACACTAAAATGATAATATAATTCATTAATTTTGTATTATGATTCATTAAAATTGATATTATGATTCATTAAGTAATAAGTGGTAAATTCGGCGGTTTTAACTTTCCTAGGGTGGGTTTCGGGGTGTTTTGGGGTAGGGTAATCTATTTGGAATTTGTTCTGTACTTTATATTGTAGCAACTAACTCGACAAATTTTTAGGGTTTGTGGTAGCGGGTTTAGGGTCGTTAGACCCTAAACCTGTCACTGTAAACCCTAAAAATACCTTCAATGTTTTTAGCTATCCTAGGGTGTTTTTGGGGTAGGGTAATCTATTTGGAAACCATTCTATACTTTACATTGTAGCAACTAACTCGACATGTTTTTAGGGTTTGTGGTCGCGGGTTTAGGGTCGTAGACCCTAAACCCGCCACTACAAACCCTAAAAATGCCTTCGACATTTTTAGCTATCCTAGGGTGGTTTTGGGGTGTTTTGGGGGTAGGGTAATCTATTTGGAAACCGCTCTATACTTTACATTGTAGCAACTAACTCGACAGGTTTTTAGGGTTTGTGGTCGCGGGTTTAGGGTCGTTAGACACTAAACCCGCCACTACATACCCTAAAAATGCCTTCGACGTTTTTTAGCTTTCCTAGGATGGGTTTTAGGGTGTGTGGGGTTAGGGTAATCTATTTGAAAGTAGTTATATACTTTAATGTGAGAATGTACATATTTTAATGTGGGAATGTACATGTTTTAATGTGATGATGCACATGTTTTAATGTGATGATGTACATGTTCAAATGTGAGAATGTACATGTTCAATTATGAGAATGTATATGTTTTAATGTACATGTTTGTATGACCGTCTGTACAAGCGTTCTTCCTTATATGTACATGTTTTAAGCTAAGGATGTACATATTTAATGATTCGTACAGGTTTTATATGACTATCAATATGTTTTTAATGCGAGGATGTACATGTCTTTACATGAGGATGTACATGTTTTAGTGAACATTTGTACAGGTTTGTATGCCCATCTGTACAAGTTTTCTTTTATATTCTATTTTTCATACATGTAAAAATAAATTTTTTTAAAGATGTCAAAATATATCCATGACTGGTCTTGTTTTGAAGAGTTTGAATTTAGATGAATAATGATATAATTTTTTTTCATTTTGGACTTATATATTAAAAGTTACAACAATTTAAAGTTTTTATAATAAAAAAGAAAAAATTAAAAAACAAAAACAAATGCAAACTTTGGCCTTGGTGTCAAATACGTCTTTTTTTTCTATTTTTGTCCCTCCTGTATCTCTTCATAATTTTTCTAAATTACAAAACTTATTAGAAAGAACGGTGACAATTATAACGGCCAGTCTTGGCTACTGGTGAATGTAGCCAACTGCCTGCCCGGCGCTCCTTTTTTTTTTTGGTTCAACGCCTGTGTTTTTGTTTTTAATTTTTTCTTTTTTATTATAAAAACTTTAAATTGTTGTAACTTTTAATATATAAGTCCAAAATGAAAAAAAATTATATCATTATTCATCTAAATTCAAGTGCTTCAAAACAAGACCAGACATAGATATGTTTTGATAACTTTGAAAAAAAAATGTTTACATGTATAGGTCGTTCTATACTTTAATGTAAGGATGTATGTACATATTTTAATGTGAGAATGTACATGTTTTAATTTGACGATATACATGTTCAAATGTGAGAATGTACATGTTCTTTAATGAACATCTGTACATGTTTGTATGACCTACCGTACAAGTTTTCTCCCTTATATGTACAGATTTTAATCTAAGAATGTACATATTTAATGGTTCGTACAGGTTTATGTGACCATCTGTATCTTTTTAATGCGAGGATGTACATGTTTTTACGTGAGGATGTACATATTTTAGTGAACATTTGTACAGGTTTGTATGACCATTTGTACAAGTGTTCTTTTACATTATGTGCACTATACAGGTAAAAATAATTTTTTGTAAAGTTGTCAAAATATATTCATGATTAGTCTTGTTTTGAAGAGCTTGAATTTAGGTGAACAATGATTTTTTTTTTCATTTTGGACTTATATATTTAAAGTTACAACAATTTAAAGTTTTTGTGATAACAAAAGAAAAAAGAAAAAAGAAAAAGAAAAAGAAAAAAAGAAACAAAAACAAAAACAAAAGGTCGCGCGTCCCCACTCCCGTATCTCTCTCCCAATTCTTGTAAATTACAAAACTTACCACATATGTAACCAAGATAGCTACAGCTACCTTTAGCCAAGACTGATTGAAAAATAAATGAAGGAAAAGAAAAGTGTATATAGGGGAGTTTTTTGGAGGTTGAGTGTAGTTTTTATTAGTAGGAGAGAGAAATAGTTTTTTTCAAAATGTTATAACTTACACAATAAAAGTGCAAAATAAAAAATATATTTTTTACCATTGTTCATCATTTTGCGTGCTCTTCAAAACAAGATGCATCATGGATATGTTTTACTACCTCCGTCCCATCATAGGTGTCTCATTTGCTTTTTGGCACGTTTTTCCACTTCAATATTAAATATATAAGATAAAATAATTTTTAAAAAATAATTTTTACAATATATAGTTTTTCACATAAGGATTTCATTATAAATTTTTTTTTTATAAAAATATATTATTTTACATGTTAAATATTGAAGTCAAACGATAAGCTCAAATAGTAAAGTGGACAAAGTGAATGGGACGGAGGGAGTAGAACTTAAAATTTTATCTGTGAGTGTATATTAAATATTTTTAAAGTGAATCTTATTCATTAGTAAAATGAATCTTCGTTGATAATAAAATGAACCTTATTCATTAACAAAATGAATCATACCCCAAACACTCTAAAACCCACCCTAGGAATGTTAAAAACGACGAATACATTTTTATGGTTTATAGTGCAGGGTTTAACCTGTCGAGTCTGTAACGACGATATAAAGTGTAGACTAAATGAATCATACCCCAAACACTCTAAAAACCACCATAGAAAAGTTAAAAATGGCGAAGACATTTTTATGGTTTGTAGTGCAGAGTTTAGAAACCTTAACCACAAACTCTAAAAACCTGTCAAGTCATTAACGACAATATAAAGTGTAGACTAATACCAAAAAGATTACCTACCACCCCTCCCCCAAACACCCTAATATCCACCCTAGAAAAGTTAAAAACGTCAAAGGCATTTTTATGGTTTGAAGTGTAGACCCTAAACCATAAACCCTAAAAACTTGTCGAGTTTGTAATGATGATATAAAGTGTAGAACCAATGTCAAAAAATTACCCTACCCCCCCCCCCCCCCAACACCCTAAAAACTACCCTAGGAATTCTAATAACATCGAAGACATTTTTATGGTTTGTGGTTTAGGGTTACTGTCGAGTCAGTGACGACAATATAAAGTGTAGAACTAATGCCAAAAAGATTACCCTACCCCCAAACACCCTAAAAACCACCATAGAAATGCTATAAACGTTGAAGACATTTTTATGGTTTGTAGTGCAGGGTTTAGGGTCTAACGACCCTAAACCCGAAACCACAAACCCTAGAAACTATTGAGTCAGTGACGATAATATAAAGTGTAGAACTAATACCAAAAAGATTACCCTGCCCCTAAAACACCCTAAAATCCACCCTAGGAATGCTAAAAACGTCGAAGACATTTTTATGGTTTGTAGTGTAGGACTTAGGGTCTAACGACCTTAAACCCTAAACCACAAACTCTAAAAAACTGTCAAGTTAGTGATGACAATATAAAGTGTACAACTAATGCCAAAAAGATTACCCTACCCCCAAACACCCTAAAAACCACCCTATGAATGCTAAAAACGTCGAAGACTTTTAATCGTTTTTAGTGCAGAGTTTAGGGTCTAGCGACCTTTGATTCACTTTTTAACAACCTTTGGTTCACTTTTCTTAAACTTAAGATTCACAATGAATCTTAAACATGTGTACATACAAAAAAGGAAAAATTACATCCCCCACCCATGACGTTTGGCGAAATTACACACCTCACCCACGAGGTTTCAAAAATTACTTTGCCCACCCATGTGGTTTCCTCTATTTTACATCCGACAACTTTTCTAATATTTGATCAACTTAAAAGATGCTTAAATGTTGTCCAAAATTGATGAAATTTCACATAAACGATGCTAAGACATTATATTTTGGTCTAGTGTGAAATCCAAAGTTTTTTAAGCTCATATGTGATCCGTGGACCCAATTAAACATGTGACATGTCAACGTGTTTTCATTGGATTTGGTATTGGACAAAAATATAACACCTTAGTATCATCCATGTAAAGTTTTATCAATTTTGGACAATATTTAAGGATCTTTTAAGTTGATCAAATATTTGAAAAGTTGGCGGATGTAAAATAAAGGAAACCACATGGGTGGGCAAAGTAATTTTTGAAACCTCGTGGGTGGGGTGTGTAATTTCACCTTACGTCATGGGTGGGGATGTAATTTTCCCTACAAAAAATAAAAAAGTTAATTTATCAAAACATATTCATGTTTGGCCTTATTTTAAAGAGTTTGAAAAATGATGAACAATGGTATAAAATTTATGTTATTTGGACTTATATATAATAAGATACAATATTTTTAAGTTTTATAAAATGATAAAAGTAAAAAAAGACAAAATAACTCCACCTTACGACCTGGATTGGCCTCCGAATTAACCGATTTATTTAATTTATGACACATTTTTCCACTACAATATTAGCATATAAGATAAAAAAAATCATACAACTAAATTTTGTAATACATGAGTTATCTTGTAAAGAATTATTTAAAATTTTAAAATTATTTTTATTTTATATGTTAAATATTAATATCAAACATGAAGTATATTAGACTATCAGCGTGTCGATTGTGCAGACCCATCCGCACTATATTTGGTGCGCTCCAGTCTGGTTGTCGGTCTATTCAGCAGCTGTAGTCTAGTTGGCAGTCCAGTCAATTGCTGACTGGATTACTTTTTATTATATTAACTTTAAATAGTTGTAACTTTTAAAATATAAGTCCAAATATAAAAAAATTATATCATTATTTATCTAAATTTAAACTCTTCAAAACAAGACCAGTCATATATATGTTTTTAGATATTTTAAAATTTATATTAAATACATGTATATATCCATATATCAATGAGACTTATAATTCATAGCATCATTTTAGAGTATCATCGAAAACACATAACATCATTTTAGTGTATCATACTATCAGTTTTAATGAATCATAATATCAAAATTAATGAATCATATCTTCATTTTAGTGTATCATCACAAACATATAAGAATAAAATTTTTTACACATAATACACCACAAAATAATATTTGGTGTGTATGAAAAATACCCGATTCACCATATAAGGTTTAAAATACACTATACAACAATAATAATACACTACTAAACAATAATGATTTTTATCGGTTCCGAAGTTTGTTATCTAATTCATCACGTATTAGTTAAAGAATCATAATATCAATTTTAATGAATCATACTATCAAATTAATGAATCATATCATCATTTTAGTGTATCATCGCACACAGATAAGAATAAAAAATTTTACACAATAATACACCACAAAATAATATTTGGTATGTATGAAAAATACACGATTCACCATATAAGGTTTAAAATACACCATACAACAATAATAATACACTACAAAACAATAATGATTTTTATCGGGTCTGAAATTTATTATCTAATTCACCACTTATTAGTTAATAAATCATAATAACAATTTAATGGATCATAATATCAAACTAATGAACCAAAACATCTTTTTAATGTATCATCATAACATGTAAAAATAATATCTTTTTAAAGTTGTTAAAACATCTTCATGACTGGTCTTATTTTGAAGAGCTTGAATTTAGATGAACAGTGATGTAATTTTTTTAAATTTTGGATTTATATTTTAAAAGTTAAAAATCATTCAAAGTTTTATCATTACTTATATGACACATAAGCAATCCAATCAGCACTGACTGGGATTGTCACATACTACTGCCGCACCGTATTAGCTATGGGTGCGCCGCAGCCTCTAATTTGCCTTAGACTATATGTTTTCTGCATTCCTCTTCGTCTCCTTTAGTACGAGCCAATTGAATTCAAATTTGTGGAGCAATTTAACTGAGTACTTTCTTTTGGGTAAATAACTGATAATACCTTTTGTTCAACCTCTTTGTTGTCCTTCACGGATTTTGGTCATGTGCTGCAGTCACTGCTTGAGTGCTGCAAAAGAATAACTACCGCGTGACTAGTAGAAATTCGCCGGAGGTACAAAGTGAAGATCACCCGCCTATTAATATGTTAAGCCAACATTAATATGATAAAATATGTACTCCCTCCGTCCTGAATTGACCGTCCTGTTTGCTTTATGGCACGCTTTTCCACTCCAATATTAAGTATATAAGATAAAATAATTTTATAAAACTAAATTTTGTAATATATAGTTTATCATGTAAGGAATCATACGCAAAACTTAAATTTTCAAAATTAATTTATCTTATATGTTAAAAATTGAAGTCAAATGACATATCCAAATAGTAAAGAGGACGGTCAATTCAGGACGGAGGGAGTATGAAAGTTAATACATTATATGATATATCTAATTTCTATATTATTTTCTTCTAAGTTAAATAGTTTTATTAAACTAAATACTTCAGAACAGTATATATGTATACATAATTTTATAATTATATTATATTTTATATTTTTATTCATGAAGTTTGAAAAAGATAAAACTATAAAAATATTCAATTCCAGTACTTACAAAAAGTAAACAATTAAAAAAATCACAATTAGTTCTAATATATATACATATATATATATATATATATTTCAATTTTTTACTTCAATATAAAACTAGAAAGATTGTACCTGTTAGTTATAAATTTTGAGGTTGTGTCTAAACATGGAATAAGGTGGTATTGAATAGGTGGTGTTAGTGACACATCCAAATAAATTGGCCTTAATAAAAAGAGAAGTGAAAATGTACGGAACTTGTAAATCATGCACCTTTGTTATGGGATTTCTTATGCTAATTTTAAATATACTAAAATATGGTTATATTTTAACAAACTTATAGTTTTGTATTTTTTTCATATGTACGTATGTCAAGTTTCAAAAGTGTATCTTAGTTAGTTCTAAGGTGCATCTCCTTCAAGTAAATTGTATATTTTCAAATATAAAAATAATATTTTCATTGTTAAACAAATACTAGCATTTTACATTGCTAAATAAATATATACGAACATTACAAGTGATATAGATATATGTATTAAAAGTAATTCACTGTAGTGTGTTTTACTAGAGTCTACATATCTCACTCAAGCTTAAGATCAATTTCTAAAATTTAAACGAGCATTTTTTATTAAATGTTGTAGATAATATAACATAAGATGAGTATCATGCATACTACAAAACAAGATTTTGATAAACTAAAAACTAGTAATAAATTAACCTAGAAATTAATAAATCAAAAGCTTTCGGGTTGCAGAAAATTTCTGATTGCAATAATATATATAAATAGGACAATCAGGTATCGAACATTGAGACTTGAAAGAAAATAAGCCTAGCCTTAGAAAGAACAGGAAATGAAGGGTTTTTGTTTTTGTAAAACTGAAATAACGTAAATTGCATAAACAAGCAAGTAAAATATAGTGAGTAAAAAGGATGGATGAGGCGGAATTGCGGTACAAGTTATATTTTTCAATTGATAAATTATGCAACTTCTACTAGTTGATTTGAGATACAGATTGACAAAATTCCTTACACTCACAATAATGACACAACTGACTCGACAATAAGCCTTCAACAGCTTTTTAGCTTTCCTATGGTGGTTTTCATAGTGTGTGGCGTAGGGTAATCTTTTTAACTTGTTGTATAATTTATAATGTTGCAACTGAATCGACAATAAGCCTTCGACGTATTTTAGGTTCTCTATGGTGGTTTTTAGGGTGTGTGGTGTAGGGTAATCTTTTATTTAACTCATTCTAAACTTTATAATGTCATCACTGACTTGGCATATTTTTAGGGTTTGTGGTTTATGGTCTATTCTACGTCTTTTAGCTTCCCTTGGGTGATGTTTAGGGTGTGTGGTGTAGAGGATCATCTTTTTAAACTCGTCATATAATTCAGAATGTCACAACTAGCTCGACAATAAGCCTTCGACGTTTTTTAGCTTTAATATGGTGATTTTTAGAGTGTGTAGTGTTGGATAATCTTTTTTTAACTCATTTATAGTTAATAATGCAATTGACTCGATAATAAGCTTTTGACGTTTTTTAGCTTTTCTGGGGTGATTTTTAGGGTGTGTGGTATAGGGTAATATCTTTTTAACTTTTTTATACTTTATAGTATCGTCACTGACTCGACTGCTTTTTAATGTTGATGGTTTAGGGTTTAGACCTAAACCCTTCACTACAAACCCAGAAAATGCATTTGATATTTTTTTGCTTTCATAGGGTGGTTTTGAGGGTGTGTAGTGTAGGGGTAATCTTTTTTACTCGTTCTATAATATATAATGTCAAGCCTTCAATGTTTTTAGCTTTCATAGGGTGGTGTTTAATGTGTGTGTTATAAAGTAAACTGTTTTTAAACTTGTTCAATAATTTATTATGCTGCTACTTACTCGGCGGAAAAAAGCTCTTTATATTTCCTGGAGTGGTTTTTATATACAGACAAATGTTATTCATAAACTTCACGAAATATGTCAATCATATGAAAATATATGTCATAGGTTTAGATAATATTATCCATGAGTATATATCCCTAATATATTAAAACTTAAAAATATTCATTGCTTATACTGACTTGAATGACGCTAAGTATTTAAAGGCTCAAATTGAGCATAAGTCAATAAATCAATTGACTTGAATGACTCGAAGAACATATTGCTAAAAGTTTCCAGCATATACTAACTAACATTTTCAAGTATATGTGCGGCTAACAATCCGCTATTTAATAATTTAAGTTTTTATATACAGACAAATGTTAGTCATAAACATCAAGAAATATATGTCATTCATACAAAAATATATATGTCATAGGTTTACATAATATTAACCACAGTAAGACAGGTTAACCAATTAAAGAGTCAAGTTAACCAATTTATGAAGACATGTTAATCAATTAAAAGAGTCAAGTTAATCAATTTATGAAGACAGGTTAACCAATTAAAAGAGTCAAGTTGACCAATTTATGAAGACAAGTTAACCAATTTATGAAGACAGTTTAACCAATTAAAAGAGTCAAGTTCACCAATTTATGAAGACAGATTAACCAATTAAAAGAGTCAAGTTAACCAATTTATGAAGACAGGTTAACCAATTAAAAGAGTCAGGTTAACCAATTTATGAAGACATGTTAACCAATTAAGAGAGTAAAGTTAACCAATTAAAAGAGTCAAGTTAACCAATTTATGAAGATAGGTTAACCAATTAAAAGATTAAAGTTAACCAATTTATGAAGACGGGTTAACCAATTAAAAGAGTCAAGTTAACCAATTTATTAAGACAGGTTAACCAATTAAAAGAGTCAAGCTAACCAACTTATAAAAACAAGTTAACCAATTTATGAAGACAGATTAACCAATTAAAAGAGTCAAGTTAACCAATTCAGAAAGTTAAGCTAACCAATTTAAGAACATAGTTTAAGGAGACAAGTTAACAAATACTCCATACTAAGAAGTTAAATATTTACAAGACAAAATTACTCTCAAGTTTCTTATAGACAACCCATAAAAATAAGTGATAGTTTTTAGTTGTTAACATCCCTAAAGCCACACAAATATGTCAACAAACAAGCATAGTTATGTACAACAACTAACTAAGCCTACTTTACTCATATAAAAGAAAGAAAAAACGCTAATATGTCTAATAATATTGTTTAGTTTATTACAGAATGAAATCAAAATAAAATACTATTTGCTTGATGATAATATTAGTGATTTGGTTATATGTTTAATAATATTATTTAAATGGATATAGTTTATTTATTATATAACATAAATTCTTATATCTTTATTGTCAGTTCATTTTATTTTGATCTCATTCTGAATTACATAATATTGTGCCATGTGAATTAAAAATAAGAGTAAGATTTAGTTATAGAAAATACAAACATGTGACGTCACTAGTGATACGTAGACATGTTAAGCGACACTACTAATCAAAATACTTTTTTTTTTATAGAACTTGTCGCATATATCATATTAAAAAACCATTTGGAGGGGTAATAACTTGCCGCCCCTCCAACCTTACAAAAGTTTGGTGCCTCAGCACCTCAGTTTCCAGTTTTGTAGACTGGATGAGCTTACTTGGGGCAGTGGTTTTGTCCCACTGCACCCAGTCAAAAGAGCGGTTACAACACCTACTTGCAACTACCGCTGGAAAGTTTGAAAGAGTATCATTACACATACAAAGTCTTATCTCCAAACCACTACCTAGAATCGATTCAAAATTAGGAAACAAATGGGGGGCTTCATATCTTACATCCAAGATCGCTTCCATCTTCTTCATTGTTTCATGACAATTGATTATCACCATCATCTTGCGATATCTTCTAATCACCGCTTGTTGAAGTCCATAGCAAATGGTATCCATCTCCAGCTGAGAGTTGGAAGCATCGCTCCTTGAAATCCTGTTAAAAACTAACTCCACATCACCCACCAGCAAAATGAATATACCACTACAAATGAGATTAACACCCATACTTCTATTACAATGGGTAGAGAAAATAATTTCATTCTGATCAATAATGAGATTTGAGTCATCATAAATCCTCTGATTCATACTCGCACCCTCTTTTTGATAGGCTTCAGTAAAAGCCAGGTTGCAGTTAATACACTCCAGGATGGCGAGCTCCATGTTGTGCCTCACTCTGTTTCTAGCATCATATATAGCCCAGATTCTATTGACAATCATAGCTGTTCTTTTTTTCCCCCAACCTGAAGACTCTGAAATAATCCAATCTTGTATAGCATTCTCCTCATTATTTGGCAGACCCTCAGTAAGTAACAGACCCTTCCAAGCATCAATTGATGCCCAACATTTGAAGATACTATGACTATCAGTGTCAGTTAGGCCACACAAAAAACACTTTTCACTGCCCCCAACTCTTCTCGAGATATTAGCTAGGCAAGGGGAGATTTTATTAAGGAATTTCCAGATGAACAGAGAGGCTCTTGGGGGAATAAGAGTTGGGTCTAACTTCTTTTTAAGGGTTGAGAAGTGTGTGGAGGGATTTGAGGCCGAACCAGAAGTGCAGGAATGGATGATTCTGGAGTAACCTGATTTTACTGAGTAAGACCCCGATCTTGTATCCACCCACTTCCATCCATCATTATCCTCGTCATTGAACTTGGTGTTCAAAATATCTTGTTGATCAATAGGGAGAAAGAGGTTCTCAATCAGGTTTATGTTCCAGGAATGGGAAGCCTGATTCATCAGATGACTAACACAGTTTATGTTGACATTGGTGTTTTGAATTTTTATGGGACTAATTGGCTGGTTTTTATGCAGCCAAGGCATTTCCCATATAGGGGTACTTCTCCCATTTCCAATAGTTCTCAGGGTTCCCTTCTTGATGGGCTCAATTGCAGAAAGCAACGAAGACCAAATAGGGCTATCTTTCTTTCCTTTAGAGGCTTGCAGGATACTAGTTTGGGGGAAATACAAGGCCTTCATAGTTTTGCTCACTAAACTCTGGTCATTTGTGAGCATTAGCCAGATTTGTTTTGCCAGCAGGGCTTGATTGAAAGCTTCAATCTGTCTAAATCCAAGGCCCCCCTGATCAAAGTCTGAGCAAACAGTTTTCCATTTTTTCCAGTACAAGCCTTTTTTCTTCTCAGATCCTACCCACCAGAATTTAGCACAAATAGAATTGATTTTATCAATAATACCTCCAGGGAGCTTAAACAGAGACATGGTGAAAGTGGGGATTGCTTGAAGAACACTCATGATCAAGGTGGATCTAGCTGCATGGGAAACTGGTCTATTCCACCCCTAGATTCTCTTGTGGAGGGAGTCAATGAGGAAACTGAAAGTCTGCTTTTTGTTTCTTCCCACTTTAATGGGGAGACCAAGGTACTTGGAGAAATGGTTAACCTGCTGCACATTGAGAATATTGGCTAGATGCTTTCAGATTTTGAGGAACAGTATTTTGTTTGTTTTATTTTTTTTTTTTGTTTTTTTTTTTTTTTTTTTTTTTTGTTTTTTTTTGTGTTTTTATGAAACAATTCAGATTTATCCTGATTGATTTGATGTCCAGAGGCTTCGAGAAAGTCATTAAGGATGGTGGACAGGGTCAGAATATTTGAGGAGTTAGCTTGCCCATAGAATATAATATCATCTGCAAAGGCCAGATGAGATATAGGTGGGGCATTGGGAGCAAGTCGAATTCCTTCATATTTGTGACTAAGATTCATGGTATTGTTCAAGGTTCTGGAGAGAGCTTCTTGGGCAATAATGAAAAGGAAGGGGGATATTGGATCTCCTTGTCTAATGCCCCTTTTTTGACAAAAGGATTTTCCAGGAGCACCATTCACAATGACTGAACCCTTAACCGAGGTAATACAATTCATCACAGGGATTCTCCACGCATCTGGGAACCCCATTGCCACTATGACTTTTTCTAGGAAATTCCAGCTGAGTCTGTCATAAGCTTTACTGAGGTCGACTTTGCAAGAGAAGAGGCCTTTCTTTTTGGCTTGTGATGTCTCAATTTTGTGGTGAAGCTCACCAGCTAAGATAACATTATCTGTAAGCAATCTCCCTTTAACGAAACCGGACTGGTTTTGAGAAATAATCTGGGGAAGGATATGTTGGATTCTGTTTGCAAGAACTTTTGTGGCTATTTTGTAGGTGAAATTGCATAAGGCAATAGGTCTAAATTTAGTAAGAGAAGTCGCACCTCTTTCTTTTGGGATAAGGGCTATGTAGTAATCATTGAGATTGGGAGGGAGAGGGTTTCCATCAAGGATCAGCCTAACTGTCTCAATGACTTGGCTACCCACATCAGTCCAAAATGTTTTGAAAAATACACCATTAAACCCATCAGGACCTGGGGCTTTGTTAGTGCCTAATTGTTTGGAGGCAGTAACAATTTCTTCAGAGGAGTAAGGGATGTTCAGATCATCAATAAACTCCTGCGAGAGTAAACCTGACACTTCAGGTAAAAATTTCTCCGCCTTCCTACTAGGAACTTCTTGGAACATCTCATCAAAGAAAGAGGAGGCAATGGAGTTAAGGGCTTCCCAATCAAACTTCATGATGCCATTCTTGTCCTGAAGGCAGAAAATTTCATTTCTTCTTGAATTCATAGAGGCTCTACTGTGAAAGTATCCAGTATTTTTATCTCCCTCTTTGATCCACCTATCCCTAGATCTCTGCTTCCATTTAGTTTCTTCCTTTAGAAGCAGCAGCTCAATCTCAAGGAGGAGTCTATTTCTATTAGCAATAGCCCAGGCATTTTGGAAGCTTTGGGAGATTTTATCTAATTCCTTTCTCTTCAGATTGAGTTTTTGTTTGATTTTTGAGAAAGACCACCCATTCCACTTTAACAACTTCACTTTGCACTTCAGAATGTTGCTCATGAGGTCCTCATCAGAACACCCCAAATAGATTCCACTATATCTCTACACTTTTTATCGAGGGCCCAGACATTCTCAAACCTGAAAATTTTTTTTGGGGATTTGTGGCTACCAAGGAGTTTGAGGAGATTGGCCAGTGATCAGAGCACTCCCTTGGAAGGTGATGAACTGACATAGCAGGGAAAGTGTTTAAGGCAGATTGGGAGGCAAAAAACCTGTCTAGTCTGCTAAAAGAGGTAAAGGGTTCAAGTTGGCAATTTGTAAAGGTAAAGGGGAAACCTACAAAACCTAGATCCACTAGCTCACATTGCACAACAACCTCTCTAAACGGATCCATCTGGTCCTCACCTATTCTTCTCCCTCCTTTTTTTTCACATTCAAGAAGTATTTGATTAAAGTCTCCGCCAATGATCCAGGGTAAATCCACATTCAAAAAGAGAGATCTGATCAATTCCCAAGACAAATATTTTAGGGTCCAGTTGGCCCACCCATAGAAACCAGTAAACAAAAATTTGTTCATACCTGGGAGGAGGACTTCAGCCGAGATGTGGTGATCAGAGTGGCTGATATTGCTGATGGAGCAATCCTTGGACCATAAGAGATACAGACCCCCACTCTTCCCAATACTACTTACCGCCCACCCATCATAATTTCTCCATCTTCGAGCTATTTCACCCATATCCATATCCGACTTATGAGTCTCCATTAGAAAAACTAGACTTGGTTTATGCTCCTTGAGAAGAAAGGAGACCCAGTCCACTGCACAGGGGCGACCCAACCCCCGGCAGTTAAGAGATAGACAACTCATTGGGGCTGGCAGCCCTGATAAGACTCAGGGTCTGCCCTAGCTTGGGTTGCCTCATAGTACTCGGTCTCCTCCAACTCATCCAATGGGATTGGAGAGTTGATCATCAGTGGACCAAGGCTATGGGTTTTCCTTTTTTTATTTTTGAACAAATCATTGTGTCTGATGCTGAGAGAGGAATCAGGAAACATCTTTGCTTTTCCTTTAGTCATCACAGGCAGATGGGAAGAAGGAGGAACATCATTCACACCAGCACTAGGAAGAAGATTGCAAGCAGCAGAATCTCATGACCATTGTACGGCACTCCTCCAGGAATCAAGGAGGGAGTAGGGGCCAGTATGGGGGAGGGGGAAAGGCTGGTCTTCTGACCATCACTGAAGGTTTTACTGAACTCAGTAATAGCTTGGGACCAATCAAACTGGTTAAACACACTTTTTGGTATCAGCGAGGGTTGAGGAGTAAGAGTATCATCAGAAGGGGGGGATATCTTTAACGGAGGGGCCAACAGGGAGGGTGGTCGAGCTGAATATTGATTGAAGCCACGGGAAGGTTTGCAGGGGTGAGTGATTTGAAGCAGTGAGGCAGTAGTTGGGGCATTTGGGATGGATGGTAGGGATGTCGAGAAATGAGGAGCAGGGATAGCTGGGGGAATATCCACAGGGAGGGTAGCCAGAGTGAGATCAACATTGATCGAAGAAGATCCCTCATTTGGAGAGCTAACTGGTTGAACAATTGCGCCTCCATCATAATTTAAAGCTCCTTCATCCTTCCATTGTTTCATTAACGCTACTTCTGAGGCTTCTTCCAAGGCTGCCGCATATTCAGATCGAATCCAAGGTCCAAACCTATCCGGGGTAAACTCACCCACCTTGACGAAAACACAGTAGACATAGTGTGGCTTTCTTCCACATTTGTAGCACATACTTGGGAGATTTTCGTAGGAAACCCTAAACATCCATCCCCTGCTCTTTTTGATAGTAATCATCCGACATAAGGGTTCAGAGATCAAAATCTCCACCTTGATTCGCAAGATCTTAGCAGCTAGCGGATTAAAACGCTCCTGGCATTCCACAAATTTTCCTATGCGATTACCCAGGTTCATAGCAGACTGCTTATTAAAGAAGGCCATGGGAAGTCTGTGCACACCTACCCAAATATTAACCGAGATGGTTTCGTGCTCCTCTATATTGATTTTAGGGTTTATAGGAGTTACCGCTAGCAATCTGTTCTGAAAATGCCACGGGCCTCCCTCCAGAACATGCTTCAAATCCGAGTCACACGCGAACTGAAAGGAGAACTTGTTGAAACGAATCTCCGAGACCTTGAACCCCGGTTTTGGTTTCCAGATGTGAGTCATAACATTTTGAAGGAGTTTGGGAGCAACTCGATTAGGGCTCCATAGTCTACCAAACAAAGCTTTTTTGAGTTCAGGGAAGAGCGGCGAGTTGGAAAGGCTTTCTTCATCAATAACACTTGATTCTGCTGGGTGGAGATGGATTCGAGAGCAGTTTGCTATAATAGAATCCATCGGCGGAGCACACGACAGGATTGGGGGGTACGATGGATGAACCAACTAATTAGGTTTTTTTTCTACACTTCACTGAAGGAAAGGGGAAGAAGGGTTTGAAACTATTTTCACACTTTTTACGCTTCAATTAGCACATCAGGAGGAACAAAGCAATATTTCATTGCTTCGGAAGATTTGTGAGAACATACCTCATCAGAAGAATAAATGCCGCCTGAGACACTCAGAGTTGCTGCAGTCGATTTCTCAGAGATACTCTCAGGGAAGAGATTTCCGTCCTGGAACGCCTTGGGAACCAGAGGCATTGAAGGCGGAGTTGACAGCTTTGAGGGCGGGGTTGACATTGGTGCGGTGCGGGCAGAGAGCTGAGTGAAGGAGGTGCTATTCCAACGCTCTGAACAACTCATCATTCCGGGAGCTCTCACGGGAGAGCTAGCCTGGGCTTCTAGCATCGGTAGGGGAGTAGTCGCCCAAGAAAGAGTGGAAAAGTAGCGCGTGGAATAGCGCGTACTCTTCTCTCTACATTTGACCATCGCAAAGAGCTGGAGTATATGACATAAAGTACTAATCAAAATACTTAGTTTGTAGATTTTTCATGAATTTTGTCAGCACTACTGCAAATTTACCTTGCAGCTTCACGCTCGTCCTTCACGCACACATGTTGACCACTGTCAACCTCACCTAAAGTTTTGCTCTCCATCCCCGTCTACCGATCTTCCTGTCTAAATTAGAAGATACTAAGGAGAAAGCAGAATCTGAGTTATGAATTTCTTTTTTTTTTCATATATTATACGGAAAACATCAATTGATCACGTTAATCAATTATGTTTGTTGATTTACGCAGATTAAATTGTAAAATGTGGAGAACACTTGGGTGGACATTTTTTTTTATATATATTCTATTTTATAGTACTTAATAATTTAAAAAAGTCTAAAAAATATGTAATATTTTGTATTTTACGAACTTCAATTTTTTCAAATATTTTTTGAAAAAATTATTCAATTTTTCAATATTTTTATAGTATTTGAATTTTATGAAATTTTTATTTTGAATACTTAGTGGTTGTGAACTTTCAAAGTATTTTGTTGATTAGTAGGGGTATTTTGTCTTTCTTCCTTCCGGTTAACAACTATAGTGTCATTTCTTAAATTTCAGAAAAACTTGTGTCATTTAGGGATAAGAAACGCGATGGCGATTCTAGAACGCGCCTGTACGCGCCCCTTTCCTTTATGAAATTCTAGGGTTTCTCCTCCTCGAAGAAGCCCTTGGGTGTTTCTGTTCTTCTTCCCCGTTTTCTTTCTTAAACTTCGATTCCGATTGTTCTCCACTGGCGGCATGGTATTTTCCGGCGGTAGCTGGTGTAAGCGAGGAAGTGGGCGCGAAAGATAAGTTTTACGTTTAGTGCGATGAAGACTGACGGAGAAGCTATCAAGGCCATCAGGAAGAAGCGATTAGTTTCCGATTGTGTAACACCCCATCCACAACGTCGCACTTTATAACCATCTGCAGCGGAAACATAAACCATCACATTACTTAATCCGTTGGTGTTACACGCCGTTAACCACCCACGTGGCTAACAAGGCTAATGCATACACATTGTATCGGTCTGATGGACTAGATCCCCGAGCAACTACACCATACAATCCTGATTCCATTTCCAGCAATTATTTACATATACATCCCCCACTGTACCGAGTATTCATTTACCAATGCCGATAATAAATTCGGTCTTACTACACCTATAATACATACACCATTAAAGGGCTACCCATGTTCAACATCTACCCGTCCTACTCTCGAACGGCTTCCAGCTCCTTGTACCTGAAATAGAAAAAGGAGAAAAGGGTGGCCCCCAAGGGGCTCAGCACCTTTGCTGGTATGGTAATCCCGCAGCCCGCATGCTATCGGGCCACGCACAACTAATTGTCGTCTTAGCATGCTGTTGATTACATTTAAATCCTGCAAATAAGCCATAAATACACAACACATTGCATACACCCAACTATAGGGTTCAACAAACATCCAACACATCCACACATCCACACATAACAAATTAACATTGTTTCCTTAACCCTAGAGTGGCTCCTCCTAACGGAGTTCCTTCCTTAACAGACGACATTTACCCATCAATCGCACTATCCTGAAACACCTCCCATATTTAACCGGAATTCACATCCATAGTCCATGACAACATTAACACACAACACCACAATATGGTTCGCACTAGGAACCTTCCACCATAGTTAATATACATTATGAGCCTGGAGATTGTAGCCAACCTCGTACTAAGCTCGTTACACAACACTCGCTACCGTCCTTATTGTCGGGCGAGTAACCTTCCTAAAGGTGGATCGGATTTGGTGACCCGAACACACCACACAAACACAAGTACAACCATTGTATGCCACTGTGGCCCGACGTGAGTCAGTAATATAGCTTTGGTTAAGCTAAAGGGAAGATTGGAAACCCAATGAGTAAACAATCATAACACACACCAAGAGAGTCGAACCGGGTATGACATCGACTCCCGTCCATCACACGCGTGGCCGGAACATGACCGGACTCCTCACCCCCCATTAGTACATACATACTTATAAGTAAGTAGTTAGAGCTCCATTATGGAACCTATCACATCCACACACCATTCGGTATCACAACCGTGTTAAACATGCAAGGGAGGTTCACACACTTGCAAACAATAACCATACACAACTAACTCACACATAGCCGTGGTTAGAACGTTCCCAAGGTTTGGGTCGTTAGCTCCGTATACCGATTTCTCATGTGTTCCTAGTTTTAGTTAGCTAAGGTTTAACACTTATTTGAGGTTAAACGGTATCGGGACCAGATTCGCCACATAAATGAATTACTATAAACTCATTTCATGTTTTATTACAAGGTGGCAAACACACAGAAAAACACATTGGCATACAAGCCGGTGTAATCCGGTAGGACACAGGTTGCAAGAAAACCATACCTGTCGCCGGAGTCCACTCTACCATGTCCACTTACGTTCCTCGAACAACTGGTACATTAAAGTTACCTTCATTAACATTGGGGTAATATGTTTGTGTAACGTCGAAAGACCATGATTCAACCCCGTTAACTAGTTAAATACCTTTGCATTTTAAACTTGTTTTTCTCTTCCATTTTGCCTTAACCTTTCACCCACCAAATTGTCATTACAACTCACCTAACATGTCCTTAACATCCTTATACATCATTACTTATCAATCCCCATCATTACACATCATTTAATATCCTAGAACTAAATTTATATAGTGGTCCGGGACGTGGTCCCTTACTTAGGTCCCGGACCTATACTTAACAAATCCCCTCGGTTTCTTTTAATGGGGTGGTCCGGGACTTCACCCAGGTCCTAAGTCCCGGACCATTCTAAGCAAATTCTCTCGGTTGTTTTTAAGGGGTTGGTCCGGGTCCTTGCACCAGACCCAAGTCCCGGACCTATCTCTATGTACAACTCACGGCCTTTTTTGATATATGGTCCGGGATGTCATTCACACCCCAAGTCCCGGACCGAAACTACTGAACCGACGTACTCGCATTTTTTTCAAGTCTGCTGCGTAAGTTCTTTACGCCCATCACAAGTATAACTTCCCGAATGATTTTACGTACACTCTTATACTCAAAACTTCACCAAATATACACCACATAACAACATAGTGCATAAATTAAACTGCATAAATCTTAAACACTGAATTTCCACAATATATTTGCCTTTCACCTGCAAATACAAACAGCCATACGTATGTCCTTTACTAGTCTCTTTAAGAACATTTTCTAAGTCATTTACCTTTGGCTCTTTAGGTAGTTTCAACAGACAACGTAAGTTCATTTTCTAAAGGAATTTTAAGCTACCTTTGGTTAACATAAAACATGGAGGAAACACCATTTTTCTTTGAGTTTCCTTACCTTGAAGCAAAGGAGAAAATAATACGTAAGAAGATGAACTCAAGCTCCTTCCATGGAGATTCCTCTTGGCACCAAAATGGAGCTCTTGGAGATTTGAAGGGACTAAGTCGAAGAGCTTGATGAAACTAAGAGATCGGTGGTCTCGGTTTTAGATTTGGACAAGTGAGCAAGAAGTTACAAGGATTTGAAGTTGTATGTTGGTGCTGGTGCTGTTCGATCGTGAAGGAGAGAAAGGAAGGGAATGGCTACGTGAAACAGCAAGAGGAATGAGAGAATGAATGATTGTAGTTGCTTTTGAAGATATTTAATTATGTAAAGCAAATAGTGCTTTTTCAATTACTCACTTATCTACTCAAGTAGCTAGTACGGGTGGTGATTCACCACATGCAAACCGACCCCCATTTAACAAAAGGGGTTATTTAGTCTTTTTTTTGTTCAATTAAATTACTCATGTTAACATATGTTACAAACTAGCTTATTTTAGTTACTATTCATAATAACAAGGCACTTTGAAGCGAAATTCTTGATTCCCCATTGATTTAAACTTCCAAATGTGATACCAAATAGTACACATATTAATTAAAGAGTAATGATGGACATTTAGCCATTCAAATCTCATTTACAAGACAATTTTTCAAAAACGTGCTTTATGACTCCTTTAAGCACATTTTGTGTTTTAACTTGTTTTCAAGCTCGGTTTTCTTTGGTAATTAATTTAATAGACTCATTAATATATAAGTAAAGTCTTGGTAAGTTTATTAAGTCTTAATCAAGACTATCCCAGGTCTAGAGCATATTTGTACTTATTGCCTTTTAGGCAATTAATTGTATTTACTATTCATTAAATTGTTTACTAATGTTTCTAAGACTCTTTTTAGTCTTAATAATTTATTATTTAATGCTTAAACAAAATACCTAGGTTTGGGGTATTTCAGATTGGGAAGTGGAGAAGCCATTTGAGGTGGTTAATATCCCTGCAGTGGAAAAAGTGGATCAGCTAAAGAAGAAAGAAGACCGAAAATTGTCGAGTTACCGAGAAATCCTCACAGAGAAACAGGATTTCCTTCAAGAAGACGTTTCTGATGAGGAAATCTCAGATTGCGAAGATGTGGACCGCGATGATGATGCGAAAGAGGAAGATCCTCTTTGTCCAACGATTTCATTCTCAAAAGAAACAATTCATGAGATCAAGGCTAATTGGAGGAATGCAGTCATCATTAAGCTATTAGGTAAAAAATTTCCCCTTTCTATAATCTCTGAGAGGTTTTTACAGAGGTGGAGAACCAAGGGATTGTTCGATGTGCTAGCATTAGGGGATGGTTACTTCACGGTGGTTTTTGAATTTAAAAAAGATAAGGATATGGTGTTATATGGAGGTCCTTGGAAGATTGCTGATAGGTACCTTACTGTTAGACGTTGGGTTCGTAACTTTGATACGAAACCTGAAGCCTTGGTCAATTTGGATGTCTGGATTCGGTTTCCGGACCTGGGGCTGGAGTATCTGAGGGAGGATTGTTTAAAGGAATTTGGGAGTAAAGTGGGTAGAGTTCGAAAGATTGATTTGGTGAGAACTAGATTGGGGTGTGCAGTTTTGGGAAGAGTTTGTGTCCGTTTGGACCTGACAAAACCTTTAATTGGTAGATTCAATCTCCATAAGAAGATTCATAGGATTGAATATGAGGGTATCCACTTGCTATGTTTTAATTATGGCTGTTTTGGTCATCTTAAAGAGGAGTGTCCCTTACTGAAGGATGTTGGGGCGGTGGTTAATGATGGGGGTTATAAAGTGGTGCAAAAGGTGAAGGAGGATGAGAGCCCTCACCTCTCGGATAATTTTGGTCCATGGATGAAAGTGGTCAGAAAAAGAAATCCTGGTGTGAAGAAAGGTCTGAATGATAAACTTAGTAAAGCTCCTAATCCATTAAGCAGCAAACAGAGACCCATAATCAGGTCAAAGAAACACCCAACAGATTTGAGGTTTTGGATGTTGATGAAGGTGGATAAGTTAGGCCTGGGATATTGAAGGGTAGTTCTTCAAGAAGCACAAAGAAGAACAGCTTGCCAGAAGCTCCTGGTAAGGGTGGCTCTTCTGCAACAGATAAATTGAATGAGGTTGCTTCCAAAGAGCGGGATTTGGAGTCTCCCCCCAATCCGTCGGTGACTACACATCCAGCTAATTCCCCTAACCATGTTGTTAATTTTAGTTATATGGTTTCTGAGAATTTAATGCCTTCGAGTGCATCTAATTTGGATAAAAGTATTGCTCAAGCTGGTTTGAATAAGACTGATGACCCAGGGATGGGAGGGTCTAATTAATGTTTTCTCTCTGTCTTTGATTTATCTGTTCTCATTATGTCTTCCCCTTTTAAAGTTCTATCATGGAATGTGAGAGGTGCTGGTAAAGCTAGTTTCATACCAGCGGTTAAGGATCTGATTCATAAGTACAATCCGCATGTGTTGTTTCTGTGTGAACCTCGGCTAAGTGGTATTTTTGGTAGGAAAGTAATTGAGAAAATAAATTTCCCTAATAAATTCATTGTTGAGGCTGCTGGATTCAGTAGTGGTTTGTGGCTGTTTTGGGATAATTTTGTCTCTGTTTCGGTGCTGACTAATAGCAATCAGTTTATTCATACTAAGTTATGTTCTAGCAATTTTAATACCATTGCTATGGCGAGAAATTGTTAGGGTAAAACTATATATATAAAAAGAATAAAATAAATAAACTAAACCTACAACTCTACTACGGGTAGCAAAGTAAAACCCGGTCGGAGTATAGTATAAATATATTACGACCGAGAGTATCGTACCCAAGGGACTTATAGAAAATTAGTCCTAATCCGGGCAAAAGCCTATTCTATAACAAGGGGGAAAAGTAAGTGTGTAAGTACAAATTAAGAAAACTACCTAAAACCTAATCTAAAATAGTATTTATAATGATCTACCCCAGATTCATAATGGTAAACGTCATAAAGACACATATGATCACCCAGGAAAAGAATAAACTTCGAATTAACCAACTCTTGATAGTACCGGATATCATGCCGGACAGAATGCGCACGGCAGATTCAAAAACCTTGAGCGTGTCGGACGTCTTTTACCCGGCATGCCACTCGGCATTATCAAAATGGAAAACTACTTCTCTAGTTCGAACCCGAACCAAGAACTCCCTAATCATTATCGAAAACTAGCAAATATTTGGTAATCAACGAACCGACAAGGGGAGAATAACATGGCTAATACTAAATCTTAGGTTTTCATCCTCTAAATTGTAGAAGACAAATGGAAAGACCACTTAGAGTTTCTCAACCTTTCTGCCTTAATAAAGTCATAATTTGAAGTAAATGGAAGGAGAAGCAACTTCATTCCAATTGCAAGGAACACAAAACTCCAAGTTGAAACTTATGTCTTTTATTGAATAATCATAGTGTGTTTACAAAGAGAACCATTTCTAACCAGAGAAGACAAAGAATTCTACATCACCATCCACACAACTACAAGAAAATAATACAAAGAGGGAGAAGGAGATCTTAATAGCCTTAACCCGACAAGGTCTTCTTCTCCTCTTGCGTGGATGGATCCGTAGACTTCTTTGGACACCAACAATGGAGTGAGGCGAAAATATAGAAGTGAATGAAGTGGATTTGGTATGTTGAAGTGTGTCAAATTGTAGCGTTTCTCGACCTATTTATAGGCATCAAAATGTCTGTTGCCGGGCGTCGTGCCGGATCACCAATAGCCGGCACACGTGGTAAATGCGCCCAACTGTTAACGGTTGAAACCGCCAATTCCGTGCGAAACAGTGCATATGCCAGGTAGGATACACCCGGCATCACGCCCGGCAGCGGTTGGAAATCACGTGGAACACATGTGCTGTCGTATGGTCAACCGAAGCGACTTTACACTCATGCCGGATAGCATTTACCTGGCATCGCATCCGGCAAGGCCTCTTTTTTGTTCTGTGTTCATGCCGTGTAGAACCAACCCGGCATCGAGTCCGGCATTGATGGAATTTCTGCCTAGAGATTCGTTTCTTGCCTATAAAACATATAAAACATAAGACTGTACAAATAATATACTTTAACGCATAATATAACATAAATAACACATATATAACTATATTTAGATAAATATAATACTGAATCTAATGCATAAAATATGATAAGTCTGCGGCTTATCAACCATGGCAACTTTTGTTTACGCGAGCCCCTCTGATAGTAGTAGAATTATGCTGTGGAATGACCTCTCCAATTTAAATATAAGTTCTGAGGATTTTTGGTTTATCACTGGTGATTTTAATTCTATCCTTTCTCTACAAGATAAAAAAGGGGGTAATAGAGTCCTTAATAGAGGTAGCTTAGCCATTATTGAGTGATTTCATGAAAATAGCCTTATTGACCTTCCTTCTAAGGGTAATAGATTCTCCTGGACTAATAGGTCCATTTTTGTAAAACTGGATAGAACTCTTGTGTCCCATAACTGGTTTGATTGTTATCCTCATAGTTGGATTGATATTTTGACCAGAACTTCTTCGGATCATAGTCCCATTCTATCGAGTTTCTGTAAACACTTCCCGAGTCACACCCCTTGTAAACCGTTTTGTTTTTAGGTGGCTTGGACCACTCATGAGGATTATAGTCAGGTGGTTAACTCTAATTGGAATAAGGATCTATCTCTATTTCATAACTTAGATAAGATTAGTATGGCCCTTAACTGCTGGAATAAGGATCATTTTGGTAATATATTCCACTCTAAGAATAGGCTTCGGGCTAGACTTAATGGCATTCAAAGATCCCTTGAAAAGCACCAGTCCCCTTTCCTTCGTAATTTAGAAAAAGATCTTCAAGCGGAATTTGATAAAATCCTTCTTAGGGAAGAGCTTTTTTGGTTCCAAAAGTCTAGAGATAAATGGGTTATGTTTGGTGATAGGAATACATCATACTTTCATAGAAGGGTTAAGATTAGAAGAGCAAAATCTAAAGTTCTCCAATTAGAGGATGGTCATGGCAACTCTATTGAGGGGTTGGAAAATCTTAAGAATCTTGCTCTGGATTATTTCAGATCTCTCTTTAGCTATGACCAAACCAATACCTATTTATCCTCCGGTCATGATTTCCCTCTCATTAATGTAGATCTGATTGACTTATATGCCTCCATCCCCTCTTTAGATGAAACCAGGGACGTTGTTAAGAATATGGGGAGCTTTAAAGCTCCCGGGCCTGATGGATTTCACGCCTGGTTTTATAAGAACCATTGGGATTTGGTCAAAGATAAGGTTCATAATCTGGTCATTGAGGCATTTACAAGTGGAAATATTCCCGAAAATATCAACACCACTCTTCTTTGCCTCATTCCCAAAATCAATCCCCCATTAAATATGAAACATTTCAGGCCAATTGCCCTGTGCAATGTGTCCTACAAGATCATTTCTAAATTAATTGTGAACAGATTAAAATCGTTTTTACCTGAGGTGGTTTCTCCCCTACAAAGTAGTTTTGTGCCTGGGAGGCATATTCAGGATAATCAAATCATTATGCAAGAAGTTGTGCATTCTATGAGGAAAACCAAGTGTATGGAGGGTTGGGCAATTTTGAAGATAGACCTAGAAAAAGCTTATGACAATCTATCCTGGGATTTCATTAGGAACACTCTTAATTGCCTTAATCTCCCCGCCAAGTTTATCAAATTAATCATGTCTTGTATTGAGACTGTTAGCATGAGAATACTTTGGGAGGGTTCCCAATCTGATGGTTTCAAGCCCTCTAAAGGCCTTAGGCAAGGAGACCCTCTATCCCCTTATATTTTTGTTCTGTGTATGGAGCGCCTTTCCCATCTTATTGATCAGGCCATTATAGGTAAAGACTGGCTACCTATCAAATTAAGTAAGAATAGCCCTCATCTTTCACATCTTTTCTATGCGGTTGACCTCATCCTTATGGGGAGGGCATCTATGAGTAACATTAAGACAATGTTGAACATTCTTGCTGAGTTTTGTGAGATGGCTGGTGAGAAAGTGAATATGCAGAAGTCTACTATCCTTTTCTCTAGCAATGTGAGTGCTTCCAAGAAAATTGAGATTAGTAAGCATATAGGTATCCCGGTTGCTGATAATTTGGGTAAATACCTAGACCTTAATTTATCTTATGGTAGAAGCCAATCAAATCAGTATGATGACCTCTTAGACAAGGTTCTTAAAAGGGTCTCTGGCTGGAAAGCCAAAACTCTTTCATTTGCTGGTAGATTAGTATTAGTCAAGTTGGTTCTGAGTGCTAATATGATGTGCCAAAAATTTCCAGCTTTTGTGTGTCAAAAACTAGATAAGATTAATCGGGCCTTTCTCTGGGGTCATAAAGACAGTGAGAGGAAACTTCATACCATCTCTTGGGAGAGAATATGTAGGCCTAAAAGTGAAGGTGGGTTAGGGATAAGGGAAGCTCAGTTGATGAACAAAGCTTGTCTTGCTAGACTTGGTTGGAGATTTCTTAATAATCAGGATGGGATTTGGGCTAGGATTCTTAGCTGCAAATACAAAAATCCTGACACCAGAAATGGCTCCTACACTTGGAGAAATATTAAGGACTCTAGGGAAATCATAGAAAAAGGGGCCAAGTGGAGGCTTGGTAACGGTAAAACTATCAAATTCTGGAAGGATAAATGGCTTATGGATAAGCCTTTAAGTAATTATGTTAATCTGAATACAATTGAGAATGAGGATTACTCTATGGCTGAAATGTGGGATAATTTTGGGGGTTGGAAGTGGGAACTATTAGCTGATAAATTGTCACCTCCAATCCTTAACCAACTGCCAGGCAAAGCTGTATTTGTGGACGGTCCTGATGATTCGGTCATTTGGAATTGTGGCAAAACTGGTGAATTGACTGTTTCATCAGCTTATGAACTTCTAAGAGGAAAATCGGGAGGATATAGCCTATTTAACCTGATATGGAAAATTAAAATCCCAGAGAAAGTTAAAATTTGCTTATGGATGATGGCTCTTGATGGGCTAAAAACTAAGCAGTTGTTGTTTTCAAGTGGTCTATCAGCTAATTTTAATTGCGATGCGTGTGGGCAAAGAGAAGACACTTTACATGTGTTTAGAGACTGTCCTGTTAGTGTTAAAGTTTGGAGGTTTTTTCTTCCTGATAGTTCGATTGTTGGTGACTGGATTAATGATAGTTTACAGAACTGGTTATCCTTTAATTTAAGAAATTCCTCCCTTCCAAATTTTTGTAAACTTGAGTGGCCAAGAGTTTTTGCTGTAACATGCTACTTTTTATGGTTTTGGAGAAATAACAAGTTTCATAACAATCTTTCAGAGATAGATGCACCTACTAATTTGTTGATAACTCATTTGCAGGCACTACTGTATACTTCCAAAGTGGAGATATTCCAGAGCGCAGTGAAGATGTCCTTGTCGTCTCATTAGGTCCCCCCTCCGGCAGGCTGCATCAAAATTAACGTGGATGGTGCGGTCTCGATACAAGGGATGGAAGTTGCTGGTGGAGTGTGAAGAGACAGCAGTGGTTGTTGGATTGGTGGCTTCTCTCATGGACTAGGCACCTCTAGCATTTTGGAGGCTGAGATTTGGGCAATTCTGGATGGGTTCCGATGTGCTGAAGAGTCCAAGTATACAAATATCACAATAGAGACTGATTCGGCTGAGGTGGTTGACCTGCTTCACAATCCAAGGAATATCTCTCACCCTTGTGATAGCCTCCTTAGCGCTTGTGATAGATGCAGAGCTAAATTTGGTTTCTGTAGTATTTCCAAAATTAGTAGAGATGCTAATAGAGTAGCTGATTGTGTATCCAAGTTGGCGCTTGGAAGCTCCCAACCTTTCACATTGATTCCCCATCCCCCTGTACAGAGCATTCAACTCCTGACTTTGGATGTAGACATTACTCTGTCTTGATTAGTATATAAATTCCGTTTTTCATCAAAAAAAAAAGAAAAACTAGTGTCATTTTATAACTTTCTTTTTAGAGAAATTTCATGAAATGTTACTATAATTTTGGCTGATTAGTGCAATGCCCCAAATAAAAAAGAAAGTCACATAATACCACTACATTTTTGTAAAAGTCCATGAAATGTCACTATAGTCATTGACCAGAAGAAAAAAGACAAAAATATCCCAACTAGTTAACAAAGTACTTTTAAAGTTTCCAATATGCCCTGGGGCTCTGTTCGGCATGGATTTTTTGCGGTTGTTTTGTAGCTGTTTTAATCTGGTTGTTTTGCAGCTGTTTGCTGGTTGTTTTGTTCTGGCATATTTGTGGTTGTTTTGAAAACTGTTGTTTGACAGTTTGGTTGTTTCCTCTGACGTTTTTGAATAAGTTAGTTATGTGCAGTGCGTTTACCAATTTATGTGCTACAATTACAAATTTTATGTTACATTTTAAAACAATTTTTTGTTAAGATGTAAATAAAGAAACTACTAACAAATATACGGATTAATATATACATAATTTATTAATTAGGAAGACAACAAATTTTTATTACAATCAATTTTTGACGTTTATATTAAGGTCTATCAACGGGGAACAACAATTGTAAATATACAAGGTTTTAACACATTAACTACTTGTTCACATTTGAAGAAGAGAAAATTATTATAATTAATTAGTGAAGTTTATTAATGTATACATCATACAACAAAATAAACAAATTAATTGTTAAAAAAATAAATGGACAAAATATTACTATATGTACATATAATTAAATATTAAGATTTTATACCTTATTTTAAATAAAATTAAGTATTACCATTACAATATGGTGTTGGTAAATAAATTTTAGAAACTACTACTCAATGACATTTTTTATAAAAACAAATAATAAATGAATTTTTTTAAAATTAGTTAATTTATTAACATCAACCAATACAATTTTGCAACCCTGAACTCGCAAATATAATACGCATTGTATTCATTCTCTTCATTACAGTAATTTCGGTATTAATTCTTTTTAGAGTAAATTACTCACAAACCCCTTGAGATTGTGGGATACTACAGTTAACCTCCTTGTGTTTATCATAATTATTGGTAACCACCTCAAGGTTAAGGTATCTTTGACTACGAGCCCCTGAACTATAACTCTGTGATAAAAAAGTTAACTATGTGTTGACCTATCAGCTTAATCACATTAATAATGTCAGGTTGGACAACAAAGCTACTTAATCAACATCGTTTAACTCTCTCTCATCCCACTATAGATGCACTTTCAAGGAAGGGTTGACATTTTTAGGAAAATAACAATGCAGATTAAGTAGTGTTTTTTGTCCAGCATGACCTTAATAATATGATTAAGTTGATAGGTTAACACATAGTTAACTTCTTGATAACAGAGTTATAGTTCGAGGGCTCGTAGTCAAAGATACCTTAACCTCGGGGTGGTTACTAGTAATTATAATAAACACAAGGGGGTTAACAATAATATTCTAAATTCTCAAGGGGGTTCTGAGTAATTTACTCTTCTTTTTACTATATTCATTTTCTTCACTCCATTCATTCTCTTCATTACGTTATTCATTGTCTTCATTTTTCACTCATCACTATCAGAGATAAAATGCCACACATATGCCAGAGAAAACCCTTTACCAAATGACGCCTACAATACAATAAATGTTTAAAAATAGGTATTGTCGTAGGTCCTTACATACCAAAATGTTGATTAATTAATACTCCCTCCAGTTCAATTTAAATGACGTTCTGTAGGCATGCACTATTATTAAGGAAGTGTCAAAAATTCCAACAATACCCATAATAAATGGGGTTATAAATATGTCGGATAGATTAATAATTGAGCAGAAAAGGAAAAAAAATAGACTAATTACGTTGGAAGCTGTTGGAAGCTTTTACGATCGTAAATCCATCCATCTTCTTTTCAAAAAGCATTAATATAAAGCCTTGGAAAATGAGTTTTAATGAGGGTATTAGAGGAATAACGAGGAGATAGAAAAGAAAACGTCATTTATTTTGAACATATTTGCTGATTCTCAAACGTCATTTAAATTGAACTAGAGGGAGTACAACACAAGTTTAACACGGCTTGATTCTCGGTCCACTGCTTGGTTTGCCTAGCCATAGCTTGTTGTGTCATCGTCTCCAACAACTCATTCAATTTGTGAAGCATGACACGTTTAGTTGGTATGCCTTCAGCAATGGCGTCCAACTGCTTCGCACGTCGGTCCTTCTTGCTAACCCTTTTCTTCTTCTTACAGCCGGAAGAATCATCAGAATCAGAGGACCTCTTTCCTAGGAGGGACGACTGAACTGGTCTTGTAGGGGTAGAAGAAGGTGTGGGAGACTCTGTGCCATCATATGGTGCCATTGTGACAGCCAGCCTAATCAGCCCACATGTGTGATATTGTACGCTTTGCCACGCAGGCCGCACAGATTTGTTCCTGGGGTTTCCTAGCCCCAAAACTCGTCACACAAGGAAGAGGTATCCATGCACATATTAGACACACTTCGTTCTCCTCTCCAACCGATGTGGGAGGAACACCACGCCGGGTGTTACACTCTACCCCCCTTAGGGATCCCAGTGCCCTCAAGGGCTCACTGGCACACCGACCTGGGTCTGGCTCTGATACCATCTGTGACAGCCCAGCCTAATCAGCCCACGTGTGTGATATTGTCCGCTTTGGCACGCAGGCCACACTGATATGTTCCTAGGGTTTCCTAGCCCCAAAATGCATCACACAAGGAAGAGGTATCCATGCACCTATAATGCACACTTCGTTCTCCTCTCCTACCGATGTGGGAGGAACACCACGCTGGGTGTTACAACCATAGGGACGAAATCATCATCCAAGTTGATCGCCCAATGTTGTTGTTGAAGGACTCGCTACCGTCGGTGTTGTCGTGGTGGAACGAAGGTCGATACCATCAAGTTCTCTTTCAGTATCGCCGACGTTTGTCGCGAGGATAGGAGTGCTCATGCTGAACTTACGTTTCCCCTTTCGGCTCACCGTTACCAAAAACCAGCTAGAGATAGTCCTCTTCCTCAGGGATAAAGCCCCAAGTCCTGAAGCGCATGAACGAGCTATCCTCCTCTAAAGTAAAAACTATTAGTCATATTGAAAGGTAAAAAACTTTTTAGAATGTTAATTAATGTTTTGTATGTACCGCTATCTTGGCATCCCACCACTCATCATCAGGTCAATTATACACTTGATAGGACACCACCTAATGCCTATAGTACCGCTACCCTTCAGCCTTTCCCATTCCGACCACTACTTCTTTAATCCTTCCCTCTTGGACTTGAAATTGATGTAAGTATAGTCCGTCTGGAAAACTTTATTGAATTCCTGCTCAACCAAGGACCATTTGATGTTTCTGTTGATTACCTTGCCATTTCATCCAAGGGAGTGTACGTAGTGTTTGCCCATAAGTGAAATCAGAAAACTAGTTTGGTTATTATCCCACGTGACATTTCTTTGAATGTTTTCACCAACAACTTTTTCCTTTCCCTTCTTCCCCTTAGCTGTTTTTTTTACGTTGTGGAGTGACCATCTATAATTAAATAAAATTGCAGTTTAATTTAGTACCATGTAATCAGTTAATTACCAATGTTTGTTGGTCAATTAAACTTGGACAATTTAAATATTAACATGTGCGGAACGAATCATTAGAAATTTTATTAATTTCAAAACACAATTCTAAGTAATACAATGAATATGCATTTAATAAGTTTGAATTTGTACAACTGTAACAACCTAGTATCCCACCGTTTAGTATAGTAAAAAATATAGTGTTTTAAACACATAAGTTATACCAATTTTTCTCCAATTTATACCAATTAGATACCATAATTTTTACCTTACATTTTTTAGATTTTTTCTACCAATTTAAATTATTTATTCAAAATCAATTATTTTATATTTTTTTAACTAATATTCAGAATTTTGAGTAAAATACTAGTAACCCCTTGATGTTTTGCGATAATACTAGTAACGACCTTGTGTTTATCATAATTATTGGTAACCATCCTGAGGTTACAGTATCTCTGACTATGAGCCCCCGAACTATAACTCCGTTAATAAATCGTTAACCCCTTGCTAACCTGTCAGCTTTTCCACTAAATGATGCTAGGCTGGACAAAAACACAGATTAATCAGCATCATCTAAGTTTCTCATCCCACCACTATTTTCCCAAAAACGTCAACCCTAACTCATCCAATATGATCATGCTCCAAATCTTCCACGTGTTTTTGAGAGGTTTTTTATCTGCTACGCAATACTTAAGAAAGGAGTTGTTCTTGGTTGTAGACCATTTCTGGGTTAGAGTTGATGTTTAGGAAAATAGCAGTGAGATGAAAGAGACTTAGACGACGTTGATTAAGTAGTATTTTTAGTCGAGTCTGACATCATTTAGTGAATAAGCTGACAAGTTAGCAAGAGGTTAACGATTTATTAACAGAGCTATGATTTAAGGGCTTGTAATTAGAGATACCGTAATCTCAAGGTGGATACCAATAATTATGATAAACACAAGGTGGTTACTGGTTTTATCCCGAAACCTCAAGGGGGTTCCTAGTAATTTACTCTTATTGTTTTTTTAAATTATATTCTATTTACAGACAACCTTATGGCATAATATTTTTTTGTTTTTTTACAAAATATAATGTCATAAAGTTATCTACAAAATGAATAAATAATTTATATTTTTGAAAAAATAATTTTTTTGTTATCATAAATTGTCTATATTTTTTAACGAATTTTTCGGAATCAATTTTTATAATTTGCATTTATTTTGTTTATAGCTTTTTCAAAAATGTTATCTCACAAATTTATCTGTAAAATAGAATATAAATTTTCAAAAATAAATTTTCAAAATATTAGTTAAAAAATATAAAACATTTTTTTGAATAAATAATTTAAATTGGTAGAAAAAAATAATTTAAATAATTTATAAATTATGGTACTTAATTGGTATAAATTATGTCTTTAAAACACTATATTCTATTTTATGATACTGAATAATTTTAAAAAATCTAAGAAATATTTAATTTTTAAATTTTTTTATGATATTAATGATATTTTTATATCATTTTTCAGTTTTAAATAATTTTTCATAATATTTGAAATACTCTTTAAATTTATCTTTATTTTCAAAGTATTTTGATTTTTTTTTAATTTTCAACACTTAGGTCCCGTTCAGTAGCAGCATTTATGCTGCTTTTCCACAAAAAGCACCTTTATTTTTTCAAAAGCAGCAACATAAAGGTCTGATTAATGCCCTAAAAGACCTTTATGATAAATGTTGGGTTTTGCTCTTTCGGACATTAAGGGGCTTTTGGCATTTTCCGCCCCTTTAAAAGTACAAGTTACTTTGTCCTTTCCATAATTTACACAGATTACCCTGACAAGTAGTAACAATCTCACTTTCCCTTTCCCTCATTCTCCTTTTCTCCCGTATTTTGAAACCACCATGACTCCCTCTCCACTACTAGCATTTCTGAACTGAGTTGATTGGTAACCACTGCCTTGAATTGTAATAACTACAACTAACATCCTACTGCTACAATCTCGCAAGCCACAGATACATATACCCATTGTTCATATCAGACCTCCAGCACATTTTGAGTTGCATTCGTAAGTGTTCTCACTGTTTGAACTCATTTAATTACTATTCATTCTGTAGTTCCCCCTATCGAACCTAATTCATGTTGTATTACATATGCAGTTCCCCCTGCCACGCTATGCGTTGAAGCCCTTGTAGTTGAAGAGGATAACCATGGCATTTTGCAGAGGTAAGTATTGCATACATATGTAATGTTTGTTGGAAGGATATTTTAGGCAGTAGTTTAAAGTATAGGGTCAGATTGTCTATTGCAATTGAAACTGACTAGTTAATTGATAGATACATAACAAGGATGGTTAAGGATGGTAGAGGGGATAAAGGGAAAGGGAATGCAACTTCAGAAGGAAATGTTAGGAAATCAAAAACACGAGTGGGACCAGTGGTGAAGTTGAACTTCTATATCAATATGGTGAGAAAACAAGATTACAGCTAGGGGGATGGTAGTGTGTGTGGCTGACGGTGACACAAGTGGGTACCCATAATAGATAAGTTTAACAAGAAAAGGGAGGGACTGCTCCAGTGGACAAGGAGCAGTTGCAAGAACAAAGGTGAGACCCTTAAGACTGGGTGGAGAAAATGGAAGGAGCTGACCCACAAAAAGAGTGGTTTGGGCTGGGACCATGACACTAAGACAGTCACTTACCCACCTGAATGGGCGGAGAGGCAAAGGTGAACCACCTACGTAATGCATATTTTTAATTTCAGTATCACATGTATATGATGTGGTAGTTTATAAAGTGTATGTTGTTGACGGTTAAACTGCAATATGTAGGAGGATAAACAAATTGCAAAAATGGTCAACTCTAAGTGGCCAGTATATCTAGTTGATGATATGGAATTAATCTGGGACCAAGGGTATGCCACTGGATATCTTAAGCAGACACCAGGTGGGAGCATACCTGATCAGTGTTATCCTCCTACTGATCCTACCATCTGTGATGAGGATATGATTAACAATATTATCCCCTATGTTGAAATAACATATTCTGACGCAAATGTCGGTCAGCCCATGGACATCTTAGTTGGTAATCAGATGCATGGTAGTATAGGGGATAACACAAGCCCTATATTTGACTTTGGGAGTGATGTGAACCGAGCAACAACAAACACATTAGCTAACTCTTTTCACTGCAGCCAATACGCTGGTTTGGTTGCAGGTAGCTCAACTGGTTATGTGCCTAACATTGATCAATCATATGCTGATAGTCAAGCCTACCACACACAACCCATGGACAACATTGGGACTATTTCCCCTTCTGTGCCTATTGTCACCTAATCCCATAATGTTGAACATGGAACTCTAAGCCACCCGAATGGGATGAGTTAATGGAGGTGACCAGTGGTGCAGTACCCCACGGTGGAAAGAGGGCAAAGTTGAAACCTGTACGTGACACTGCTCTGTCCATGAAGAAGTCCAAAGGTAGTAAGGGTAAGACTGTTGTGCTGCTGGAGGAGATAAATGGTCTCATGAAAGGTCGGCATAGGATGTGCAATGCCACATCTATGATCGATGATTTACATAGACAAGCCTCAAATCCAGACCCAGTCATATCTATACAAGAAGCAGTGACACAGATCAGAAATGTTGGTGGGTTTCCAAAGAAAATGATTGTGCATGCCACTTTTGTGTTATCTAATAGGAAGCAGAGGGCTTCTTTCATGACACTTGAGGATGATGAGGAGATAACAAAGTGGGTGCATCAAACATATTATGATAAGTATGGAAGAGATGAATTGTGATCAGTTGTTGTTTGTTATTTTTTGGGTTATTTAGTTTAGGTATAGATGTACCTCAATGCAGACAATGGAAATTGTAGTTAGGATGGATGGTCTTTAGTAAACAATTTTTGAAGGGAATGTGTGGGGTCTGTTCTATTGGGAGAACTGTTGTATGTCTTCTGTTATGAGTGTGGTGAAACAATGCTGAATTCTATTTTGTATACTGTTTTAAAATCTATATTATTAACCCTTTTGGACTGAAATTTGTGTTGCCGTTTACAAAGTTTGGTTGATCTTCTAATGCATGACCAATCGCCACTCATATTGATGGCCATTATCATTGAATTTATCAGATGAATTTGTTAAAGGGCACAAGAGGGCATCTCATGCATATGGTGCGTAAGAAATTAAGAGAAAATAGAAGAGATTACATAAAGTTTTACATATTACAAGCAATGGAAGAGTTTGAGGCAATGTTCATTACATTACTAATCAAGTATCAACGACAACATTATATGGAAGAGGCCCAAATGATGAAAACAAAAAAGAGAAAACGCCACTCATGTGAGCTATGCAAGAGACTAGGTGTATTTGATCAGTTGTTCATAATGTTTAGAGAACTTAAGATAACATACAATCTGTCACTTGCAAACCATGTGGAAGACATGTTGTGTGGGTCTGAGAAGCCAGACTACAATAGTGCAAATGCTAGGGAGGGAAAACTGACTGAAAATGCTGCTGTTGACAGACTGAAAACGCTGGTTGGACTGAGTGCATCAGAATTCACATACGGAGCTTATTTGATGCAAGAGGATAGGATGCGTGACATTGTGCAGTGTCTAGAAGATGATGAAGTTGTGGAATTTGTTAGAATGAGAATGGAAGATGATGTAAATTGCTAGTTTAGGATAGAGTTGCCTGTTGTAGTTATGATTGTTTGACTGTCACATTACATTTACTTGATGCAATGTAATAAACACATGCGTACAGTTGACCTTAATGTAAAGTTGTTTTGTTTCGCTGCAGTAATGGATTTTACATATGATGGAGACTACGACAACGATATGTATGAGTTACTAAGTGAACCTGAACAACTTACACAATTGTGTAACGCATTAGCTTCAAATTTAGCAGACATACACACTCTATTTCATATGTTATTACTCTGTTAACCAACAACATTCAAATACCAACACCTATGCACACATCTACACTAAGAGGATATGATTGGGTAACTGAACTTCTTGATGGTCACCCAGTGCGTTGTTTCAATGCACTAAGGATGAACCGGGACACTTTCCTTTTACTATTCCATGTGATGGAGTACAAGTACCTTATCACAAATCGGGTTAAGCTCACAGTTGCTGAGAGAGTAGCATTTTTTTAAGAACTATAAGTCACCGTTGTGCAAATAGAGATTTCATGGAAAGGTTTCAATATTCAGGGTCAACAGTTTCCAATCATTTTGGAGACATTCTCGACGCAGTAGGTAGGATGGGTAAGGACATTGTCAAACCACGAGACCCACAGTTCCAAACTGTGTCTGAACATATCCGCAATAACAGCAAATACTATCCAGTCTTCAAGGTTTGTGTGATTATCTACCATTCTGTTCTTGCATCACAGTTCCAAACTGTGTTATTGATTCATGCACACTCATGTCTGTAGGACTGCATTGGCGCACTAGATGGGTGCCATGTTGAGTTTACCGTTCCAGAAAGTGAGAGGATCGGGTTTATAAACAGAAAGGGTGTTACCTCAACAAATGTGCTGGCCGTGTGTGACTTCGACATGTATTTTATGTTTGTTTGTGCTGGGTGGGATGGGTCTGCACACGACACAAGGGTGTACTTGAGCTCAATAACAGATCAATCGATGTCATTTCCAACCCCACCCAATGGTAGGATAATCGTGTCTAGTATAAATTTGTAACATGTTATGCTATGTGAATGACAATATGTTTGTTTTTCAGGGAAATACTATCTAGGTGACAAAGGTTACCCCGGTCGGGAAGGGCTGATGACACCGCATACAAAAGTTTGCTATCATCAATCTGAATTTAGAGCAGAGAACCCAAGAGGGGCCAAAGAAATGTTTAATAAGGTTCATTCATCACTACGGTCAACTATAGAATGGAGCTTTGGAGTAGTTAAAACAAGATGGCAAATTCTAAGGAAGATATCTAGCTACCCGTTGATCAAACAGATCAAGATTGTCAATGCATGCTTTACTTTACATAACTTCATCAGACTAAGTTAACATGGAGACCCTTGCTTTACTCTCATAGAAGCAGCACCCACTTTCATACCATATGAAGATGAAGTTGTTGATGTCGACAATGCTTGCAACACTAGGACCAATACACCAACAGACAATGGTTCACAAGATATGATCCAGCTGAAACATAGACTGACTAGAGAATTGCAAGTGGCCATAAGAAGTGGTAGATCTTAGGACAAATATATTACAGTTGTTTGGAACATAATACACATTGTAAGTGTTACTGCTAGTAGTATCATAAATGAGAGTTTACTGATGTAGTGGTTTTTGGATAATTCAACATCATGTGTATTTGAAAATGTAATCAAAACTTAAGTCTGTTGAAAAGCACAACACATTTAAGTACCATAATAGTGTTCTCATTACATAAGAGGATCATACATTTGCAATGTCAGAATCAAAGGTTCTACCATTTTTTTACAACCACCGGATCAAAAGAGTCAACAAAATGTTAAGGAAAACCCACCACCATTCATCTCATATGCCACCGTATGCTTCATAGCCAATGATCACCAAAAGCAACACATAAACATAAAACTAACAGAAAAACAAAACAACCAACACTAAACCCCCCACCCCTCCACTCAACACCATCACATGCATACTACCACTCCTCCTCATCATTGTAAGTAGCACTCTGTTCCGATTCCACATCTGAGGGACTTTCCCGAACTTCTTTTTCAGCCCCTTCTCCTACCTTTTGCATGGAGGTGCTCCCACTGCCCGCTTCTTCTTGCTTGGAGAAGTCCCGAAAAAAGCCCAGTCTGGTAACTCCCGCTGCGCTGGTGGTGTGAATCTTGATCGGTAGTACCCATAATGGTAACGGGTGAAGAGTGCATCCTCAAATGACAGATCATCAGACTGGAAACTGCCAGTAGAACCATGTATGGAGTCACATACCTTTGGTGCTTTTGGAGGGGAATTAGGCGGAGATTGATCAAGTATGATCAGTGGTACGTTACCAATGTACTGTCTCTCGGTAGGGGGGTTAGTCTCAACATCCACAACCTTTTTCATGCTTGGTGTTGTGGGTTTGGGCTCCATGGTTTCAAGTACCGATTTGGAGGGAGAGTCAGTTGAAAAGGCTGTCTGTGCTTGGAGTTGAAAATGGACAAAAGGAATTTGGGTTCTCTTGTGACTGATCGCACAACATAGGAAGTACCCTTTTTAAACAAATTTTGGACCCACAAAATCAGGTGGAGGGAAACCGAAAAGGTAGCAAGCCGCATTGACTGCCTCACACCCTTTCCATCCACCAATATCAGACAATAATAACTTGATTAACATTTTTTGTCAGAACAATGGGTTAATTGAATGCAATACAGATTGTTTGTGTAGTTCCTTTTGCCTATGTTATGAAATTAATTAAGTTCATTGTACTACACCAATAACAACAACCGAATCAGTATAGCATAATAACCAAATCAGGCATGCACATTGCAGAATATTAAAAGTATGTTACAGAACCAACCAAATTACTGCATAATAAGAATCATCCTTAATTCCAAAAATACCAACAAACCTACGCCCCACACACTCTCCAAATCCTAATGTAACAGAAAATAAATTTGAACATAACAACAACATAGAGTAAAATAACTATTCTAGATAGTGTTCCCTTGATAGTTGATTGGTCGGCTAACAGATGAGTAATAGATGCTTCTGACTCATTGGCCACCCTTTTTACTCTAGCCAGTCTTGATCTCGCAACCTGACTGTAATGCTCAGCAGCAACATTGGTATGATCAGCAGGTGGGGATGGTCTGTTCACTGTGTCCCACCACACAAAAAAATCACAATGGTTGGACCTGAAGAACAATCGACCAAAGTTATCTACAGTGTATGAAATAAACAACATACATCTCACATTGCATCTGTAATTTATGTATCTGGTGTTCAGTTCCTCTCCCTTGTTAGCTGAGGTTGAACTCTATCACAAAAAAAGGATGAGTCGGTACAAGAACTTATACTTTGATCAAAAGAAAGAACGGGAGAGGAGAGAGAGAGAGAGAGAGAGAGAAAGATGATACACCTACATTGCGTGAACCAAATGACATTGTTGTAGCACAAGATTATGGAGAGTGGAGGGCGAGGGGAAGGGGTGAGGATGTCGACAGAAGTGGGAGGGGTGATGAGTTCTGTTGAAATATAGCAAATATATTATAGTAATGTGGAATAAGGGTGTTTTGGGTATGTTGTCAGATAGAGACAGTTTTTAGATAAATGCCCCTACCGAACACCCACTTCATAAAGGTGATTTTTTTTCAAAAAAATAAAGGCACCTTTACCTGGGCATTAGAGATTAATGTTGCTACCGAACGGAGCCTTAGAGCGTATTGTGAACTTTAAAAGTACTTTGTTAAATAGTAGGTGTATTTTTGTCTTTTATCATTCTGGTCAATGACACAGTGAAATTTTATGGACTTTTACAAAAATATAGTAACATTTTAAAACTTTCATTTTATGTTAGGGTATTTCACGAATTATCCTAAAATATGGTGACATTTCATAAATTCCAAAAAAAAAAAGGGAAAATTCACGAGATACCCCTGTTTTCTTTCGTAATTCACAATATACCCTGTGATTTTAGTAATTTAACTTTAAACATGCATAAATGTTGTCCAAAATTGATGAAACTTTACATGGACGATGCTAAAGTGTTATATTTTGGTCCAATATCAAATTTGAAGTTTTTTAAGCTCACATGTGACCTGTGGGACCCAAATGAACAGTGACATATTCATTAGGTCCCACAGGTCACATGTGAGCTTAAAAAGCTTCAAATTTGATACTGGACCAAAATATAACACTTTAGCATCGTCCATGTAAAGTTTCATCAATTTTGGACAACATTTAAACATGTTTAAAGTTGAATTACGAAAATCACAGGGGTATATTGTGAATTACGAAAGAAAACAGGGCTATATCGTGAATTTTCAAAAAAAAAAAAATGGAACTTCGCCATTTCACAATACTCCCGGGCCGGCGTCCCAAACAATGAAAACCAAACGCTTCTGCACCCATCTCTCACGATTGTCAGTCCCTCTGGCCTCAACCAAAAATCACGTTCTTCCACAATCTACCCCTGGCGCCTCTCACAGAGACCGCCCCTCTTACCACTGCAACTGAAGCGGTATCCGATGCTTCTCCCACCTCTCGACTGTGACTCCGCTCCCCTCACCGATAGTGAACTCAGCCCGAGCTCGTGAACGATTTACTTGGTCCTCCAATGTTCATCTCTTCTTCCGATGGTATTGCTTCCGACAAAGATGGTTTCCCTGCTGCGCATGTCGAATTCCCTCGTTATAGACGTTTCGAACTGAGAGCTTCTCCACTTAGTCTATCTTCCACTTCGATAGTGAGCTCTTCACTCTCAAAGTTCGATTGACTTCTTCTCGTCTTTTAACCTGATTGAAATATTTTCGTATCTAATCGAATTTTCTACTTTCGCCTTCGATCGAGTCCAGTTATCTTCAGTTAGTTCGAGCCAGGTTTTCTGAAGCTCCATTTCTGTCGTTTCTGGTAGAGAAGGTTTGCCGGCAGGTAATCTCGTTTCCTCGCTTATTTTCATTCGTAGTTGTTAACTGCTTGCTCTCTATACTCTCGCTATATTTAAACCTGGCATGACGAAGTAATAGTCGATTCATAAATTGTTTTCGTTTGCAATTTGCTTGTTGTTGAAATTAGCTGGATGTTAGTCAGGAAATGGCTATTCTTGTATGTATGATTTTGTTTTAGTGTTTTTGTTTTCCATCTTGTTGCTGAAATTTGAGTTTTCTTTTTCCCTCAGTTAATCTTGGACACCGTTAAAAGATAAGCTGCTGGTAACCATTGGTATTCCTTGCTGGAAATTGAAGTAATCTTTCACCTGCACTAGCGTATTTGCTATCATATATTTTACGGGTCTGGTGACTCGGACATTTGGGTTCTTGACATAAATAATTCATATATCATGGCACTTCCACTGCGTATGTCTCCTCTAAGAATCGAGAGGCCTGGTTACAGCGTGAGGTCCTCCCATATGCTACCATCAGCTTCTCTGCCAAATGTATGCATCTTTTACAAGAATTCTATGCATACAAAAAAACATAGGAGCTCATCTCTGTGTGTTTCTTGTTCCGCATCCAACAAGCTGGTTCGTGACCGATCATTGGACAGGCATGTGGTGAAGCAGAATAAAATTCGGTTTGTACAGAAGCTTATAACTCTGCTTCTTTCGAAACCAAAACACTTTATGCCCTTGGACATCCTCTCTAAATGTAGATCCTACTTAGCTCTCCCGAAGTACCGTACCATTCTCTCCATGATCCATAGATACCCCACAATCTTTGAGCTCTTTACTATGCCTTACCCTCCTACGCCAATGAATGCGACCAAACTACATCCTCAGCTTTGTATCCGCTTGACTCCTGCGGTGGAAGCGCTAGCTGCTCATGAAGCTAATCTTAAGAGGAGAGCATCTATTACTTTGGCCACCAAACTCCAGAAACTCCTCATGCTCACTTCTCACCGGCGACTTCTGTTGTCTAAGCTCGTACATCTCGGCCCTGATCTTGGTTTACCAATCAGTTTTCGTTCTGGTCTATGTAATGAGTTTCCAGAGAAATTCAGGATTGTCGACACGTCATATGGTCATGCTCTTGAACTTGTCTCCTGGGACCCACAGTTGGCAACACCATTGCCCAAAATTGAATTTCAGGGCCATGACTTAATAGTAGACCGGCCTTTGAAATTCAAGCTTTTGAAACTTAGGAAAGGGTTGAATCTAAAGAGACGGCACCATGATTACCTGCTCAAGTTAGAAGAATTGCCTAATGTATGTCCCTATTATACTGAAGCTGGGGATTTTCCAAAAGTGTCCATGTTGGAGGAGAAGAGGGCTTGTGGAGTCATAAGAGAGGTCTTGGGCATGACAATTGAGAAGAAGACATTGGTTGACCACTTGACCCACTTTAGGAAGGAATTTGAACTTCCAAACAAGCTCCGGGGATTACTGCTGAGGCACCCGGAGCTGTTCTATGTAAGTCCAAAGGGGCAGAGAGATTCTGTTTTCTTGGTGGAAGCCTACGATGATGATGGCAAGCTTTTAGAAAAGGATGAGTCTTCAATGATTAAAGACCGGTTGTTTGATTTAGTCAATGTGGGGAAAAAGATAAGAAGAGAAAGAAAAAGGTCTAGAAATGGCCATCAGAATTTGTTTGAACCCTCGGCTAATGATGCCTCCCACTATGAGTATGATGATGGGGAACCATATGAAACTGATAATGAGAGTGAAGATGATGGTTTGGAAGATCTAATCAACTGGGATGATCCAGCCCTTGAAACCCATGAAGGAGAATCTCTGGACCCACTTCTCATCAGGCGGATGAAGAACTTCTGGACTACAGTGTCTAGTTCTGACACCAACAGTGAGCATAATGGTCACTCTGAACCTTGGTAGTATATATATTCTTGTAGTATCTATTTTTCAACTATAATTCTCATACCGACTGCTTACATTGTTGCTGCTTACTTTAGTCTGATGTGTAGTAGTGACTTGTGTGAAGATGTGCACTAGAATGGTGGGGGGTGATGTGTGCTAATTTGGATAGAGAAAGAGCTCATTTTTGTCGCTAAAAGTACCCCTATCCTTGTATATATGTGTTCTGTGTGTCATAAATGAATGGTTGAACTTGATGTGTTCTGTTCTGTCTTTAAAATAAATTCATCAAATTCATCTGATTTTGTTACGCCTTCACAGCCTTGTGCTAATGGGAGATTTGGCAGGGTTTATACACGTAGGCAAGTTAGTAGTGGCAATTTAATTGTAACAGCTGCGTATTAATAGTCCAGCTGGCTGTTAGTTGTGTTTCTGTTAGCTTCCGTTAGTAAGGTGGCTACTTAAGATTGTACCTGGTCATTTGGGAGTGGTATCCAGAAATAAGAAAAGAATAGCTCATTGAGCCTTGGGAGGGTGTTACTCCTTGAAACGTAACAATTGGTATCAGAGCCTTAGTGTTCTGGGGGAGAGTAGGTGAGTGAATGGTTGCGACCAGGAGCAGGAAAGAAACTACGATGGAGTTATTGGAGAAGAAGCAAGAGTTGTGCCAGGAAAGATTGGAGGATCTTGGAGGGAAGTTTGATAATCTTTCTGCAGTAGTATTTCAGATGCAGAAAGATCTTCAATCGTTCCTACGACGGTCTCCTGCAGAATCCGGTGAGAACGTAGGCCAAGGCTCTAATCGGGGGCGGGGTGAAGTGGCGGCGAAGGGCGGTCAACGGGAGGTTAAGGTCAGGAAGTTGGAGCTTCCTGTTTACGCTGGAGAAGATCCTCGGGAGTGGTTGTGTAAGGCAGAGCGGTACTTCTCCCTCTGCGGCATCACTGAGGAGGAGAAGGTGCGAACGGCAGGCATCTGTATGGATGGCGCTGCATTGCACTGGTTTGAATGGCTTAGCAATTACGTGGGGTTGCCTGATTGGAAGCAGTTTAGGGAGTCCCTGATTGAACGGTTTGGCTCGACGGCGGGAGGGGATAGGCTCGACCTGTTGTGCGATCTCCGTCAAGAAACGACGGTGGAAGATTATAGAAGGAGGTTTGAGTTCTACTCTGCGCACTTGACCGGTGTGCCGGATGGGGTGCTTAAGGGAATCTTCCGTAGCGGATTGAAGGAAGTAATCAAGAAGGACTTGATTTTGTTCGAAATCCATGATTTGGCCAGTTTGATGAGAGCGACGAAGAAAGTAGAGGAAAGGAATGAGTACGGTCAGATGAAGTCGACCGCAGGAGGTGAAATTGGGGCCAGAGGGAAAATTGGGAATTTTTGCCCTAGTTCTTCCCGCACGTTCGATTTGGCGCCCAAGAAATCGGAAGGGGCTCTTGCTTCCAGTCGAGCCGACCAGTCTAGCGGGGGCGCGTTCTCCAGATCGGGATCTTTCTCGACAGCACAGTCCAGTTCCTCTTCGTCGGCTGCGAGCAGATTCAAGCGACTCCCGGATGACGAATTACAGCGTAGAAAATCGCTGGGCCTTTGCTTCCGATGTGGGGAAAAGTGGAGCGAGGGACATCGATGCAAGGTGGCCGGGTTACAGTTACTGTTGACAGAAGGGGATGACGGTGAAGAGCATGCTTTTGAGATTTGTCCTGTTTCCCCTGAATTTGACGACGTGGATGAACAGTTGAAGACAGAATTATCACAGCTGTCATCGGTGGGGTTTCCTTCTCAGAAATCTTTGAGGATATTAGGACGCGTGTTGGGGGTACAAGTCCTAGTTCTAATTGATAGTGGGGCTTCCCACAATTTTATCTCTGATAAGCTGGTGAGTAGGCTGGGGTTGACGCTGGATAATTCTGTCCGCTTTGGTGTGACTATTGGGAATGGAGATACAGTTTTCCGGAGTGGAATCTGTCGTTCTCTCCAACTTTCTTTACAGGATGTGGAATTTACATTAGACTGCCTCCCTTTTAATCTGGCGGGGGTTGATCTGGTGTTGGGGATTGATTGGTTGGCTGCGCTGGGTGATACCCAGACTAATTGGCAGAAACTATCAATCAAATTTCAGTGGCAGAACAAGCTGGTGCATCTCCAGGGGGATCCGGCTTTATCCATTGTTGAGGGTGGAGTTAAGTCAACGTTGAAAGCCTTGCAAGCTGATGGGGAAGGGTGGCTCTGTTTGTTGGAAGGCAAGCATCAGGTGATGGTTTCTGGTGATCAGTTGGATGGTGAGGTGGAAGCTAGGCTACAGAAGGTACTGTCTTCTTTTCCTTCTGTTTTTCAGCCCTTGGATTCATTACCCCCGAAGAGATTCCATGACCATCATATACCCTTAAAGCCTAATTCAATCCCTCCTAATATCAGGCCTTATCGTTACCCTCATTATCAAAAGAACCAGATAGAAAAGATTGTCCTTGAATTACAAAACGCTGGGTTTATTCAACCTAGCAATAGCCCTTTCTCTAGTCCTGTTCTGTTGGTTAAGAAAAAAACAGGAGATTGGAGATTTTGTGTGGACTACCGTGCCCTCAACGATGTCACCATTCCTGACAAGTTTCCCCTGCCAACCATAGATGAACTTCTGGACGAATTATTTGGTGCTGCTGTTTTTTCCAAACTGGATTTGAAATCCGGTTATCACCAGATCAGAGTTCGGGAGGAGGATGTCCATAAGACAGCTTTCAGAACTCATGAGGGTCATTACGAATTTTTAGTAATGCCCTTTGGTCTTAAGAACGCTCCAGCCTCGTTTCAGTCTTTGATGAATCATATTTTTAAGCCCTTTTTGCGCCGCTCAGTTCTGGTGTTCTTTGATGATATATTAGTTTACAGCAAGACTGTTGAGGAGCACTTATCACATTTGGAAGAAGTACTGTCCGTGTTGGCTAAAAACCAACTGAAAGTCAACTTTAAGAAGTGTAGTTTTCTGAAGAACATATTGGATTATCTCGGGCATATTATTTCTGGAAAAGGTGTGGAAGCAGATCCAGAAAAGGTGCAGTGTATGCTGTCTTGGCCAGTTCCAAAGTGTGTTAAAGATCTCAGAGCCTTTCTTGGTCTTACAGGCTATTACAGGCGTTTTGTTCAAGGTTATGGCATGATCGCTGCTCCTCTGACTGCATTACTTAAGAAAGACTCTTTTGTGTGGTCTGAAGCAGCCCAGCAGGCTTTTGATCAACTGAAGTTGGCTTTGTCTTCTGTCCCAGTGTTAGCCTCTCCTGATTTTAATTCTCCTTTTGAGGTTGAGACAGATGCATCAGGCAGAGGTATTGGGGCAGTGTTGATGCAAAAAGGGTGACCGATTGCATTTCTCAGCCAACCTTTCTCTGCTAGAGCGTTGGCTAAGTCAGTCTATGAGAAGGAGCTCATGGCGGTTGTCTTTGCTGTCCAGAAGTGGAGGCACTATCTGTTGGGGAGGAAATTTCTCATACGAACTGATCAAAAAAGTTTAAAGTACTTGTGGGAGCAGCGGTTAATGACTGAAGATCAGTACAAGTGGGTAACTAAGCTATTGGGGTTCGATTTTGATATTTGCTATAGACCGGGGAAAGAGAACGCAGCAGCTGATGCCCTGTCTCGAGTAGATTCTAAAGCTTCTTTACTGCCCTTGTCTTCTGTGGTGTTGGAAGGGTGGAAGGCAATAGAAGGGGAGGTGGAGCAGGATCCGGGGTTGAGACAGATTGTGCAAGACTTGATTGTAAATGCTGATAGTCATTCTGGTTATTCTCTTAAAAACGGTCATTTGTTTTTTAAGGGGAAACTGGTATTATCTAGTTCCTCGCAATTCATACCCACAATTCTTAAGGAGTTTCATGCTACGCCTAGTAGTGGGCACTCCGGTTACCAAAGAACTTTTAAGAGAATAGCTGCTGTGGTCTATTGGAAGGGCATGCGTTCTGATGTTAAACAATTTGTGGCAGCTTGTGAGGTGTGTCAAAGGGTGAAATACAGTGCTCTTACACCTGCGGGACTGCTGCAACCGCTGAGCATCCCTGAACGAGTGTGGGAAGACATCTCGATGGATTTTATTACAGCCTTGCCTAAGGTTAAGGGGTTTGATACTATTTTGGTAGTAGTGGACAGATTTTCTAAGTTTGTTCATTTCTTACCCCTGAAGCACCCTTTTACTGCTAAAGAGGTAGCTGCTGTGTTTGCTAAGGAGGTCGTTAGACTGCATGGATTCCCTAAAACTATTGTCTCTGATCGAGATCCTCTCTTTTTAAGTCATTTCTGGAAGGAACTTTTCAGACTGGCTGGAACTACATTGTGTTTCAGCTCCGCTTACCATCCTCAGTCCGATGGGCAAACTGAGGTGGTGAATCGGTGTCTTGAGGACTATTTGAGGTGTTTTTCTTTCCAGAAACCTCAACATTGGCTGCAGGCTCTACCTTGGGCTGAGTATTGGTTCAACACCACTTTTCAGCAGAGTTTGGGAACTACACCCTTCAGAGCTTTGTATGGTCGGGATCCTCCCGTTCTTTTGCGGTACAGTCCTTTGGGTTCCTTGATAGATGAGGTGGATGTGATGTTGACTGAGAGAGACTCACTTCTTGATGAGCTAAGGGAAAACCTTCTGAAGGCACAGCAAAGAATGAAGCAGCAAGCTGATAAACATAGGCGATTGGTTCAGTTTTAGGTGGGTGACTGGGTTTTCTTGAGGATACACCCTTACAAATATCGTTCATTGACTAAGAAAAGGAATGCTAAACACAGTCCTCCGATATTATGGGCCTTTTGAGATTCTGGAAAAGATTGGCACGGTTGCTTATAAGCTTTCTCTTCCTCCTGAAGCAAGAATTCATCCCACAGTTCATGTATCACAGCTAGGAAAGGCTGTGAACTCTTCTGTTCAATCCACTGGACGTCTGCCTGATGGGTTAACTGGAGATTTGGAGTTGCTGGTTCAACCTGCTGCAGTCTTGGGGTACAGACAACGAGCTGGTGAAGAACCTGAAGTTCTGGTGCAGTGGGAGGGCTGCCCTGATGATGATGCTTCCTGGGAGTTGGTCTCAGCCATTAGGGAGCAGTTTCCTAATTTTCACCTTGAGGACAAGGTGAAAGTTCAGGGAGGGAGTGATGTTACGCCTTCACAGCCTTGTGCTAATGGGAGATTTGGCAGGGTTTATACACGTAGGCAAGTTAGTTAGTAGTGGCAATTTAATTGTAACAGCTGCGTATTAATAGTCCAGCTGGCTACTTAAGATTGTACCTGGTCATTTGGGAGTGGTATCCAGAAATAAGAAAAGAATAGCTCATTGAGCCTTGGGAGGGTGTTACTCCTCGAAACGTAACAGATTTAGTGTAACACTGGATGATGATTGCTGACAAGCAGAGTTCAGTGGTACGATGATTTATTTTTAGGAATATATCAGCTTTTTTACGCACTGCTGATATAATGCTTATTTAGATATAGAACAGGACTTCTTTTGTTGTTGGACAGTTTTTCTTTTCTTTTATTTTGTTTTCTGTTCTTGAGAAGATTTAGGGTAATATATGGTGAAATTTCTTGGATGGTCTGAAATCTGCATGGAATTAGTTTGATGAGGGTGAGGGTGATGGAGCATTCAGGATGGGGCGTTCTTAGTCTCGAACGATTCCATAGTTTAATGCTCCAAAATCAAACATTTTGGCTTCTGATGACCACACAGTAAGAGATTGACTGTGTGGACAGATACGGGTCAAACACTGATTCATCTCCACTTTTGAGTTCAACCTGTACATACTATTATTGACTATAGAGTTAGCTCTTTAACATGACGAGTAGGTGTTCTGTATTATTTTTATTGAAGTGGTCCTCCAGTCTAGTGCTTTCGTGATACACATCAGAGAATTCTAAGATAAAGCAGTATGAGGCACACAATCTTGATTCAGTGAACAATATGAATATGTTTTTTAAGCTTGTTTCTGATTGAGTAAACTTCTCATTCTTCCATGATTGTCATTCGATCCGATATACCTCAGTGTGTTATTCTCAAATTTAATTGGTGTTGAGCTGTTTGCCCTTGGGTGTTGGGCTGACTAGAGTCTTGAGGCAACTGCATGTGCCTGTCCCAACATGTGAGACTAAGACTAGAGCAAGCCCATTACCCTTCATTGCTGGAGTTCTGTTGTCAGGTATGCTAATCTAGTCCTCCCACTATTTATGTGCGCCCATCTCTTGCGTATACTGATTGATTTAGGAAGGGAACAGATAGATCTATTTAGTGAATGAAGGCTGGATCTAGCATAACAAGCCGCCTTCCCAAACTCATGACAGCTTTGTGCGGAAGGAACTGTGTATGCCTTTTTTAGGAGGCATATTTTGGACATGATGCTGTGTGAGGTAATTGCTTGAGGGATACAAATAATGTGTTGGGTCAGCATATATTTGCTGCGGGTTGGTATTGACGTTTATTGTTTAAACTGATAGTTGTAGATAGCTGGTGAAATTGTTAGTAGTTTAGAGTTTATCTATGAAATTTGTCAAAATGAATGTGTTTATCTAAGTTTTGTCATATTTATAAGAATAAAGGGCCATGATGTAATTTGGGTAGATTGAAGTAGATAAATTGAGCTTTAAATCGAAGAAAAGCTAGAAAAGGCAGCGTTTTAGCTTAAATTAGCTTTTTATCTACCTTCAAAAGTTAGGTTGAAAATGAGGACTAAGAAAGAAGGTTTCTTAAGTATACAAAGTTGAATCATCCTCCATCGGTAGCGTGCAAAGACTGTTAGTACCCAAAAACCAGAGAGGATCGAGACAACTGAATTGTTCAAAATCTTGTGATTCCAAAGCACTTTCAAATTTTTGAACTCGTAAGCCTGTTTACTCTGTATTATTAAGTAATCATGGACTTTATGAAACAAATAATGAGGAATGTTTCATATGGTAGCAGAACCGGGTACGCAAATCTACACCGGCGCCGCTGTTGACTCCCTGACACACAGTAACAATACTACTACAGTGATAATGATACTTATATAAAATAAAAATAATTTTATAAAATTAAATTTATAATATATACTCCCCGTCTGAATTGACCGTCTGGTTCACTATTTGGACGTGTCGTTTGACTTCAATATTTAACATATAAGATAAAATAATTTTTAAAATTTGAATTTTGCAAATGATTCTTACATGATAAACTATATGTTACACTGTTTTATTTTATAAAATTATTTTATCTTATATGTTAAATATTGAAGTGGAAAAACGTGTCATAAAACAAATGAGACGGTCAATTCAGGACGGAGGGAGTAGTACAGTACACCCTACCCTTGGGAACCGAGAGCGACAGTAGACGGGTCGTGTCATAACTCGGAAAATACAATCAATGTTCACGGGATTCAATTTTATATAATCTCTGCGCTGTCCTTTGGCAGTTTATGGTTCTGGAGGTGGGGCGTTGTAGGTTCCCTTGACCCCATCACATTCAGAACACCTGACTTCGACAGCATGCCCCGTTCGATTTCTGCCAGTAGAATTGCTTCTTTATCCCTGTCAGGCTACATTACGTCACTGGTTACTTGATGTTTAAGTTAAGTAGAGCACTTAACAATTATTTCATGGCCTCGGGCCCAATATTACAGACCGATCTTCTCGGACATATTGTTCCTTTTCTGTGAGGGACGTAGTCATCTGCTTGTTTTTTAATGTTCCCTTATAGTCAGTTATTAGTTACATTTTTTTGTTGAGAAACAATATTGTGCATTTATTATACATTAAAGTCATCAATGACTAACAGTATTGCTGTATTGAGCTATATATAATTTCCTATTTGGTTTATCCATCGTGTGTATTTGTTTCTTGGACCTGGCACAGTTTCTTTTCTTCCTCTTCCCTTTAACAAGTGCATATATATATGTATTTACTTTAGGGCATGCTTGGTTGAAATGTATGAGAATAAGTATGAAGATATGAGAATAAAACATTACATATTAATGTGTTTGATGGGGTGTAATGCAAATTATTAAAAAGTAGGCATAAGAGTGGATGATAATAATTTTTTATTCTTATTTACACATTTTATTCCATTCTTTTAATTCATTTATTGGCTTATCTATCTTTTATTCATAGACTACTTTTAGAAATAACATAACATTTCTCTAGTTACATTGTATTTATAATTTCAAAAATAAATACTTTGGTTTTTTTATAAGAACTTGGTAAAAGCAATATTCTATAAAAAAAAGTTTAAATATTTATATTTTAGTGTCTATAAATTACTTAGCTCTATTCAATACAAATATATTTCTTTTAGTTTAAACCTCGTATGAAAATATGTTATTACTTATAGACCATTTTATATTCAAAATTTAAGTAATATAATTATATATACATATATAATAATTTCAAATTATTGTTAGCTAATATTAATAATGAATTACTTCCTTTTCTACACATAATTGTTGGACTACTACATCAGATATTTTTCAAAAATAATCCATATTTTATTTGATACTCCCTCCGTCCTGAATTGATCGTCCTGTTTGCTTTATGGCACGTTTTTCCACTTCAATATTAAGCATATAAGATGAAATAATTTTATAAAACTAATTTTTGTAACATATAGTTTATCATGTAAGGATTCATATGCAAAACTTAAATTTTTAAAATTAATTTATTTTATATGTTAAAAATTAAAGTCAAACGACATGTTCAAATAGTAAACAGGACGGTCAATTCAGGACGGAGGGAGTAATATCTTTATGTTAGCTGTTCATTTGATAGATGATAATATAATAACAAATACTAAAATTATTGATTATGATGTTCAACCTATTGTTTTACTATATGTTAACACCAAATTTCTAATTTATTTTAAAGGAAAAATTACAATATTTTTTTATTTTCTAAAATAATGATAATATTTAATTTTTTATAACGATTTAGATTGCCCTGTTTGTCATTCTAAAGTTGAATTGTTGGTAATACATACAAAATATGAAAAAAAATGATGAAGTATTAATTTTAATTGAAAGCTTGCCATAAGTAAACAAGGATAGTGTAATTTCCATTCTCATGTCCATTAATTATGTTCTCATTCGTACACCCGTTAATTATTTTCTCTAACCAGTTATGAAACAATATGGCAATATTAATGTGATTCGTTTTATATATGTGCAAGGTGTAGTTAAATGCATCTAATCAATGCAGTACAATAAGTGTCATATCTATAAGTAATTTGGTTACTATCTCCCTACTTTTGATATTTAGTAAATATAAGCGTTAAATTGGAGGTTTGGATGGTGGCAAGCGTAGTTGTTCGATTCAATGCAATAAGACAAACGATTAAGTAAATTAAAATGTTTTTTAACGGAATGGATGGAAATGCATCCTGGGATGGTTGTGTTTACCTAAATACACCCAAAATTTACATTCAAATCATGAAAAATCAAATAATACCTAGATAATTGCACCACTTAATTCGAGTTTGGTTCAAATCACCTGATAACATTAATAACAAGTTCTCAATAATAACCAAACTATTCTCCAACTAATTAAGGGGCAAAAGCTAGGGTTTTCTTTCTCTTGATCACTATTCCTAACTCAAGTTCACATATTCCTAACTCATCACTCATCTTTTTATGATGGTTGTTCAAAGATGTACCTTATTATCATACCACAGGTTGTCCAGTAGACGGATTAGGAAATTTTTTGTATCTTAACACTTCATACCATTGCGGACTAGTTCTAATTTCCAAGATCAATGGTCATTGCTTCCAATTATGAAAATGTACTATGATAATTGCTAAGGGTAGTGTGGTTAGGCCTCAATCTGGCAACCTGAGAGCAATCGCCTAGGATAGGACCGACAATGTTAGCTTTAAAGGGGGAGGGTTATGTCTCAACTTTAAGTATAACATGATATCTGTTCGTAGGTTTAGTCAGTATATCAATCACAATTTTGTGTTTCTTCTAACTATTGTGTTATGCAGTTTCCTATCCTAACTACAAATGATGTTATTACCTTGCAAAGGGGATGCTCGTACATTGTGAACAAAGATTTACATGTTAGCAAAGAAATGATGTGGACTATATAATCTTCAATGCTTGTAATAGCTTTATTTGCCAATAGTACTATTATATTGCAAATTATGTTAATGTTTTGAAAGATAATTTGAAAATAATAATAATGATTCACATAGCGTTGTTGCTAAGGTTAACAAGGTCAAGGTTTGACACATAAGATTTGGTTACACCACTCCTATTGATAAGCTTGTAATCTCAAACTTATTCATGCTAATTTTATTTCTGCACCTTTTAGTTGTAATATTTGTCATAGATCCAAAGGTCAATGTTTACGTTCTCTAAGTTCTCTCTGAAAATTACTTTAATTTATAGCATATTAACATTTAGTTCATTTAAAGAGGACACCTAGCTATGTTGGTGCCATATAAAGGCTGCTTACCAAAGACGGAGTACTAAACAATGCGACAAGTGACTAGGGAGTTAACTACGATCACAAAGATTTTTGATGAATAAGAGACTGCAGTTGCAACCAATCCATGTCCACTATGACAGCCCTTCTGATGTAGGTATTACTATAAATCTCGTGCGGTGGACCGAGGTGGGTCCTATGGGGTCCTGAGTTCATAGAAAACTGATAAATCTCTGCTTACCATAGGAATGAACCCAAAATATTTTTTTTAAAGTATAGTTTTAAAAAACAAAAATTGTGTAAAATACTGAAAGTTAATAATTTAGTGGTAGAGACATGTTTCTACATGTGAGGTTGTAAGTTCAAATTTATGTCAATCTATTTTTAGGGTTTTAATGTTATGAAACAAAATTACTTCTTTGATCTCATGTTAAAGTCTAACCCTATCAGATATATATATATATATATAAATGCTTAAAACATTTATGACCATACATTTATATTCCTTCAAATTTAATATATGTTAATGTCGAAAAAATTTTGGATCCCGTAAGATTTGACTTCTGGATCCACCACTGTTTAACTAGATGTCCACTTTGATCGAGATAAGATAAAAAATGGGTTAGTTACTGTCACTCATGTCCCTTCCCATTTGTAGTTTGCGGACGTATTAACTAATACAATCTATAGTAAGAGTTACAAATGTCATTTCCCAACTCCAGAAATGCTTCTGAATCACCATACCAATCCTTCTTACATGTATTAGCTATGTGTACCAATGTTCACAGAATCGTGAAAAAATCTTACGATGCTACGATTTTACGATATCCAAAATCATAGTTACGATCCGGATCGCAAGTAGGATCGGAGCCATGTAGGATCGTCAAAGGATCACGATTCCATTGCATGATCCTGCGATCCTACACTCTAGATCGATAGTACGATCCTACGATCCCAACTTTTTTTATAGTTTATGTTTTTCATATCAATGTGAATTATATCTTAATAAATTATAAAGAAACAAAAGGCTCAAATTTTGTAAAAAGTTTCATAATCCATAAATATCATGACTTTGAACATTACAAATGGATGCTATTAAAACAACTTTTATATGTAGATTTATTTGACGTCATTGAGTGGATAAGGATTAAGATTGGAATATCACTTCTTGTTACTCTCCATCATGAAAGATAACAATAAGTACCTAGGTGTTAAAAATGCATAACATTTAAAGTAGAAAATGATAAAAAAAAAAACTTAAAAGAATCAATACAAATTTATAAAATACTATTGATTACAATTATCAATTTTCTCTTCTTGGTTTACAATTGAAACGATAAGCTGTTAGAACTCATTTGGACTTTGTGTTCCATTGCTTACTTACTCTTTGAATGAGCATGGATGTGAAAACTCATGATACTTGTAGCTCGTAATGTTTGCTGGGAAAGTGATGAAAGAAATTAAGACGCACATAAAAATTATAAATTCTTTGGATTTGATTTATGTTTAACCTATCTTATTAAATTTTATATTTTTTATGGACAATATTATGAAAATCCATATGGTTTCTTATCTATATTTTAATTTTGTAAGTATACTATCATAGTTGTGGTCTTAATTTTTATTTTTTGATTCAATAATGTTATATATTCTTACTCAAATTAAACTTTATGCTTTAGATAGAAGTTGTTTATAACATTTGTATACTTTTGAACAATATTAATTTACTTTTTGTAGGATTGAACGATCCCACGATTCAATACCTCGATCCGATCTCAAAGGTCACCTACGATCCTACGCTAGGATCGCGATCCTAAAAACATTGTTGTGTACTTGTAGTACCCTATAGCTTGAGTGGGCTATTGATATATACTACTGTATTTATTCATCACGTGTATTTATTTCATGGGCATGACCAATCTCTTTTGAAGATGGATGATGATCATAATTGTTGTTGTCACATATCAATTTTTCATATATTTGTTCTTACTCATATTTTATCTCTAGTTAGTTTTCCTAACAAAACTGAATCTATAATTGTCGGCTTACAAAACAAGGAAATCAAAGTCTGAGTTACTGCAGTTTCAAGATTTTTTTTACTCAACACATTGCAGTTTCAAGATAGTAATAAAATGTCTGCTCTGTACTTTATACTAACCAAGCTGTGTGGTTCCCATCCAATCTACCGTCCGTTTACAAAAGAGTAACTTGACAATTTAACAAATAGTAGTAGTATAAAAAAGTCAGAAAAGAACACAAGAAGACATCCTAGTAAAAAGACAAAAATGCCAACTATAAAAATTGTCCAAGATAAGATACCCAGACAAGTAGCAAACGGTGGGGGAGGTCGCAGGAAAAACAAAAATGGTATACTGCACTGCAATCTATCCATCACATGCACCGTGTTAGATTTGAAAGAGCCCTAGCTAGTACTGTAGGATTTTCATCTTATCTCATGGCATCAATTGGTTGGTTTCTTCCTGGGCATCCGGTCCTTTTGTCCCCGCCTATCATTTGTAACCGAATTTGAATTCTCTGTTCTTTCTTGTGTTTACTTACTGTTTGTTCTTCTTCTATGTCGATCTTTCACTTGTCTTTCTTATGCTCTGTTTTTTCACTACTACTACTATAACTAACGTGATATATATTACATGGTGGTGGTACTGGTAGGGTCAGACAACTTCCCACTTCTCCACGGACCACGGTTCCACACTTCCATCTCCCACCGCACACTATGCTCTTTCCTTTCCCTTTCAGTCCACCTCTCTACAACTACGACTACAGCTCTGTTCTGTTACTCCCGTGAATGTAGCATTCAATTAATGCAAAGAATCTCCATCCGACAAAAACCATCTCAACTTGCTCTACCTAGCTCCCCAACACCAAACGCAGCTCTCTCCCATGCCGCTCTACCTCCTGTAGTCTAGTCTAGTCTAGTCCGTCCACCTCCGACCATCATCATCCTCGATAAACTAATTAGAATGACATATCCAGAACTCCACCACCTCCTTCTCCTCACCCTTCTTCTCCTCTTCCCACTAACCACCACCACCACCGCAGCCCAAGACTCAACTTCCCTCCAACTAAACGACGACGTCTTGGGCCTCCTAGTCCTCAAATCCGACCTCAACAACCCAACCTCCCTCTCCTCCTGGAACGAAGACTCCTCCTCCCCATGCTCATGGACTTTCATCCGCTGCGATCCATCAACCTCCCGCGTCATCGAACTCTCTCTCGACAACCTTTCCCTCTCTGGAAAACTCGGCCGAGGACTCCAAAACCTCCGCAACTTAAAACTCCTATCCCTTGCTCACAACAACCTCACCGGTCCTTTCACCTTCACTCACTTCCCTCCCAATCTCCAATCACTCAACCTCTCCAACAACCAATTCTCTGGCCAAATTCCAATCTCCTCTATTCCCACTTCAATCAAATTTCTCGACCTCTCCGCTAACCACTTCACCGGCTCCCTCCCTGATAACTTCTTCCAGTCCACTTCACTCCACTCCCTCTCCCTTTCAGACAACTCCCTCTCCGGTCAAATCCCGTCCACTCTATCCCAATGCACTTCACTCAACACCCTTGATCTCTCCAAAAACCACTTCTCCGGTAACCCATTTTCCCACACCTCTATCTGGTCATTAACTCGACTCCGACTTCTTGACCTCTCTAGTAACGCGTTTTCAGGTCCAATTCCGTCTGGTGTACTATCCCTCCACAACTTAAGAGAGCTTCATTTACAAGATAATCAGTTCTCCGGTGTCATCCCTGGTGATATCGGCCTCTGCTCCCACCTCCGTGTCATCAATCTGAGCCGGAATCAGTTCACCGAACAACTCTCGTCACTCGCTAAACTGAACTCATTGACTCATCTAGACCTGTCAACCAACAACCTCTCCGGCGAACTTCCACAATGGTTAACAACAAATCTACCAATCTACTCGTCCTTGACTTGTCAACTAATTCCTTCACCGGAACACTCCCCGTCTTCAACCTCGGATCACTCCAACGATTAGTCTTATCAAACAACAACTTCAGTGGTACAATTCCCGTTTCCCTAGCGTCCTGCACTCAGCTTTCCTTCCTCCACCTCGGTGGGAACTCAATGACCGGAGTCGTACCAGAAGGGTTATTTGGAATGGGGTTACAGGAGTTGGACTTGTCATGGAATCGATTGACGGGGTCAGTTCCCACCGGGTCAACGAGCAAAGTGTTTGAATCTCTGGTTGTGTTGGATTTATCCGGGAATGAGCTTGATGGTCAAGTTCCACCAGAGATGGGTTTGTTTACTAACTTGGCCTACTTGAATTTGTCGTGGAATAGTCGTCTGCATTCCAGGATTCCGCCTGAGATTGGGTACTTGCAGAAACTGACGGTGTTGGATTTGAGAAGTAGTGATCTCTATGGAGAGATTCCTGAGGAGTTGTGTGAATCCGGGCAATTGAGTGTTTTGCAACTCGATGGAAATGGATTGACCGGAACCATCCCTAACGAGATCGGGAATTGCTCGTCGCTTCACTTGCTGTAAGTACTACTACTAGTTCATTAAAGAAACGTTTCATTTCACTTATCCTATATATATGAATACAATTGCTCCATGCCATAATGTTAGGATGTCAATTGCTGTAGTAGTACTACTAATTGCTTCGTTTTCTCATGTGCTTTCTTCAGGAGTTTGTCTCATAACAAGCTCACCGGTCCAATACCAAACTCCATCTCCTTGCTCAAGAAACTCGAAATTCTACGGCTAGAAGTTAACCATCTCGCTGGAGAAATACCCACCTCACTCGGCAGTCTTCAAAACCTCGTCGCCGTTAACATCTCCTTCAACAGACTAGTCGGTAGACTCCCAACATCCGGCGTATTCCCAACCCTCCAAGCCACTTCACTGGAAGGAAACTTAGGTCTCTGCTCGCCTCTGCTCAGCGGTCCTTGCATGATGAACGTTCCAAAACCTCTAGTCCTTGACCCCAACGCGTATCCAAATCAACCCGGCAACACTAATCACGGAGGATCCACCGCAGATACTGAAAGGTCAACCAGATTCAACCATAGAAGATTCCTCAGCTTATCAGCGATCATCGCCATGTGTGCGGCGGTACTTATCGTATCTGGAGTAGTGATTGTCAGCTTCTTAAACGCAAAAGCAAGGAGATCCTCATCGACGTTCGTCGATCGCGAAAAGAATGCCGTGGCCGGGTTTGAGGACTCGTCGTATTACTACTCCAGTTCGTCGAGATCGGCTGGGATCCCATCAATCGGAACACTGATTATGTTTGATTCAAAGTCATCATCAAACCACGACGGGATGCGTAGCAGCTTCACCGAGCCAGAATTCCTCCTCAATAAACGGAACGAGATCGGATCCGGAAGTGTCGGAACTGTCCACAAGGTTTGTTTACACTCCGACGGTAGAAACGCCGTCAATTTCGCGATCAAGAAGCTCGTTTCATCATCTATATCCGATCATGTCATACATCACCCTGAGGATTTCGATCGTGAAGTCCGGATTCTCGGGCGGATCACACATCCAAACCTAGTTTCGCTTAAAGGATATTACTGGACACCACACATGCAGTTACTGGTATCAGAATACGTATCTAACGGAAACCTCCAGTCCAAGCTTCACCACCGGCCACCCTCCGTCCCACCACTATCGTGGCAAGTCCGGTTCAAGATCATGCTAGGGACGGCAAAGGGTCTTGCACATTTACACCACTCATGTAACCCACCGGTTACCCACTTCAATCTGAACCCACGCAACGTCCTGCTTGATGAGAAGAACAACGCTAAACTGTCGGATTTTGGAATGTACAGGATCCTGAGCAATCAGCGGCAGGTGTTGTGTCAGAGTGCGCCGGGATATGTTGCGCCGGAGATGGCGTGCGGGAGCTCTAGGGTAAACGAGAAGTGTGACGTGTACGGGTTTGGAGTGATGGTGCAGGAGCTGGTGACAGGGAGGAGACCGTTAGAGTATGGGGAGGATAGTGTGATTGTGTTGAGTGATCATGTAAGGGTTTTGCTCGAGGAAGGGGGGAATGCGATCTTAGATTGTATTGATCAATCGATGGGGTCGTCCTACCCGGAAGAAGAGGTTTTGCCTGTGTTGAAATTGGCTTTGGTCTGTACGTCGCAGATACCTTCAAGTCGCCCTTCCATGGCTGAGGTGGTCCAGATTCTTCAAGTGATTAAGACCCCGATTCCCACCAGGAGATTGGAGGCGTACTGATTAGAATAAAATGGTAGTGTTTCGGATCACATTTTCCCAAATTGGGATCTCTGATGATGTTAAAATGGCAGTCCCGAAGAAATATCCATGACCACCGTCTATCGGCAAGTAGGAGCGATTTTCATGCTTTGTGAGAAAAGGAGTTTCAGTTTTGGAATCGGTTTAGAACTTCCAACTTTTCAACATTATTAGGGAATATTCATATGATAAATGTTTGTTAATTTTTAAATCAGCACAGATTAAAAAAATTGATAGCATAAAAAAGAGTTATAATTGGTCAGGTTTTAACACAAAAGAAATTAAATTTATTAATATATTGACAAAATATATAATTTAACAAATTTAAAAGTATAAAAACTAAGTTACAAAAATTAACAATCTTTTGGTTGTATCTTCACACGCACAAATCTAAAGAAACTAACTCTTTTGATAGCTTCAGTTCAGGCGCACATAAACGTAAAGAAACTAAAAAAAATGTATGAATTAATTTTCCTCTCATCAATATAGTCATGAATAATCTCTCTTTCAAAAAGTATATGAGGAACTATAAATCATAAGATATCACACTCACAGAATCAAGGTACTATAAATAGAAAAAAAAAATTCTTTTGATTTTTGAAGTTGTGAGTTGAGAAAAATGAAATAAATAATTGATCAATGATTTTTTGTTAATGGTCAATGGTTGTCGGTTGCCAGGCAATTTCATTAATCGGTGGTCAACTTTCACTAGTCACCCATCAATAGTCTTTAATCATCAACTAATGATCATATCTCGTCGGTCAAAGTGTACCGGAGAAAGTGAATATTCCCTAGTAGGTTATTTCATAAGCCTTGCACTCATATGTTTGTACTGTTTTCTAGCTATTTTTGGAATATTTATCTTTGTTATAGTGAAAATCTATACTTGTATGGGAGCTCGTAGTTTCAATCGCACTAAATGAAGGTCAGTTACGAATACCATGGTCAAATCATGTTTAATAAAATTCTTCATATTGTTCCAAATGTTTTTTAATATATATTCTTTCTTTGAATATAAATTATTTTCACTATAATTTAATAATACACAAACTTATATTTAGTAAAAAAAATTGTGTACCTCACTTTTACTATTGGTTTGTTTTCTTGCATCTTATTGGATTCTAGTTGGAATATGTCTAGCTTGGGATTATGACATATACATAGGAATTTGTTATGTTGTATATCATCTTTTAATCTAGATGGACCAGTACATAATTTGTACATATTCATTTACTTATGTTTTCTTGAATTCACTTTTGACAGGATGATGAGATAAACTTGGATGATATCGACTTTGAATTTTTTCCGGATGAATTGATAGATACATATGATTTCTTTAGAACCAATGGCGGATTTACTAGCAGGGGTAGTTTACTTTCATGGGTGAGAGACATTGGTCGCACTATAGGAGTTTATATCAGCGTTGACTCTTCAGACCAAATCAAGAATTGTTGCAATGTGGAAGATCTCGAAAATCTCGCCTGCACAAGTCCGTTGGAGATGTGGAGACTCGGGAGCGAACATCGACGAAAAAGTGTCAATGCCCATTTAGCCTAAAAGCTAAGATGAAGCTAGCCCATGGAGTTTACAGTTGTGTTTGGTGGTTCTTATGGGATTTCATAACCATTATCCTCAAGGACACTATGTCGGGGATCCTTTTGCAAAAAATGAAAAAAAAGATAGAAACCTGGACTTAGCCATGTGGAACCAAAAAAGATCTTGGACCGATTAAAAAAAGGACAATCAGTCCACATGAAATACCCCAAATTATTAAAGCATGGATTAAATATTTAATCACATTAATTAAGGCCTAAACATGCCTTAAAAGTCAACTGAGAACAACAGTGGTCAACACAAATCAAGATGTTGCACCCTTTGACTGCTAAGGGTAAATAAATACCCAAATGAACTACTTAGGACCTAAAAATTTGTCCTAAGCATATTAACACATTACTAAACATATTATAACTGTTGGACAACACTCCAACACAAAGAAAAAGCATTTACATGCTTCAAGGTCAAAAAGGGCAAAAAGGTGCTCTAGGAAAACCTTAAAAATCAAATGACCTCTAAATGATATAAAATTGAATACCATGATCAAGTATCATGTAAGGAACACAACAAAACCGTTGTCAAAGAAAACCAAGCCCAGAAACACCTTGCGACACAAAATGTGCACTAAAACTCCTTAAAGCACGTTTTTGTGTAATCGCCTTCTAAATTGGTTTTAAATGGGCTAAAAGGTTATAAATACCTTTAAATATAATAAAATATCATATTATATGATATTAGGAATTTAATTCCAGAAATTTACAAATTTTTACAAATTTAATATTAAAATATTAATAAAACCCTAAAGTGGGGCCCGCATGAGTCAAATTGACCAAGTATGGTCAATGGTCAATTAATTGACCCACTTGGACCATGGAAATCGGCTGCAATAAGAGAGGAGGCAGCATAAGTCCTTGATTGACAATAATTCCTACCTAATACATTTACTTTTTGAAAATTAACTTACTTTTTCAAATAATTCAAGCCTTTCCACTCATTTCTCCCTTCCTTGTCCGATTCTCTTCTGCCCAGCCGAGCTCTCCCCTTCCTTTGAAGCTCTCAAGTGTGTTCTTGAGCATGGAAGGCAAACCTAGCTCCTAAGCTCTTAATGTAAGTGTTTTAATGTCATTTTTAGCTCTTTTTTTCATCTCTTCACTACCAACACCTAGATTTCGTGCTCATCAATTCCTATGGCTTATTCTCAGTGTTCTAAGGTTAGAACAAGAGCTAAACTCGGTTGAGACCAGTAGAGGGACCAAGGTTGTCCAAATCTACATTTTAAGGTAAAAATGTGCTTTAAGCTCATAACTTTTGATTCCCTTCAAGTTCGGCTGTGAAACTTTGGTCATAGCCTCACCTTCTTCTCCTTTTCATGTGGAATCTGTTGGTTAGCCATTTGGAGCAAGGATGGCCGAGATCCAAAGGAAATACCCTCTTTTAAGGCATTTTTCCAAGGTAAAACCTAACAACAAGGTAGCATTTCGAGATCTAACTATTTCCTATGTCAATATGGTGGATCTAACACCTTGTGGTGTGTTTGGTTCAGGTCGAAACCACTTTGAACTTCCCTTGCATTTTTAAGGTGATTTTTGCCTTAAATCTTACATTAAATTACTCCTTATGGTTAGATCTTTCTTGGAGACTAACTAGGCCTTGTTTGCTGTTTGAAACATGCAAGAGAAGCTTTGGAAATTTTATCTAAGGCTGGCCGAATTCAAACAAGGAATTATTCAAGCTAAATCAAGGTATAAATCACTTAAACATTAACTTTGCTAAGTTAAAATGTTCTAAGCTATTTCTATATTAATTGCCGTGAGAGAACATGGTAATAAGGTCATTTTTGACCTTAAAATGTTTAAAGAAATGGCTTAGTAAATTTATCTAAGTGATTAAGTAACATAAATGTCAAATTTAAGACATTATGTGGAAGTTTGGTAATTAAATGGAAAGTGTGTGGTGAGGCCGAGAATTATAAGTGTTTTTGGGACATTTATGTGTAATTTATTTTGCAAGCCAATGTTTGTAATAAGGCCATGTATTTTAGGCCATTTTATTTATGCATTTACAAGCTTTTAATTAAGTTTAAGTAGTATAAATGCATTACCGAAAATAAATGGGGTATTAGGTGTAATTAAATTAAATTTGGGGGCTTTAGAATAATAAGGCCGAAAATGAGAGGTAAAATGGAGTTAAAATAAAGTTTATAAGATTTTGTAAAGTTTTGGGGTTAAATGGTGATTTCTAGAAAGTTTGGGTGCAAACCGTAATTATAAGGAATTGGTGGTCAAGGAAATATTAAGGTGGTCAACCTTGACCATATGATAGGTTTTGACCAAATTAGATAAGTTAAATAACTTATTTAAGGTGTTATAATAAGATAAGTATCTTAAGGTAATATTTTTATAACATATGTGGTAAATATGTTATTACCAAAAATAAAGGGTGTACAATGGTATTTTAAACACCCATGGGCTATTAGGAATTTTTAGGAATTTATTTGGTGGATTTTGGAATTTAAAATGAACTAAATATGTATAATATATAGTTATAATGTCATTATGACACTTTGGAGAAAAATAGATGGTGGAATGGTAAATATTGAAAGTATATGGGTTAATAAGGATATTTAAACCCTTTGGTGAATTTGGTGATTTTTAGAATTATTAAGAGAATTTAATAAGTTATGTGTATAAAATATAGTTTTAATGATATGGTGAACTATATGTTATAAATAGGGCCAAATGGCAACTATAGAATAGCACAAGGGCTGTTCGGAATTTACAAAAAATAACCATAGGTTATACTCTTTTGTAAGTTAGAAATGTTATATTAAATGGTAAATATAACATGGTAAAAAGAAAGGGGTGATTTTGTAAATAAAGGAAATTATGGTTTAAGGAAAAGTGTAAGGTTTAGTATATGCCTATGAGGCAATATACAATAGTTTTCTATAAAAACTATAGGTTATAAGTTAAAGGAAATAAAAATATCATATCAAATGGTATTAGTATTTTGGTATAACATTACATGATGTTATGTGGGCAAAAGGGAATTTAAATAAATTCAAGGGCTATACCGAATTAATAAGAGTTGGAAAATGAATTTTAGACTATGGTCTACAATGTCATAAATGTTATGACAATTATATGGTATTAAGGTGGTTTAATGGAATTAATATAAGGAAGGGTACTCACATAAAATAATGTGACAAACTATAAAAAAAATGGGATTTATAAGCTAAGGTATTTGTTGAATAAACCTTAGGAGTTGTAATTATACAACATAAAATGTTACTTATGTTAGGATAATCATCCTAATATAAGTTGTACAATATGATACAACTAATGGGAATAATCATCTAATAAAAGATGATAAAAAGTAACATAAAATATAAGAGTTTATTAAACTCATGGAAGTTACCTACGTGGTAAATATATACATACACAAGAGTAATGTATATAAGGTGGATATATATTTTGGTTGGAAATCCTATGATTTAATGGTGGTGGTTATTAAAAAAAAATATAGTTACGAACTATAAGTTATGAGTTTTGGAAGCAAATATTATTTGCTAAAGATAAAGGGATTATACAACATGTCGAATTATGAAGGATGGTGGGAAAATAAAACAATACGAAAGAGCATACAATAAAATAAATGATACAATAAGAAAAAGAATATAATATAATATAATCATGCATGCATACATGCAACTATGGGTTACGTACCTAAACTAGATGGTGGATAAGATTAAAAAGGAAATAGTGAATTAAACTTAACAGTTGAAATATTATGACGTACGCGTTATAAGTAACAAAACCGACTGTTTTAGAGAAACCCGTAACGAACAACTGTAGAAAACAGGGGTGAACTGTCGGGGTTACTTATTATTCGGAGATACCGGATGTAGTTAGTCATGGAGACTGACTTATAGTTTATTACCGTTTAGATTGTACCTCTGACAAGACGCTCGACGAGCTAGCTGACTACACGGAGCATAGGATCTTGCTGATTCATACTCCACCGTAATACAATCAGGGTGAACGGTATGTAAAGGGGTTTGATCCGAGTTGTCCTAAGGTTGCTCCTTGGGCTCGTATTTGGTTGATATAACTTGTATGTTGTTATGTGTCTCGGATTGTCTCTGAGGGCTTCCTTAGTTCAGACTTCTGTGTGATCTGTGATAAGATTGTTTGTCTGAATGTGATGATTAATATAAATGAACTGTATATTTATAGCTGCTTATTATTTACTGTTGTTGAGTTAACAGTATTGGTTCGTATATATGAACCTATATATATAAAACGAACTAGCGGCTATGGTGCTATCTTATATGAAATATAAGGAACGTAAGTAAAACGTTGTAGCACTATGATAATAACATATACATATTATCTGAGACTTTTATACGAAGCATTGGCCTTTCTATACGCCGCTCTTGTATCTAGCACTGGATCCCGAGTTTACAGACTCCGGATTGGACTAATGACCTTAGTCTGCTGTGTTAGAAAATTTGGTAATGCGATGCGATGGTATAATTAATTAATTAATGGAATGGAAGTAAAGCCAAGAGGATGTGGCTCTTGGTGCGCGCTGTGATCACAAAAACGATACCAGGATGTCCGCGTACGGGTCCGTAAGTATCAAGAAAATTTCCCGTGAGCTAGAATGGCTCGTTGGTCGGAGACTCTACCGTTGGAGTGGCTACTGCAGACGGTGACCCGCCATAATATATGGGTAACTAGAGACATGTCGTTTTAACGAGACATTGTGACTAGGTATAACTGAACAACTAAAACAATTGAGACTTATACAGTGGCGAACAAAACCATGGACGAGACTTTATACTTGTTTATTATTCTCGTTGTTTCGCTTTGTTGTTCATCGGTTAAACTTGTGGTTATTTTATTGTGTGTTGATGGTTGGATGGAGCCTTCAAGGCTAAGGTAAATTAACTATGGAAACTGTACGCTACGGCGAATGTACATTGTACATATGGATGGGGCTTGAAAGCCAAACTAAAATAAATTGACAGTGGATGGTAACGCTACGGTGATTGTACATTGTACAATATATTGTTGATACTCGATACGTTCGATATACAAATGTTGTTTGATTTATTCTATGACTGTTTGGATTGGATGGATGGTTAAATATTTATGGATATTTGGATGGTTGATTATGTATATTATACATTTATGCTTCAGTTTTGATTATAATTGTAAAAAGGAAAAGCATGAAACCAATCTAATAATAAGATGGTTAAAATGACAAGTGACCATTAGGGTCCAGGCCCGGCATACTCAGCGTCTATCGCTGATACTACACCATTACAGGTTGTTGATCATTGTCGGAGCTGAAGAGCAGGAACAGGGTATTGGAGATGTTGTATAGCAATGAAGATGTGTATGGTCTTATGGTAAGGTTATGTATTTTTCAGGATTGGGTAGTCGCTCACTTGTCGATGTTTATGGTTATGGACTTAGTATGATGTATAGGAGTTTCTCGTTATCACTGCGGTTAGCAGTTTATTTGTATTGGAAGTTGGATGTAGTTTGGCTGCGTTGCTCGCATGGGCGGGTAACGGCCGGTGACACCCGAGTGAGTTTTGTAATGGTTATTTGTTTTTCCGCTGCGAGACGTTTTATTTATTGCTACGTGAGAGATTATATCGTGATTACTGAGAGAGGTGTTACACCACATCTGTGACAATCAAACAAATTTACAACTTTAGAAAAAAGTTGCATGAAAAGATGAGAGAGCATCTTATAGTGGTACAATATTTGTTCAAACTCATAAAGAATTCCAGCTACTACCAGTGGCATGAGTATGATTCGGATGATATAACTCGTTTGGGAAGTGTTATGTTTGCTCACCCACAATCTATTCAGGTGTTACATTCATTTCCGTATGTTGTTTGTTTTGACAACAAATATAAGACAAACAAATAAGCAAAACAGAGAGGAAGAGTGAGTTACACGTGGACTTCAAATAATTTGAAGAGTATGTTTGATTTACATAAGCCTACAACCATTGTAACAAATAGAGAGCTAAGGCTTATCAAGGCATTAGAGACAGGTTTTCCCGAATCTCCTCATCTCTTATGTATTTGGCATATTAGTCATAGTGTTCAATCTAATGTTTTGAATATTTTTAGAAGATTAAATCTGAATTGTGTTGACAACCAAGTCAAGGGCTTAATGAGAAGGTGGAATAGCTTGGTGTATGCTCAAACTGAAAATTACAATGCCCACGTACAATTTCAACTTAACTACATTAGAAGCTGAGTAAACATGTTTTACTTTTAAAATAGGTATATTCTAACATTTATATATATTAGGTGCATGACTTAAGACACTTTTATAATAGATACCCAAGCCTTATGAGCTATTAAGAAGAAGCATGGTTGTGTTATAAAAAAATTGTCCTTGCTTGAACAATATATGTATTGCATTGCGGAAACACTGTGACTAACATGTATTTAACTTTTAGTTATGCATTGTATTACTTTTCTATAATATTTCTTCAAAATAAAATTAATTAATGACATATGGACATGTTGCAGGGTTGAGAGTCAGCATTCATGTTTGAAGAAATGGTTAAGAAGTTCAATAGACGGATATGATACGATATTTTCCAAGATCAACTCCCATGTGGAAGCACAAATTACACAGATGAAAAATGATTTTTAGTACTCTCGAGATAAATCTATGCATGTGCATAAAGTTCCATCATATGCGGTACTTATTGGAAGTGTGAGTCACAAATGTCTTACTTTATTATCCAATAAACTTTATAGAGGAAGATCATTTAAGATTTAACACATGTGAATCCGAATGTTGCAGTGATTATATCTCATCATATGGTCTTCCATGTGCTCATCACTTATACATTCATATTGAGTAAGGAAAATTGTTATCACTGAAGGATATTCACACGTTTTGGAAGACACCTGAGATCGGACAACAACTCCAAAATGATGACCATGCATCTTCTTTGATAGAGTATCGAGTCAAATGTCGTTCTATCTTTAACAAGATTATGGATTCTTGAAATTTCATCAAGGTTTGTCAGCTATTTAATATGATGTATAAAATGTCCTATCCAGATGCCACATGTAATGTTTGATGAACCAGAAGAGAGGCAACGTAGAGGTAGACCTAGAGCAAATTCAACAAAACGTGATCCTTCATATTTTGAACACGTGATGCACCACAACAATGGTCTACATCTTCCACTTGATGAGATAGATGCCCTCTGCGGGAGGCTTTTAGTTATCCTAGTAGATTTACCTCTATTGCCGCCTTTTAATACTATAAGCAATTTCTTATTACAATCTTGAGTTATATAATAGGATGGATGAACGTCATTGGGGATAACAACTATGGATTTCAAGTTGTTTCTGATTGAAGATGAGGAAATGAAGAAAAATGGACAAATATCAGGGTGGATTTATACAATGAGTTGCTCCAACATGGTGGCCTATATAGTGTGATTTATGGTCAGGTGCTATGTGAAACACACAAGAATAATGTCAGATTGGAAATTGGACCTTGCAATAGCGATCATTGGATGACCACTGAGCTAGGATTGATTATTGCTACACGGTACAATGTTGTGGTTGTGATGTATTCAAGGCGGCTAAATGGACATGCCAGCTTGACATAACATTGATTGATTACAAGGGATAAAGGCATCTCAGTGGTGTGTTATATATGGATATCTGCTACAATAATAACCACTTCATTAGATTCCATATGTCGTCTGACTGTCCACTTCCTCCCACAGATCCGGTATGGTGTTGTTATCGAGATAATAGTGTTAGGGATTGGAGTGTGGTTTATATTAATAGGTTTCAGTTGTGGCAACAACTATTCAACCCATCCGAGGGATAAACTCAATAAATATGTATACAATGGTTATTGAAAAATAAATCATTAGTCCATCAGACTTTAAGGACGATTTTTTGTTTAAGTGAATTATAAACGTGTATTGTTATAATTGAATTTTATCTTAGATTTTTTAAATATGATTATTTGATACAAAATAAGATTGTTATGAGTTATTTTTTCTTCCATTGAATTTTTAAATATTGTGTTCTTAATAGTTTTCAATCTAATAACTTCCATATTTTTTATCATTGAATTTTTAAATATTGTGTTCTTAATATTAATTGTTTGGTACAAAATAATATTGTTATGAGATTGTAAAAAGTATCATTGAATTTTATAAATATTGTCTAATTAACATTAATTGTTTGGTACAAAATAAGCTTTAAGAAAAAACAATCGTTAATGATATTGTCTAAATACAGCACCAAGAGTTTCCTTTTTTAAAAAAAGTATACTGCACAAAAGGATCTTTATATTTTTAGTAGAAGGACAAGAAAGTAAATCATGTACTCATATGTTTACAAGTGTACCGTAAAAAGCTTTTTAGTAATCAAAATTGATTACGCTTTTAAAATGGTAAAACTTTGCCCTAGGTTAAACCTTTTCGTAATGGGTTGGGTCGAATCTCATCCATAGCTAGACCGATTAAAATTTTATTGATCCATACCCGACCAAAAAATAATCGGATAACAAATTTTCAACCCAAACCCAACCCATATAACATCATTGAACCCAAACTCAACCAGTTTAACCCATATAAATACAATTACTCTTGTTTTTTCTACCAAATGATCAGTCGCCCTTAAAAGTGAGCAAATGACGGTAATTTATTTATAGTCATTGTGTGTCGATTTTTCCAAATGTCAACGTTATGCTACACAACATCATGTATGTTACAAAACCATCTCAATTAGACATCATACATCTTCATATAGGACTTTTAGATTGGGCCTAGATAATGTATTTGGATTTGGATTGGATTTTAAAAATGTGTTTGTGTGGGCCTACATAATTTGTAGTATTTGAAAAATTGTATTTTCAAGTAGCACATTTACATATTTATATAATTTTTTATCTTTACTTAATTTTAATAAAATAAAGGGAAATTTCATGGGATATCACTAATAAACTTTCTAATTCATAAAATACCACGGTTTTTAAAAAAGTTTTTGGGATACCACAAAAAACTTTTAAAATTCATGGGATACCACAAATTACGAACCCAAAACTTTTTAAGACCAAAATATCCTTACTTGTTAATAAACATAGTTCATGGGATACCACATAAATATTATTAATTCACAAGATACCACAAAACTTAATAAAAATATATAAACATTAGTAAAAAAACAATAAAAATTATAGGTTTACTAATATATAGGATTCAATTTTATATAATTAAAAAAACAAAATATATAATTATAAAACTACTAAAAATATAAAAAATTAAAAAATACCAAGTAATTAAGAGACTATAATTTAAATTTTTTATAATATTTTTACTCTAATAATTTTAAGAATATAAAATATTGTTATAAAAAAATAAATTTATATAATTAAATTATATTTTCAATTTTAACCAGTGGCGGACCGAGAAGTCAAATCTCATGGGGTCCAAATTTTTTTTCAACAGTAACATATATTAAATTTGAAGGTATATAAATGTGTGGTCATAAATTTATTGAGCATTACAACCTCACATATAGGAACATGTTTCTACCACTAAATTATTATCAACTTTCAGTATTTTACTAAATTTTCTTTTATTAAAACTATACTTTAAAAATATCTTTTTTATTATCAAAAAAGCTATGGGGTCCGGGACCCCACGGGAACCCGCCTCGGTCCGCCCCTGGTTTTAACCCATATATAAGAAAAAGTTAACTTTTGCTACTCAATTTTTAAAATATATTTAATAATTTTTGTTGTATTTTTGAATTAAATATATACTCCCTCTGTCCCAACAGAAGTGTCCACTTTACTATTTGAGTGTGTCGTTTGACTTCAATATTTAACATGTAAGATAATATATCTATATTAATCTATATTTTATAATGGAATCCTTATGTGAAAAACTATATATTGTACAATTTAATTTTAAAAAATTATTTTATCTTATATGTTTAATATTGAAGTGGAAAAACGTGTCAAAAAGCAAACGAGACACTTATGCCAAAACGGAGGTAGTATAAAGTGATACTATATAAAAATACTATATACTATATACAAGCTAATTAATTTGACAAAAAAATAAAACAATAGTTAAGAGTATTATAGTCTAATATTTTTTTATAATATCATTTTATATATTTCAATTCAAAACAAAAATTAATAAACGTATGTTGAAAAAGTAACTAGTAAAAATTAATGTTCTTCATATAAGGGTTAAAATTGAAAAAAAAACATACATATAATAATAAAATCTCTAAGAAATTATAAAAAGTATAATATATTAGAGACGCCTTATTAAAAAACAAAAGATAATTTAATTTGTTATGATTTACTTTATATAAATTTATTTATTTTTATAATAATATTTTGTATTAGTAAAATTATTAGAGTAAAAATATTATAAATTTTTTTGAATTATCATTCTCTTAATTATTTTTTATTTTTAATTAAGTTTTTTAGCTTTTAAATGATATATAGTATTTTTTTATATTTTTCAAAAAAAAATTATTATATATGTGGTGTTTTTATTTTATAAAATTTTAACCAATAAAATAATAGATTTAAATTTTTATTATTTTTTTACTGCTCTTCATATATATTTTATTAAGTTTTGTGGTACCTTGTGAATTAATAATATTTATGTGATATCCCGTGAACTATGTTTATTAACAAGTAAGGGTATTTTGATCTCAAAAAGTTTTGGGTTCGTAATTTGTGGTATCCCGTGAATTTTGAAAGTTTTTTGTGGTATCCGAAAAACTTTTTTAAAAACCGTGGTATTTTATGAATTAGAAAGTTTTTTAGTGGTATCCTGTGAATTTTCCCTAAAATGAATTAAACGAGTCTGGTTGAAGTCGGGTTAGAACTTTTAACCCATACCCAATCTAAAAATTTAAAAGTAATTCATACCCGACCCAAAAATTAAATAAATCAATAATTTTAATTCATTACGGGTTAGGTTTTTGAGTTGGGTTTTCAGATAAGATAAAAATTGCTTCCTGTAGACAATATATGGACCCTTAAAGCCTCCTTATCCATCGAAGGTCCGGCCCGTCAATTGAAATCGTCTACCCAGTCGGATCTCACGTACTCAATCTCAGGGAAACACAGCAGGGGAACCAGAACTCTAGGGTTTTTGCACGCAGCACGAACTACTCCGAGCAAGGAAGAACATTATTCCTCACTTTTCCTTTGTTCTTTCTCAGTTACAATCATGGCGAGTGGTATGTTCTGTATTATAGCATTATTTCGCAAAGCTTTGGCTCCTTTTGTCTTTTCTTCCGTGAATGGTACATTCGCTCGTTATAGAAATTCATTGTGAGGGAGATGTTTTCTTGGCAGCTGCACCGGTTCGGTCGTTCCTTCAGGCAGCCAAAACGGAGGAGGTTGCCCTACCTCTTCGGGTTGTTCAGATGGAGGGTTTGGTATGTCTTTTTCGTCTTCAGTTAATCCTCCTTTATGATCTTTAGATTCGTCAAGTTCTTTCTGGATTCAACTGAATTCATATAGCTCATTCTTTTGAGCTGTACAAACTCGTCGGTCCGCTGGAACCCTGTCTCGCAAGTTGTGCAAATTGTGCTTTTAATAGAAGCTGGTTTGGAATCTAAGAAGTAGGAAGTGAGCACAACATGATTAGTTAAAAAAACTGATCTACCATTCGTTCATACTGCACTTCAGAAGAGTTGCAGTTGGTGGTTTGGTTGCAGAAGTGGTGCTAAGAAATTAAACGTGAAGTTGTTTTTGATGCTCGCTATACCCCATTCGGTGGAACGTGATCAAAATCTCCTGCCTTGGAAAGCTTGATTTCATAGATTATACGTCTTCATAGACAAGACAATAAATTAAGGGAAAAAGAAAACAAAAGAAAAAAAGAAAGGAAAACGTCTCAGGCGAGTCTGTGAGCAATGTTAAATACCTATAAGCTGTGCTGTGGAACCATGCTTAAGTGATGCCTATACTAGATGGATTCGCTTGGAAATGCTAGAGTCCATTTTATAATCCTTTATGCTGCATCAAAGTCGTAGTTGCAGATGATGAAACCTTGTAGTTGTGTTATACAATGACACTTGCTTAAAAGGTTCTCTAGTAATCTTCAGCTACAGACTCAAGTGAACAGCACTGTTCCCATTATGCAGGCTATGGATTCATTTTCAGTGCGTTCAGAAAGTTTTCATTTGATAATTAGTCATAGCTAATCCCTGTTTTGTTTACAGTATATTTACCTCTGGAACTTCTGCTGTTTATAATGGGTCACCGATTTTAGTTCTTATGTTTCTATTTTCTAATATTATATTAGGCTGTATTAAAGATAATCAAGCATTGCACAGAGTTCTACCCTACGCTGGTTACAGGACAACTCCTTGGCTTAGATGTTGGAAGTGTGCTGGAAGTGACCAACTGTTTTCCCTTCCCAGTATGTTACTCAGCTTGTGCTCACTTTAGCATTGCTATTAAATTTGGTCTATCACTTTATTTTGTGAATCACATGACCTACCCCTCTTTTTGTTCGTTCTTATAATTTTAGTCTTAATCTTGTTGCTTCGTTGAATTTGAATTTGCTTAACGCACAGGTTCTTGATGAAGCAGAGGAAATTGAGACAGAGGGTGCAAATTACCAACTTGAAATGATGAGGTGCCTGAGGGAAGTTAATGTTGACAATAACACAGTTGGATGGTAAGCGTTCATTACATGGCTATTATGTGTGCTGGAACTATTGGAAAATTAACATGGAGACAGATTAGTTTAGTGTTCTTATCAATGAGTGATTTGTTGATCTTAGTAACGGAGTACTCTTTGGCCTAGCGATTGGTGTGTAACAAGTTATGGTTTTATTCTGTGAGTAAACTAGGCATTGTTAGTACGGAGTCTCTTTAGAGCAATTGATGGAAACTTCAGGCCTCCAGCAACTTTATTTGAAGAAAATTATTAACTGCCAAGTGTATTGAATCTCTTTGTGAATCTATTTTTTATCGATTGGCAAAATTTCAGGGATCAATCCACTTTATCTGGAGCATATCAAAACACTGATTTGATTGCTACCTTCATGAATTACCAGGTATTTCTCTTACTGCTTCTTGTCATTTTCTTCTCTAACTATTATGTTTCAGAACAAATTAATGATTTGAGAGAGTCATGATTTGAGTGGATTAAGCCTTTTTTGTTTATGTCTGTCTGTTGTAACTGTTGAAGCTTGAGTTCTGTTCTGAAATTGGGTTACCTTTTACAAATGGGAAGCTTCCGCCTCAACAGAACTAAAGAAGGCGTTTCTTGATATCCATTAGGCTTGCTGCTATTAGTTACTGTTAATCATTTATCACCTCTGATTGTGGCTTTGTTTTTTAATCAAAACCAAGAGAAGGATAACGAAGAAATTCCTATCATATCCTCTTTCCTCTATGGATGTAGCTGGACTTTCTATTTAGTCATGTACACATGGGGAAAGGGTCTTTCACTTTTCAGATTTGATTTTATCTGACCGAAAATTCCTCCCTTTGTCTGCAGGAAAATATAAGGCGTTGTGTATGCATAATTTATGATCCTTCAAAGGGTAATCAAGGTGTTCTTGCTCTCAAGGCCTTCAAGCTTTCTGATTCTTTCATGGAGCTATATCGTAGTAATAGCTTCACCGGAGAAAAGTATGTTTGGTATATGACTGGCTTTCATTGAAGGATTATAAAATTTTCACTTGAATCTTACTTTTTTGTTCTCTTGTGATGAAGGCTGAGAGAGAAGAACCTCACATGGGTGGACATATTTGAGGAGATCCCTGTATGTATTGATCATAATCGTTGATCTGAATGTCTTCTATGGGGCAAAGACCTTGGTTTTCTCCTTTTTAAATATATGTTAGTAGTGTGTACAAACTGAAATGCTCTTGAATTTTTCATCAGATCAAGGTGTCAAACTCTCCCCTTATCAGTGCCACCATGACAGAGTTGGAATCTGATTCTCCTGTCACTCAGGTACATGTTGAAGCCTGTCCATCAAAATATTGAAACATCTACACTACTTTATATTAGTCTGAGTACTTAAATATCTTTGTGTGTTCTGTGTATCAGTGTGATTATGACCGCTTGCACTTTTCTTCGACTCCATACTTGGAGAAAAATGTGGAACTTATGATCAAGTCAATTGACGAGTTGGCAGGGTGTCAGCAAAGTGTTAGTGTTTTTCTTTTCCTATCTTATCTCGGATCCCTCTCGGTCACAATTTCTTTTTTAATTCTGATGCAAAACTCATTTCAATTGGCTATTTTGCAGCTTCAACAATATTACAGGAACGTGTCACGAGTGCAAGCTCAGCAGCAACAGTGGCTTCAAAAACGAAGGTAACAATAAAGTTTAAATCTTGTCCGTCTTACTTTCTTTGTTAAGTTTGCTTTCTCAAAGTGTTAATCTTTTTGGTGCTTGTTTTCTAAATAGGGCGGAGAACTTGGCTCGTAAAGCTGCTGGAGAAGAGCCTTTGCCCGAGGAGGATCCCTCACTTTTTAAGATGCCTATTGAGCCTTCAAGACTGGACAGTTTTCTCAAGACCAATGAAATATCCACCTATTGCAGTCATATTAATGGGTATGATTGATAATATTTGTCATCTTTTGATTTCTCTTTTCTTTAATCGCAGTTTTATGATCTCTTGGGGTTTTGTGTTGTGTTGATTTTCTGTTATCTATACGGATCTGTTTGTTCTGTACCTCTTAAAGTTCTGGGGTTTAAGAGCTTGCATTTTTTCTAATGTTAAGCACCTAGATAAAAATATCTAACACCTTTAATTACAGCTGTAGTCCTTTCTTTTTGTTCGTATGGACGTCTTGGAAAATATTATTTGCTAATCGGGAGTTACATTTGCAGGGTTGCTGGGCAAAGCTTCTGCAGATTATACTTAACTAAGGCTCTTCACGATAATTGATTCTGTAGCACTGTACAAGAACCCTTCATTTGTTAAAAAGCCACATGAGCTATCATTTTCTTGGGTTTGAGGAAGTAAGAATTTTGACTGCTGTTCGATTATGCTTTTCTGTTAAGAATATTTCAACTTACGAACTTACATGTGTGTCCGATGGTTGATCCCTATGACTAACGGGTATCATTACCATCACGGTAGGGGGTCATAACCATTGTTTTCTGAATTGAACAAGTAATACTCTACCGGATGAAATTGCAGCAATGTCTTGTAGGAATGTGCTGAAGCTCGGCCGTTCATTCATGAAAGGGTGTCCCGGACTCCCCGTGCACGTGTTTCATATATAATTATATACGTCATCAGCCTTGTCAAAAGTCCACACAGTGTATTTCTATCTTTGTTTTGCATTTGAGGATTGTTGCACATCCAATAACGAGCTCGCCCCCCTCTTAAATTGGATCATTCTTCACCGAGGATTCTAGATCATATCCATTATAATGTGTTTTTGCTGAAAAATAATAGCCCAGGGTCATCCCCTCTGTGTGCAATTACGCACTTATTATTCTGTCTTTTTGTAACGAAACTAGTTAAGTATCTGGGTCAAGGTTATATTTATAACTATGTCATTGTAGAAATGAGCATCTCAAAGCATAAATTCCTCCGTTCAACTTAGCCTTAGGAGAGAGAGATAAAACAAGCAATGGTTAATATATAGACTTGATAATTCTGGGTTGCTATTTTCAGTATAAAATTATTAATCACTGTAGTATAAAATTTTTTAAAATCATTTTAATGTTGTAAACATGTAGTGAAATCGTGTCGTAATTTTTGTTTTTTTAAAAAATCATTTCATCAACGTGAAACGTAAAAAACGCTTTGCATCTGTTTCGGGATTCGTGTTAGAGTCTTGCATTATTAGTAGACCTGGCAATTCGGGTCACTCGGTTCGGTTCGGGTCAATTTGTAGATATTCATTATTTGGTTCGGTTCGGATCGGGTCGGGTTATCTGGTTAAAATTAGATTCGGGTGACTTCGGTTTGGTTGATTTCGGGTTCGGTTGCTTTCGGTTCGGGTTAGCTTCTATGTTTTTCGGTTTTTTCAGGTTATGTGTCAAATTCGGGTGACTTACCGCGTTATGCTTAATTGTCAAAAATTTTAAAGTACAAATTTAAGCAACCTTTGTAACTTGTATTGATTTCATATTTGGATCCAAATTCTCTTAATATAGTGTTACTCTTGTTGAAGATTGCTATTGTGTATTGGTTGGTTATACATAATCAAATTGGATGACAATATCTTTAATATTAATTTTTAACTATAGATTTATTAATTGTATCGACCAAGTATAAATTCAAATTTTGGTGAATCATCGGTCAATATTCGGCACTTGACGCCCAGTTTATCCCCCCCACGCCCGATGATGTGCTTGTGCCTCTCACCATCCCGCGCCCGTCACACCCCGCGTGTGTCCTGCGTCAGCGCCCGTCATCTCGAGCGAGCGTCGCGTGCCCATGTCAATCCATCACCACCTCGTGCCTGTGCCCCTATGCACCCGTCATCACCTCGTGCCCGTGACTTCATGTTGTGTGTGCGCCACCGATCACTGTCTCGTGTGCGTGCCTCGTGCGGGCGTCCTTCTGTAGCTTCTTGCTCCCAGGCAGGGGTTGTCCCTTTATCTTCATATTTTGTCATTTTTAACCCTAATTTAATTTAATTATTCATACAAATATATTTACGTGATGTAAGTTGTAATCTTTATTCTTTTGAACCAATTTCCTTGGACACGGCAAAAGATGACAAGAATTGTAAAATAGAATGAAAACATTCCTTATTTTAGTCCCAGTTCATGGAAATTATGTGTTCGTACATGCCAATAATAAAAAGAAGGATAATGGAAATTTGTCTAGTTTCATGTGTGGTTTGCGTGAATTCAGTTCGGGTCAATTCGGTTCGGGTCAATTCGGTTTGGGTCAATTCGGTTCGGGTGAATTCGGTTTGGGTGGACTCGGGTATATCAAATTTCGGTTTGATTCGGTTTTGGTTTGGTTCGGTTCAGACTTTCGGGTCACATTTCGGGTCACATTTCGGGTCACATCATTCGGTTTATATTCGGGTTCGGATCGGGTTGGATCGGGTCGGTTTTTCTGGTTCGGGTCACCTTTGCCAGGTCTAATTATTAGGTAATAGATACGCGGCGTGTAACGGCCCTAACTTCTAGGGTGGTTTTGGGGTCGTTACATTTATTTTGTTGGCTGAAGGTTGAAAGTGATAGGTTAAAACTTAGCTTTGCCTTTGAATTACATTGAGTCGGTTGGAACCAACTTCTGGCTTGAAATTCTAAAGTATATTCAGTTCATTTGGTTTATATTTGATAAAATGAGGACTGGACTTAGGTTCTGCTGGTTGCACTTCATTCTCTTCTGCTGTTGCGCTTTGCAGAGTTGTTCTGCTTCCTAAAGGAACATGTATGCTAATAGGGGAAATTCCCGGACTATTGTGAATCGATCTGTCTATTCCTGTATGGAGTCTTTGTCTCAACAATTCCCGGATACAGTTGTTTTAAGTCTAAAATTGAACAATAGGCATTTGTCGGACAAACTTTATTACGTAGGCGTTTTTGTGGTAAACGCCATTGTGCAGGACATTTCCACTTTGTACAATAGAAGTTTATGGGATAAACTCCCATTATTTAGAGTTATATTAGGCGTCCATGAGAGAAACACTTAATGTAAATTAAGAGGTAATGTATATGATAAAGAGGTAATGCATAAATTAGTGCGTTAAATTGTAAAATTATAAAATTGAAACGTATATATTACTGAATATAAAATAGATAATAATAAATACAATTTATATTATAAAAAGGCTATCATATGTAATAATCAATTATTAGTACGAGTTGTAAGGAATTTGTTTATCTAATTTTTAATATAATTGTAATAACTATAATAACCATGACATAATTAATAAGTTGTTTATTATCAATTTCATATATCTTCATCATATATTATTTAGAATAAATATACGTTAAAATAAGTAAACTCCCATTGTAGTTAGTGAATTTAGTTAGTTAAACTCACTTATTTAATTTAATTCAAATTTTATAAATTAGTAGCAAAATGTACGTAAATAAATTAATTTGTTGTAAATATTATTATATGTTGTCAAAAAAAATATTGTTAAGGAATTTAGTTAGTTTTTCTGGCTTAGTTAATTCAATTACTGTGAGTTAAACTTATTTTAAATTCACTAACAACAATGGGAGTTTAAACTCACTTATTTAATTTAATCGTATTTTATAAATTAGTAGCAAAAATGTACGTATAAATTAATTTGTTGTAAATATTATTTATATGTTGTCAAAAAAATATTGTTAAGGAATTTAGTTAGTTTTTTCTGGCTAGTTTAATTCAATTACTGGAGTTAAACTTATTTTAAATTCACTAACAACAATGGGAGTTTAAACTCACTTAGTTAATTTAATTCGTATTTATAAATTAGTAGCAAAATGTACGTAAATAAATTAATTTGTTGTAAATATTATTTATATGTTGTCAAAAAAAATATTGTTAAGGAATTTAGTGTTAGTTTTTCGGGCTTAGTTAATTCAATTACTGTGAGTTAAACTTATTTTAAATTCACTAACAACAATGGGAGTTTAAACTCACTTAGTTAATTTAATTCGTATTTTATAAATTAGTAGCAAAATGTACGTAAATAAATTAATTTGTTGTAAATATTATTTATATGTTGTCAAAAAATATTGTTAAGGAATTTAGTTAGTTTTTCCGGGCTTAGTTAATTCAATTACTGTGAGTTAAACTTATTTTAAATTCACTAACAACAATGGGAGTTTAAACTCACTTAGTTAATTAATTCGTATTTTATAAATTAGTAGCAAAATGTACGTAAATAAATTAATTTGTTGTAAATATTATTTATATGTTGTCAAAAAATATTGTTAAGGAATTTAGTTAGTTTTTCGGGCTTAGTTAATTCAATTACTGTGAGTTAACTTATTTTAAATTCACTAACAACAATGGGAGTTTAAACTCACTTAGTTAATTTAATTCGTATTTTATAAATTAGTAGCAAAATGTACGTAATAAATTAATTTGTTTGTAATATTATTTATATGTTGTCAAAAAAATATTGTTAAGGAATTTAGTTAGTTTTTTTCGGGCTTAGTTAATTCAATTACTGTGAGTTAAACTTATTTTAAATTCACTAACAACAATGGGAGTTTAAACTCACTTAGTTAATTTAATTCGTATTTTATAAATTAGTAGCAAAATGTACGTAAATAAATTAATTTGTTGTAAATATTATTTTATGTTGTCAAAAAAAATATTGTTAAGGAATTTAGTTAGTTTTTCGGGCTTAGTTAATTCAATTACTGTGAGTTAAACTTATTTTAAATTCACTAACAACAATGGGAGTTTAAACTCACTAGTTAATTTAATTCGTATTTTATAAATTAGTAGCAAAATGTACGTAAATAAATTAATTTGTTGTAAATATTATTTATATGTTGTCAAAAAAAATATTGTTAAGGAATTTAGTTAGTTTTTCGGGCTTAGTTAATTCAATTACTGTGAGTTAAACTTATTTTAAATTCACTACCACAATGGGAGTTTAAACTCAGTTAGTTAATTTAATTCGTATTTTATAAATTAGTAGCAAAATGTACGTAAATAAATTAATTTGTTGTAAATATTATTTATATGTTGTCAAAAAAATATTGTTAAGGATTTAGTTAGTTTTTCGGCTTAGTTAATTCAATTACTGTGAGTTAAACTTATTTTAAATTCACTAACAACAATGGGAGTTTAAACTCACTTAGTTAATTTAATTCGTATTTTATAAATTAGTAGCAAAATGTACGTAAATAAATTAATTTGTTGTAAATATTATTTATATGTTGTCAAAAAAATATTGTTTATCTAATTTAGTTAGTTTTTCGGGCTTAGTTAATTCAATTACTGTGAGTTAAACTTATTTTAAATTCACTAACAACAATGGGAGTTTAAACTCACTTAGTTAATTTAATTCGTATTTTATAAATTAGTAGCAAAATGTACGTAAATAAATTAATTTGTTGTAAATATTATTATATGTTGTCAAAAAAATATTGTTAAGGAATTTAGTTAGTTTTTCGGGCTTAGTTAATTCAATTACTGTGAGTTAAACTTATTTTAATTTCACTAACAACAATGGGAGTTTAAACTCACTTAGTTAATTTAATTCGTATTTTATAAATAGTAGCAAATGTACGTAAATAAATTAATTTGTTGTAAATATTTTATGTTGTCAAAAAAATATTGTTAAGGAATTTAGTTAGTTTTTCGGGCTTAGTTAATTCAATTACTGTGAGTTAAACTTATTTTAAATTCACTAACAACATGGGTTTAAACTCAGTTAGTTAATTTAATTCGTATTTATAAATTAGTAGCAAAATGTACGTAAATAAATTAATATATTATTTATATGTTGTCAAAAAAAATATTGTTAAGGAATTTAGTTAGTTTTTCGGGCTTAGTTAATTCAATTACTGTGAGTTAAACTTATTTTAATTCACTAACAACAATGGGAGTTTAAACTCACTTAGTTAATTTTAATTCATATTTTATAAATTAGTAGCAAAATGTACGTAAATAAATTAATTTATTGTAAATATTATTTATATGTTGTCAAAAAAAATATTGTTTTTCTAATTTAGTTAGTTTTTCGGGCTTAGTTAATTCAATTACTGTGAGTTATTAAACTTATTTAATTCACTACAACAATGGGAGTTTAAACTCACTTAGTTAATTTAATTCGTATTTTATAAATTAGTAGCAAAATGTACGTAATAAATTAATTTGTTGTAAATATTATTTATATGTTGTCACAAAAAAATATTGTTAAGGAATTTAGTTAGTTTTTTTCGGGCTTAGTTTAATTCATTACTGTGAGTTAAACTTATTTTAATTTCACTAACAACAATGGGAGTTTAAACTCACTTAGTTAATTTTAATTCGTATTTTATAAATTAGTAGCAAAATGTACGTAAATAAATTAATTTGTTGTAAATATTATTTATATGTTGTCAAAAAAAATATTGTTAAGGAATTTAGTTAGTTTTTCGGGCTTAGTTAATTCAATTACTGTGAGTTAAACTTATTTTAAATTCACTAACAACAATGGGAGTTTAAACTTATTTTAACAACGTATATTTATTCTAAATAATATATGATGAAGATATATGAAATTGATAATAAACAACTTATTAATTATGTCATGGTTTATTATGGTTATTACAATTTATATTAAAAATTAGATAAACAAATTTCCTTACAACTCGTACTAAATAATTGATTATACATATTGATAGCCTTTTTATAATATAAATTTGTAGTTATTATTATACTATTTTTATATTCAGTATATATACGTTTCAATTTTATAATTTTTTACAATTTAACGCACTAATTATGCATTACCTCTTTATCATATACATTACCTCTTAATTTACATTAAGTGTTTCTCTCACGAACGTCTAAAATAACTCTAAACAATGGGAGTTTCTCCCATAAACTTCTATTGTACAAAGTGGAAATGTCTTGCACAATGGGCGTTTACCACAAAAACGCCTACGTAATAACAGTTTGTCCGGCAAACGCCTATTGTTCAATTTTAGACTTAAAACAACTGTATCCGGGAATTGTTGAGACAAAGACTCCATACAGGGAATAGACAGATCGATTCACAATAGTCCGGGAATTTTTCCATGCTAATAGACCTTCTCTATTATAGTGTTTCACTATTATCTGTTCTCGCAGTGCTTCATTCCTTGAAATTCAGATTTCACATATGTAAGCCACAATTACCGAGCTTCTAAACCTAAGAGAATACCGTAGTAGATAAAAAATTTCGCTATTAGTCGATGATACTCTTCAATCCCACAATATAATTAAGAAGTGAGCATATAAAACTCAGTTATCATATCAAACACCAAAATAAATGATTAAACAAGTTAGATCAAATACATTTCCTTAAAAGACACTGCAAGCTGTGGTTGATGCTGGTTCAGTATTGATATTGTTAATTAATACAGAGGTTAGTTCTGCCCATTTAGTAATTTTCCTATTTAGCTGTCCTCTTTCCTGAGTTCCATATTCATTTTTTTAGTGGGCTGTGTTCTTTTTTGTTTTCAGGATCAGAGTACACATGTAGCTCTCGCTTTTGAGCTTCTCGATGGATGGAAATAGGAGAAGGAGACAATCATTGCTATTGTTCTCTAGGTCGTGCAACTAACTCTAGCTTGTTGTTGTTTATCTTTCTTTTTTTTCATATCATCACTTTTTTCAATAGCTTTCTCGAAGACATTATCTTGATAATAATAAGTGAGCTGTTAGTGGTTATCTGCAGATGTTAATGGGTGGAGGTGGTTCCTTTTCTGTTGGAGGTCTGGGAAAAGGCATGCACTCTAGGTTATGTAAGTTGTTAAATGTTGTTATGTACATCTAACTTATTCGTTGCCGCTCCTTTTTAATTGTTTATTGCTGGTATAAAGCAAATCAGGTAATGTATTATTAAATCACAACTACTGCTTTTGGATTCATGTAAATGTAAGTTTGCACACTTCCTTTCTGATGTTTCTAAATCTAGGCCATTGCATCCGAGGATATTGGAAGACAGGTCTTGACTTATGGGAAAGGTCTGTATATCTATGATCAATCGATACTGTTCAATTACATCTGGAAGTATTGTGCAATAACTTCGCTTGATGTAATATCTATCTTCTACTGGAGATATTTGTATGAAGAAGTTATTGATTTTTTCTGCTTCCTCATTAAGGTTGCCTTAATGAAGCTCTTGTTCTGTCTTATGTTCTTTTACACCTCAGGAACACGTGGATGATTTCTTGAAAATTTTGGATGCAATCACTTTAATACATTACAAAATTTGTCAAAAAGATAATATCTTCTCCTCTCATTATGGCATCATACAGAGACGGTAATTAACAATAATGACAACCTCCATTCTTTTTTTTTTTTCTTGTGAAAATGACAACCTCAGTGACAATTTGCCTAAGGGGAGAATAAGTAAAACACTGGATCCAAACTAATTACTAATACTGCACTACTTGATGGAAACCAATGATATTGCTAATGACTTTATCTGTTTGCAGTTATGAATATGCCCAACTATGAGTTCGTGAAGAGCCACTTTCATTGAAGTCTGCTATGATTCTCTCTCGATAACTATCGAAGCTTGATATGATGTTTCTCCGTGACTATTTTGATGTTATGCTAATGAAATACCCCTGAATTAGTTATGGTGATTAATTATTCTAATATGAGATTTAGAGGCCCAATAATGCCTAAAGAATATTGGTGAAGAAAGTAAACCAAAAGAAAGAAGAGGAAAACGCGTAAAAGGCACAAAACATAAAAACGTGCGCTACGCAACCATAGGAAGAATATGACCTCAACTAGGGTCCTAGATGGATTCCTAAGACTTAGTTACACACTAAGGGCATGTGGGAACCATTTCCGAAGAAAAACGAATCCATATAGCGGGTTAAAACGTAATGAAGTCTTAAAGCACATTTTTTTGGGAAAACTGGGGAAAATGTGACTGTAAGCGGTTTAATGGACTTGTGTAAATTATAGTTGATCATATAATTATAATTAAACACTAATTAAGGTCTAAGAACCATTAAAATTAAATAAAAGAAAAAAACAGGAAATTGCCCGGATTGATGAATAGTGTCGAACGGGGACTTATGGGTGTTATTTGCTAAAAGACCAAAATGCCTCTCCTTTTTATTCTTTAAAACTGGCGCCTCTTTCCTGTTGTGCCCACGTTTTTCCCCTATCTCAGCCAAATTGGCTCCACATAAGTTAGAAGAGACAAACTAATAAGTAGAAAAAGTACAAATTTGTTTTTTGACATTCTCTCTCTCCCATTCCTCCTCCCTTCTCGTTTTTTTCTTCCTTCTCCAGAGACTCCCCCTGTTCTCTCCTTCTCCATGGCGATTTTTGGAAGCTCTCAACCAGCTTGAGCTTTCTCTCCTCATTCAAGGCTAAATCAAAGCCAAAACAACACAAAAATTATATATTCTTGTTTGCCTTGTCTTGGAGCTTCTTTTCCACCTCTCAAAATCTCCAAAGATTGAATTAGAATTCCATGGGAGGAGCTCCACTTCAAGGAAGAAGCAGCACATCTTGAGCTAGGCCATCTCCTTGGTTGTTTTAAGGTAAGGAAAAGCTTAAAACGCTCCTTTCCTAGCTTCCCTTATGACCAAAATTTTCCAGGTCTTGAACTCCATTTATTCTCCTTGTTCTAGCTCCATTTCACCTTCAAGGGTGTAGTTTGAAGCCTTGCTTAATCTATAGCCAGCATACTTCATTTGGAAGTTGGAAGGTAATTCCTCTTTTTGTGCTTTAAGCACCCTCCTTCGTATTCTAGGGTTATTCCTAGAGCTTAAGTGCTTACTTAATGCTTATTGTATTCCCTTGAGCTCGTGAGCATCGGTCTGTAGTTAGCAAGGAGAAACTCCATCTTAACCGGTTTTAAACAATAACAAAGAGAAGAGAACAAAAGAACAAAAAGAAAGGAGGAAAGGAAATAAAACATAACTAGAGAGTTCTAAGGTAATTGGCTCACCTTAAACTGATTTGGAATGCCTTGTGGCAGTAAAACTTACATTACTTTATGTTGACGTTTAAGGGCCTTGGAGCCATGTCATTTAAGATTATTGCACCTTGACATTATGGTAGTGAATGTGTTGAATTTGGTGTGTTGTTAGTGTCCAGGATGGACATGGTTATTGAAATGATTTAGGTGAACTAAATAATGCATATGGACATGCTAGAATAGTATAGAAGCTATGACAAGATTCCTGTAGAATCAAGTGGTTTAGGTGATGTTATGAGTTTGAAGAACTTAAGGTTAACTAGGAGTTAATGGGGACTAATATGGTTAGTTAATCACCCTAAAATGTTAGTTGAAGGGTTGAAATGAGTTGGGCAAAAATCAGTAGCAAATATGATGTAGGAGTGTCTTGGATTGCTAGAGAAGAACTAGTGTGTATGACCTTGAAAGTAAGGAATGGACTTGGGTAATAGAGGTGAAAATGTCAAAGAGGAACTGGTATGGTCAAAATGATTGTAGGTGAAACAATTGAGTTAGTAATATGTTGAGTAAAAGTACATCTTACACTACAAAAAAATGCCATTTACAGACACATTTTTTGTGTCAGTATAGCCCCTGAAAGTGTCAGTATAGACTCAGTTGACCTTTACCGACACATTAAAAAGTGTCGGTATAACCTCAGATACTATAGGTCTATACCGACACATATAGTGCGTGTCGGTAAAGGGTTCTGAGCTTTTACTGACACTTATTTTGTTAGTCAGTAAAGGCAGAAGATCTATACTAACACTTAATGTAAGTGACAGAATAGCTCATGAATTTATACTAACACAAAACTAAGTGTCGGTATACCTATATACTAACACATATTTTATGTAGGTAAAAGCTGTTTATACAAACAGAAAAAACAACACTGCAATAGCTATACTTACACAAAAGTAAGTGTCGGTATACATATATACTAACACATAATTTATGTTAGTAAAAGCTGATTATACAAACAGAATAAACCATCTTGTAACAGCTATACTAACACAAATCTAGTGTTAGTAAAACTTTTACTGACACAAAGTATAATTCAAATAATATTCATAAAATGACCTGTGAATTCTCCAATAATAAATGAGGTATTCAATAAGCTCCAATGCCATTAAAATGTTAAGAGTTTACAATAGCATAAGTTGAAAACTAACATTCATCATTATCCTCCAAAGTATCGTAATCAACATCAAGGTAAGTTGTGTTTAAATCAAAAAACAATATTCATCATTAGAATGTAACATATCACTCTCTTTCTTTTCTCATACTTCTCTCACTTCTAAAATAAAATCTTGACTTCATCCACATTCTTTTACTCAGCACCTGCACACATAAAAATTATATCGTCACAAAGATAGAAGATAGTAAATGGTTATCCAAGATATATGGAAAATATTCATAAGCAAGAAGGATACCATTAGTATTTCTTTCACTCGACGAAAGTTGATTTTCATTAACTGAGCGATTTGTACCGCTAGAAATATCACTTGGAACCTGAATATATAAATAAACCACAATCTTCATTGGGTAGTTCAATCTTCACCACACACAAACACAGAGAATAATGCCCAAACTACTCATTTGGAAGAACTTTAGTTGTTGAAGAAATACAGAATCATAACATAGAGTTAAAAAAACAGATTGAGATATGTCAAGAGGAGAATACAGTTCAAGTCAAAATAAATCGTCAAAGAGTGATTGAACTTGAAAAGATGACAGTAATAATTAATCAGCTTGAAGAAGCGTTACACAATGGTGGTGTGCTGCTGCTAATGCTGTTCGAGATTGTCGACGACAAATTACCGAATTAAATGTTTGTACTACTACTTATAACTAGACTTTATTTAATTAATCACATGTTAATTAATTCTAGTAGTATGTATTTATTTTATACTACGTAATAGTGCAGAAGGAGAAGAGGACACTTGACAGGGACTAGCCAGAGCAAAGTAGCAGCAAATAGAGTGGCAACTGCTATCAGATGTAACCGCTTAAGTTGAAATTGTCTACATCAGAAAACTGCTAAAGCTGAAGCTCTACTCAAGTGTTATGTCAAGTCAGATATATATGCGTGCACGTACTTGATCTCATTAATTAACTGGTTTGGTTAATTTTGTGCATGATTCTTTGTTTGTGTTTGTTGTGTACAGGATAAGTTTAAGTTGAGACTAAAGACTTTGGAAGAAGAGTTTCGGAATGATCATCATCACTTCTGAACAAATGAAAAAAGAAACAGCAAAGGTGATGATGATGAGAATTGTGTATCTGGGGTCTTGTATGATAGATTACAGAAGAGGTCATTCATTTGAGGAAAGTTTATGTTGAGAAAGACTCAATTATAATGCCAAAGATGAAGACAATAAGGTATAGAACACAAGTACAGAATAACATTACCTGCACATTAAGGCTGTTGAAAAAGTTTGACATGCTGGCCTCTGGAATGTGTTCCTTCATGAATCCTACGACACTACCCAAGACCTTTTGTGTCTGGTAAGGGTCTCCCTTAGCTCATTAGCAGCTGTTTGCCATGTTAGTTGATCTTCACCAGATGTAGCTACTTTCTTTTTCACAAGTGGAACTCTTCCAACACATCGAACATGACCTCTTTTTTCAGGTCCTTTAGCTTTTTGATAATTCATCATCCTTCCAGATCTCAACCCCTACTATGCCATTCGAAGAGCTTGCTCCATCCATGTATCCTTTCAAAGTTTCCTAATAGATAGAAATATATCATAAGTTTTTACTAGACAATATTCAAATCGGCCAAAAGTTTACGTAATAATTACTTACAACAACTTCAGCTGCTTTATCATTCACTATGCTCCCATTTTTACGAGTTCTGCTCTTCACATAAAGTTGAGCACGTGTAGGCCTAGCCCCGTTATTTTTTTTAGCCTACATCAAGCAAAACTACTATGAATGAAAAAACATGCTACAGTGCAAGGCATGTTGAAGTTAAGAAAATATAATGATAAGAAGCAAAGAAGTCAAGGAACACATATTTTGTTGCTATCACATTGTGCAGCCTGCAACATCGTGGAGTATGAAATGAAAAACTACTAAACATAAGTCAGGATAAAATACAAAAGGAAATAAGCAAAGTTTTCACCTCTTCATACTCAAGTCTGGCGAAAGATTTAGTTCCTGTGCAATGAGGCTCATCTGATTTATTACGATTGTTCTTTTTTTGTTCACATAACATCTGAAAGTCACAAAGTTGATTACAATTTGAAACTAATGCCACAACCAATATAAAACAACATTAAACATCAAATCATCATATATACCTGGTATTCTGGATTCAACCAAGATTCACAAGATCTTTCATTTGATCTTTGTCAACTCTGTCATCTACCACATTCGCAAGAATTTGATCAGCAGTCTTACTTGGATCGTAGTAGCATTGTTTCAATTCAGATTTCCATCCTTTCCACTTTTTTCCCACATCAGAAATAACCCAACTCTTTAGAAATTCAGGTTCAGCTGGACAAAATGTGAACTTCTCCTACAATAGTTGCATATAGTTGAATATTAGAGCGTAATACATATGATACTTCGACAACTAAATCAAAAGTAAGTTCATATTACAAAATTATAACCTTCACAATGCTCCATAAGTCATCCTTCAGCCTTTGGGGGACTTTTCTCTCCAGTCCGAGTAATTGATTGGTAGATGTTGAGGCATTCTTGCAAGAGTACCCAGGAATCGGGTAAATGTACAAGCTTCTCCGCCAACTGGTAAGCCCAACTCATTTAAGTTAACTTGAACTCACTGGTGACTCTCTAAAGTCCACACATCTTGCATCCGGGTATGTCCACGAACTTTCTTTGCAACTACAGTTCACATAAAAATAATACAAGTTAGAAAATGATAACCAAACAATAATAATAGTTGGGAAATAGAATGCATAATTTGCAAGGACAGTTTCTATAATTTTAATATTTGCACCAACCTGGCTGAGAATCATCATCCATAGTGGTTTCTTCATGAGGTGTATCCACAAAATCTGATTCACCATCATCCATTGCACCATTTTCAATTGTATGAAAAGTTTCTTGTGATTGAGTCGAACCATCTTCCTGTTGTGCTGACCCTTGAGATTGATTGTTGATAGATATCACTCACGCGTAGCTTACGTTTAGCCATTCTGTGTGAACAAAAGCTAAAAGTATCACTGTAAAAATGTTAAATTTACATTAAAGAACACGGTTGGTAAGAAAATCAAATGCATTTAGACATATAATGAAGTTAGTATTTAAGAACATGATGAAGTATTAAGATGTACTACAAGAAAAAGATAATGTATCTAATATTTGAACCAAAAGTTTAAAGATGAGTATGTGGGGTTACAAATTTAGGTTCAATTCACAAGACAAAAAACATTCAAAATAGTTATATATAGCCACTAATTTTGATCATCTTCATCTTGATCTTCCATATCCTCAAGTTGCATTATTGATGTCACATCTTCTCCATCATCGCCATCAACCCCAACACGATGCAAGTCTACTACATCAATTCTGTCATCATTGCCATTCTGGTCCATATAAGGTTCTGGCTCATCACCCATGTCAAAAACATCCCTCAACTTTACTTGCTTAGCAACTAACCATCCATCACATCTTGCATCTTTGATGTAGAACACTTTCTCAGCTTGTGAGGCCAGAATGAAGGGGTCATCAAGTAGATTGACTCCAGTGTGAGCCAAATATGAGAAGTTGACAAGTGTAGCACCAAGAGCATCCTGTTTACATCCTCTGTTGATGTCAACCCAGTCACATCTGAATAGTGCAACTCGTATCTTACCAGAATAGTTTAACTGAATGATGTCTTTCAATGATCCATAATACTTGATAACTCCGACAGTTGGTCTAGTATCTGGGCACTAGCATAACTATCACCCCTCATGCAATTATTGGGACATGCATGAATCTTTTCATATCCTAAGCCCAAGTCAGAGATTATCCTTTTAACCGTGTGAGCTGCTTCTGGAAGCTCATTACCCTCTGGTAGTAAATTTTCAGAAATTCTAACAACATCGTGAAAAGTTGTTTTTGCTCCATCCATTTAGGCATTTTAAATGGTATAAATGCACTAAACAGGATAACTTGTTGTATTTGCAATTGGGATATAGCTTTTTTTCAACATCCTTTAACAAGTGATAAAATTTTCCTGTATCATCCCCCAACTCCAGGCTGATTGTTCAATCAGTTTGGTCTGCATTATGTTGAATCCCTTCTATATTCAATTCAGATTCTTCCTGAAGAGCCGAGGGGAATAAATCATTTAATAACCCTTGCATATCATGGTTAAACCTTCCTCCTTCTTCTTCCTCTTCATTAAGTATCGCAATGCTAGATGATTCTGTAGACTCTTCTCCATGATGTTTCCATCTTGTATATCCTTTTACAAACCAACCCACTGAACGTGATCCAGAACCTCTTGTCTCGTACGATAATACATATTCAAGCAATTAACACAAGGACATAAAATTTTTCCCCTAACAGCCTTTCTTTCAAAAGCAAAGTTTAAAATTCTATAATTCCATTTGTGAACCGATCACATGACCTATTCGGAGATACATCCAAGATCTATCCATCATATAACAAAGCTGCGAATAAGTATAATTTCGTATTAGTCGGCAAAGCGTGTAGAAAAAAACCTATGATTTATTATCTTCATATCAGTTTAAAAAAGGCATGCATACACCAGAGGAAAAGAGATCTTTCCAATTTTTCATCATCAAAATAACCTTCAAAAGCACACTCAGCTTCGTTTGGGTCACCATAAAAGCACCGACTACAACAAGTAGCAAACGGTTTCATTTTGAAACCAACAACACAAGCATAGACAAAACATTAATAGAATACACAACATGCAAACACTAGATAAAACAGAGGTAAAGCTAGAGAGGAAAAGAAAATTCAAAAATTGAATAACCCATCCAAGGAGAAAATAACGGTTAAATTTCAGCAGAACAAGATTCATCCATCCCTGTCTTAATGATTCTGGGATATTATTCATCAGCCTCACTTTCATAATGGGTCATCTGAACAAGATCCATCCATCTCACCAGCTCAGATTATATAACCAATTTAATTTACAGTTCAATATCTCCCTCAAAAGCAACATATATTACCCGATTCTGAAACGAGGAATATGCAGTCACCAGGAATATCTATGTTACGGTTCAGTATCTCTTCTCCATTGCAACATATATAACCAATCAAACGTTTGATTTCATAACAGATACCCAAACCCTTCGCTTATGTGCAGGTAACTTATTAAATCATACCGGATACCTAGAAAAGAAAGATTTAATTATACTGGAAGCACCATAATTCAATTTCAAGATGAGAACCAGTTTTTTCAACGATCTATTCTATTTACAAGAAAGAAATCGTAAGTTTTTGGTGGTTTTTTGCGAAAAATCAAGAATGATTTCATAACAGATTTATGTGACACGCTAACCCCATTCATCAATTTACAATCACAAATAGAAGTATCTTGTCATCTAGGGTTTATAATATGAGGAGAATACTTACCGTAACAGTGGAAGAAAGCGTAAATTGCAGAAGAGATTGAACGTCGACTCGACTGGAGCAAGCCACCGATTGAAGCAAATCACCCACTGGAGAAGTCACCGGCTCGAGTGAAAGTTCTGAATGGGCTGGAGTGGAAATTGGGGGAACGTAGAGAAATTACTGGGTCTTCAACCTCCTGTACGCTCGTGCTTATTTGGAGCTTCTGATTTCTTCTACCGCTTTGTTCTCCTGGTGCAGTTCGCAACGCGTATGTCAATTGAAGGGGAGGTATAGCGACAGATTAGTGGGCGGTAAACATGGCGCCAATTTTTTTGGTTTAGGTAGATAGTTTTAGTGACTTAAATAACTTATCAATATAGATATTTAGGTACTATACTCACTTTAATTTTATAAGTTAGTAAAATAAAGATTTTATGTCAGTAAAGTTTAGGTATTTACTGACACTTTAATAAATGAGTTAGTAAATATTAGGTGTTTACTACACTTTAATAAATGAGTCAGTAAAGATGATTTAGTTTTACCGACACATATAATGTGTTAGTAAATTATACCTATAGAGACACTAAGTTATGTGTTAGTAAAATCGTGTGTTAGTAAATGGCATTTTTTTTGTAGTGTTAGAACTAGTAACTAGGTTGCAAGTGCAAAAATGAGAATGGGAAGTGTATAGTTGATCAAGGATTAGATGATAGGTTTGGTCAATGGATTAAGGAAGTTTAAAGTGTGAATATGGTGTTAAACATGTTTGGAAGCATGTGGCAAGTTTAGAAAGAAATGGGTAAGAAATGAGGTTGGAATAGCAATTGAAACTGTCAAAATACTACAGGTTATAGCAGGGTCCGGGACTTGACTCTTGTATAAAGTCCCGACCACATAAGAAAAAGAGCCGAGAAAAGGCTAGAAAGATTGGTCCGGGACCTAGCCCTTGTAACAAGTCTCAAACCACTTGTTAAATTCAACCGAGAGGATTGTAGTGTGTTGGTCCGAGACTTAGGACCAACATGTAGTCCCGGACCATGATGAATTTCCTTCCGAGAGTTACTACAAAGTATTGGTCTGGGACTTAGGTTAAGGACAATGTCCCGGACCACCTCAAATTTTCACCCGAGAGTTTCTACATTAAATTGGTCCGGGAGTTAGGGGGCGGACTAACTCCTAGACCACCTTAAAATTGTCACCGTGAGTGTCTAAAGGCAACTAAATGAATGGGAGTGATTGGTAATGGTATTAGATGACGATTAAGACTTGTTTGGTGACATGTAAAGGTCATTAGAAGTATGAACAAGTATAAGATAGAATGTGGAGTTAGAATTATAAGTTTAATGTTAATGGCAACATTAGGAACATATAATCACAAGTGAAAAAGGAGTGAAACCTTGAGATAAGAAAGGTTGATATTTGGGAGACTTAAGAAATATAAGAAACGACAAGAAAGTGTCGTAGGAATAACAAGTAGTCGGGTTAATAAAGAAAAATTAACCGTTTGACTGAATGAATTATAGGAACGAGATTTAGACGAGACGACAGCCGTGGTTAGGAGATCATCAACTTAGGCTAGCCATCATCATGGCGACAGGTAGGATTTTCTTGCAATCTGTGTCCTACCGAGTTACACTCGGCTTGTGTGCTATTTGCTTATATGCACCGACCTAATAAGATAAATGCATGAAAACGTTTACTGCATTTTATGTATAACTCGATGCCTGCTGTGTGCTAACCAACCTTGTTTGAGATCGTGATCTAACTGTGTATTGTAGACCGACTCATAATAGGTAACATTATGGTTAGGGACTCGTAGAGAGAGAGTCGATCCACGAAATAATTGAACGTGAAAAAACACATAAGAATTCTCAACTATAGAACAATGATAGTTCAACTCCATGAACTCACTTGAAACGTGAAAAGAGATATACGGGGTTATTAAACCCCTCTTAATGATTAGTTGACCTCCTATATGAGGATTCGACCCAACATGAGAAAATGATGAAAACTCTAAGTATTGTAATGTAGGGGCAACCCTTAAATCGGAGAATACAATGACTTAGGAAAACTCCCTAAGATTGTGAGATGGCATCAAGAGAGATGCTTCTAACTAATATATATGATTGCTGACCTTGAGAGTGGGTTAGGGATTTGTGAGTCACGCGTACAAGAAAAGGGAACAAGAGAGTGTTCCCGATTTCGTGGTCGAACTCCCTTGTCAGGGGCCGTGAACCACATAGTGGTGCCGTCAGGGTCGTGAGCCCCTTAGTGGGTGCCGTTGGAGTAAGACTGGCAAGAGCTTATCCGGTGCCTAAAGAGATAAGCTGGTTTTTATGGTTTATGAGTGAAAGAGGAACCAAGAGAATGGTACCGGTTTCTAGTTGAACCTTCCCACCATGCTAGACCCGGTAGGGTCGAAACCGGGGAAGTAAGACTAGTACCGTAAAGCTCGGTGGTGAGATCTTTATGCGTCTCAACCGGAGGCCTAAGAGGCTTAACTTAAGATTTATTCAAGAGTATAATAATTAAGAGTACGAGATCGAGACCAGAGAGTGTCTATAGATCTAAGAGAACAAGAAAAAAATGATCCGACTAAGATGGATAAGTCATCAACTAATGTGAACGAGGCTTTACTTGAGATGGAGATTCTCAAGGCCTAATGAACAAGGTATTATAATCTAACGAACTTGGTCATCGAACCTTGTTGTTTGTATTCCTTGTATGAATATTTGTTGATGCAAGCATGTTGTGTGTTTACAGCATTTCATGTTATAATTTAAACAAAATCAATCGCATGTTCAGACGACAATGAGTTGAGTGTGGCCCGGTAGTAGCGGGTTGCACGACTACCATACCAGCAAAGGTGCTGAGCTCTTTTGGGGCCACCCATTACATTTCAAGTACACTGGAGCTGACCATCATTCGAGAGTAGGACGGGGATTGCTGATGCATGGGTAGTTTTGCTAATTTCGAATGTGTTTGTTAGTAGAGTAAGTCCGAAATTGTTATCGGCAAGTAGATTGTAATAGACTCGGTATAATTTGGATTGTAAATGATTAGCGTTGGGTTGAAGAGAGTATTGTGAAGTACTCGGGAATTCCGGTCCATCAGACCGTAACTGTTTTAATTTAGGCCTTGTTTGTCACGTGGGTGGCTAACAGCATTGTTTCACCCACCGTTGTATTTGAACTTTCCACTGTGAATGTAATGACGTACGAGACAATTAGGAGTTAACGATGTGATTAGCGGTAGGGGTGTTACAAAAAGTGGTATCAGAGTGTAGTAACGCTCTGATGACTGGAATTACCGAGCTTAGGAAATACCAAGTTAGGAATTAGAGACTTTGGGTTAAGGGTTGAGCGATAGCGTGAGACATGCGCTAGATAGGAATTCCCAGTGTGTACTAGATACCTACAATATCTAAACCTGCCCTCAACATCCCCCGTTTTATAACACGAGAAAAGAACGCTAGAGAGATGCAAAGCCCTCTCTTACTCGAAAAAACCTGATCTGGCAGTTATGAAATAATTCTGTAAGAACAAGAACCTGTTATACGGTAGATTCCAAGAACTGAAATCTTGGAGACGGTTCCCGTTGGGACGACGCGTTACCGCACTTAACAGCGGAAGATTAAGAATCCTACCCTTAGGAGAATGAAATTTCCGGCAGCATGGGTCGACATGCTAGCAGTCAAGAGAACCCTGCCTGGCCAGTAAGAAGAAAGCACTAACCGTGCAACAAGCGACGAAGGAGAAGTAACAAAACCAGGACACATGCCTACGGGACCGTGATGGTTAGATAATACCACCAACAGTGTACTAGCCGAGTAAGGAAATAGTCAAGAGTGGGTAACTCCAAGTCTACACGCCCAGAGAGGTTACAATACCTGATCAACATAGCTCAGACAACCATGAGAACATTCACGAAACATACTTCAATAAGACTACAGGTGTAGTTCCTAAAGAAGAGTCAAGCCTCGGTAACCACGGTAAATGTGTGGGAACGAGCAATAAGGAACGACACAAAACTAAGTGAACAAGGGTCTCCGAGAATGGAGAAGCACCCTGATTAATGACTACCATGTCAAGACAAATGAGAAGCAGCAGAAGATTGATTATCAAGACCAGAGGATCAAAGGTAGAGCCAACAAGGCTACCGATACGGTGTGAATGGAAGCAATACCGCAACTGATATGTGTTGAACCGATAGCCAGCCTGCATGGCGCACTTGCCATGGCAAGTGCTGTATTAACAGGGATATTCAAAGGAACTTTAACGGCTAAAAAGTACTTACTAAAGTACCACGATAGTGAATGAAGCAATTATGGGACCACAAATCCTAAGAACTCGAAGAACGAAACCTTGGAAGGGCCTAATGGCCTAACCATTGTATTAAGGGACATAGCAGTCCGCGAGAAGCTAGACTCGGTCAAGACCACCAGACATTGAAATACCATGAAATTTTTTCTTTCAAACTCTGAATTCTTCCAAACCCACAAATTTTTAAAACCAAACCCAGAAGACCTACACCGACGTCAACGCCACATAGAATAGGTAAGTTACACCCAGTTCACTTTCGAACAACTTATGGACAAACAAACAATCTGAGGGTATCAACCGAAGGAAAGGATCGGGTCCGTACTAAATACAAAAGAAGGTGAACATACCTAAGAACACAGTAGATGAATTTCCTTGATTAAGTTCAGGAAGAACCATATGTGCGTCATCATAGTATGACACAAGGAGGTTGACAATAGAATACTTCGTAAGTTAGCAATAACTAATCATGCGACGAAACTACAAGTGTACAAAAATGAGATGTGGGACGACCGCACTCCAAAGGAGCTTGTGGGCCTGACAGACTTATTTATAACTTAGTCAGGTAAGTAGTAATGTATCAGTAAGGTACCCCATATATGTAAATTAGGGACAAACAAACAATCCGAGGGTATCAACCTGAAGGAAAGGATCGGGTCCGTACTAAATACAAAAGAAGGTGAACATACCTAAGAACACGGTAGATGAATTTCCTTAATTAAGTTCAGGAAGAACCATATGTGCGTCATCATAGGACGACACAAGAGGAGTTGACACAGAATTCTTTGCAAGTTAGCAATAACTAATCCTGCGACGAACACTACGAGTGTACAAAAACGAGATGTGGGACGACCGCACTCCAAAGGAGCTTGCGGGCCTGACAGACTTATTTATAAGTTAGTCGGGTAAGTAGTAATGTATCAGTAAGGTACCCCATATATGTAAACGAGTAGTGTAAGGAACACGAGAAGTAGTCGACGTACCACTGTCAGCGATGCAAATTCAGACCGGAGCAGCTGATTACCTCGAACGATTGAAGAGAAAGAACTCAGTTAAGCTAACGAGCCTAAAGGAACCAGAGAACTTATTCCAGGAAAATGAATAAGAATTAGGAAGTGCGAGGAGCACTGATTATTAAGTGTGGACATCTGATATGTCCCAAGATTTGTGAAGGAAACACACGATATCCGGAATGAATACCTAGCTCGAACGCAGTAAGACAAATGCCTAACATGGACTCGTCAACAGCCCGGCTAAGAGGGTGTGCAACAGGAGCCACCGCACAGGGCCCCCACTGATCAGGGGCCCATTTTTTAAGGGTCTTGTTATTTTAGCAACAGTTAAAAAATTATATAAAAAAAATACGTAAAAAGTTATAAAAAAAATATGATATTTTATTAGTGAACTATATTATTGTATATAACATATAAAACAATAAATTAATTAGTAGTAAAAAATCTGGCACAAATATTACTATATGTATATAAAAAAAATATTTTAATTATGTACTATATTTTTATAAAATGAAATATTACCATTAGAATATGGTATTGATAAATAAATCTTAAAATCTACTATTTAACAAATGTTTTTGTTAAAAATAGATTTTTATTAGATAATTTATTAATTAATAAGCTATGAATATCATTTAAATTACTATATAATTATTTTTAAAATAATTTCTTCATATATAAAATTAATGTCTTTATATATTATGACTGTGTACTTGGATCTGCACAGGGCCCCCTAATTGATTGAGACGGCCCTGCTCGTCAATGTTCAACAAACGGGATGGAATTCCCAGAACGATCACCAAGGCTACCGGGAAATACTATTCTTCACTGAAGAGGATATTAAACCCAGTCATGAACGCAAAGAAGGAAGCGTCAATGGTCTTCCCGAGACGGGAGACATTACAATTCTAAACAAGAAAGTTCAAAATACGGTACCGCAAGGCGGTGCAGTTAACTCAACATACCCATAGATACAAGCCAGATCAAATGGCGTAACTTAGAAACACCTAAGAATAATCCTTGAAAGGTGTCTGAGTCAACAACAGTCGAACAAAATATTGTGATAAGAACACAAGAGCTAAAATGAATACTCGGTTTGAACACCGAAGGGAATCCACTTAACGAAAGATACCATAAATTGCCAAAAGGCACTGATTAAAATCAGATTGCCTAAGGGGCCTCCCATGAAAGGAAGCGTGATGCAACCACTTGTCATGGAGCCCAGTACTACCTCAAATCCACCTGACAGTGTACGGAGAAGTATGAACTTATGTGAACAGCCTATAATGAGCAGATCTCGAGGCAACGTGGCTTGTAAGCCGTGAATCAACTGCAATGCGTAAATTCAAACGTTTGCAAAAACCTATGCATTGACCATGAGAAGAATTGCCGGGAATGACACCTATAAGAGAAGAGAAATTATTTAATATCAACAAATTGAGCGGAGAATGAACCACCCATTATAGGAGTGGGGATAACTCTCGTTACTATGAGGCCGCTAGAGCGGTGATTAGGTGGACCTTCCAAAAGAAGGCTTTCACCTGTTAATATATTGAAGCTTGAGCATGTGGTTATTGCCAAGGGACAATTTGAACAAGAAAGAGAGATTCCAAGATAAGTATGAAGAAGCTTTTATAGCAATTGTCGAAAACCGAAAGGGTAGTCAAGTTAGAGGCAAACACTGTATGTGTACAATGCGAACTGTAGAATGAACAACGCTCAAGGAGCGCAGAGACTTACAGAATAGCATATTCTATAATAAGCCAAGTAAATGACAAACCATAGTATGAATGGTAGAAGTACATGAGCGGAAGCTAACACAGTAGCAGATGCCATGTAAATCAACACCGTATAATGAATAGGAACATGGTGCACAACAAGCAACCATTATAGGAATATAGTTAGACAATGATATGGAGAACAAGCAGAATTATGAGTTAGACTCCGTGGAGATGAAAAGCAAGAGATGGTAGACAGACTGGGCAGTAAAATCCAGTAGTCTGTACCATATGACGAAAGATCTTATAGGGAAGGCATTGTTCATTCCTATTGCAATTGCATAAGGAACTGGAAGTGTATCCCTAGAGGACCAGTTTGATAACAAAAGTAATAAGCCTTGGGACAAGAGTACCTGATTGCTAAATAGCCAACCCGTACCAGATACGGAAGACTTGCAAACGCACCAACGAATATGATGCAAGCCAGTTAAGCAAAAGCATAAATACAAAACCGTGCGGCCATGGGCCAAAGAGACACGAAGAACGTTGGACATACCAACAATCACAACGATGAATTCAACCGGAATAAAAGCGGAAAGGAACTTACGAACGTTAAGAGGACCGATGCATAGAAAATGCAAGGTCGTGCAAATGAGAGAATACTTGTACAAGAACCAAATAAGTGAGTGTAATTCAGAAGCCACTAACAACAAGGGAAGCACTACACACTAGGTAGTAGCTCGACCTCAACCGACAGTAAGTCAGAAGAGCCAAGTAAATAATCACGGAGGTACACAACAGTATGCACAATAGATTTCCAGAGAACTGGATAGAAAATCTATAACGCAACGAGCTCGCGTACGGTAAGAGATACCACACGTCGATAGAGAAACCTTTATTCCCAAGATAAAAAAGGATAAAAGGGAGATGTACAACACATTAAGAATAAGGAAAATGGCGAACTAAGCTCTAAAGTTATTAGGGTCGTGCAGCAGAAGATAGTGGGCCCATAATTCTAAAGTGTAATATACCTAGTGAATACGAGTGAATGGCTAATTATCAATGCCTTGAAGCCTGAGAGGCTAGAACCAAACCCGGTTATGAGTTCAACAAACTCCAATGAGAATTCTCGGTGCCGGGACTAAACCGTCAATATGGTTAAGACCCTTTGACCATAACACATTGTATAATAGACCGCATGGAAGCTAAAACTTCATGATGCCTGAATATCTTAAACCAATGTTCAGTATTAACATATGGTAGATTACGTGGGCGTAATCCCTTTTAAGGGGGGTAGAGTGAAAAACCGCTTAGCGCACGTTTCACGTATTAAATACGTAAATTATGGTGTGCATAGCACAAAAGAAATTATTCTGATGATTGATACATATGTTACATAGACATATGCATTCATTCATAGTCTAATGATGGTCATTGCACACATGAGATGCGAATACTATACGTATCATATACCTACCTTGTTAACTCTGGCGTGAGAATACAAGGGAAAAGGAGTAGAGAAACTTCTGGGGAATCAAAATCCCTATGGTATATGTTTATTTGAGATTAGACATGGCATTATGATGTATGAGTCAGTATGAAACCGATGTAGAACCTAGTAGGAATTGAGTACCCTAGGTAATTTGCTTGGAGGCGAATTGAGAATGATTGATGGACTGAGTTCCATAATTTGGAGATGTATTGATGTATGATTATTACTAGAATGTTTAAAAGATAGAAAATAAGAAATGGTTGAATTATTTTGTTGGTTTGAAATTGAAGTGGGAGGTTGAACTTGATTTGCTAGCGATCAAGGGAAACTAAACACAAATTGGGGTGGAAGGATAGTTCAACACTAATGCTGATCACATCAGGATTGAATGATTCTTGAAGCTCCCTATAAGTGGTCACAAGTAATCACGCTAAGAATAGATGCAGTTAGCATAAACTGGATTGGAGTTGTATTGTGTTTTTAAAAAGAAATTTCTTCAAATATTTGAAAACAAGGACCAGTTTTGAAACCACTACCACTTAAACGAGGGTTGCGGTCCTTTGTCTAGATGACCGGGAGAACGGTGGCAGTGTGTGTTTTTTTTTCCAAGGGCTGCGGGACGTAGAGAAGTCCTGTGTCTGGAGGACCTGAGTGCCTAAGGATATCTATATATGCTAACATTTTGATCAAGAAAACCAAAGGAACCGTGGGCCAGAGAACGTAAGTGCCCTTAGTCATGAATCGGCCGTGGACCAGAGAGCTTAAGTGTCCAGCGTGACCGGTACCTGCGGGATCACAGTGTGTATTACTCGATATAGGATTCAAGGACTGTGATGTCTTTTAGTCTTCGGACCAATCGCATGGAGAGAATACAAAAGAGTATTTTTTATTGTTATACATGCAGTGACATGTTGTGTGGATGTGTAGTATGCATCAAGAAATACCTGTTGAGTCTGTAGGTAATATATATTATGACCTTAGCGTTTAATGCGTACATGACTAACAAGATTAGATTCACCAACTTTGAGGGTAAAGTTCTTTAAGGGGGGTAGATTGAAATACCCCTGACTGATTTATGGTGATTAATTATTCTAATATGAGATTTAGAGGCCCAATAATGCCTAAAGAATATTGGTGAAGAAAGTAAAACCAAAAGAAAGAAGGAAAACGCGTAAAGGCACAAAACGTAAAAACGTGTGTTACACAACCATAGGAGGCATATGACCTCAACTAGGGTCCTAGATGGATTCCTAATACTTAGTTACACACTTAGGACATGTGGGAACAATTTCCGAAGAAAAACGAATCCATATAGCGGGTTAAAAACGCAATGAGGTCTTAAAGCACATTTTTTGGGAAAACCTGAGAAAATGTGACTATAAGTAGTTTAATGGAATTGTGTAAATTATAGTTGATCATATAATTATAATCAAACACTAATGAAGGTCTAAGAACCATCAAAATTAAACAAAAGAAAAAAAATCCAGAAAATTGCCCTGATTGATGAATAGTGTCAAACGTGAACTTATGGTTGTTATTTGCAAAAAGACCAAAATGCCCCTCCTTTTTATTCTTTAAAACTGGCACCTCTTTCCTGTATGTTCCCACGTTTCTTTCCCCTCTCTCAGCCAAATTGGCTCCACATAAGTAAGAAGAGACAAACTAATAAAGTAGAAAAAGTACAAATTTGTTTTTTGACATTCTCTCTCTCCCATTCCTCCTCCCTTCTCATTTTTTTCTTCCTTCTCCAGAGACTCCCTGTTCTCTCCTTCTCCACGGCGACTTTTGAAGCTCTCAACCAGCTTGAGCTTTCTCTCCTCATTCAAGGCTAAATCAAAGCCAAAACAACACAAAAATTACATATTCTTATTTGCCTTGTCTTGGAGATTCTTTTCCACCTCTCAAAATCTACAAACATTGAAGTTGAATTCCATGGGAGGATCTCCACTTGAAGGAAGGAAGAAGCAAAACATCTTGAGCTAGGCCATCTCCTTGGTTGTTTTAAGGTAAGGAAAAGCTTAAAACACTCCTTTCCTAGCTTCCCTTATGACCGAAAATTTTCAGGTCTTGAACTCCATTTCTTCTCCTTGTGCTAGATCCATTTCACCTTCAAGAGTGTAGTTTGAATCCTTACTTAATCTGTAGCCAGTATACTTCATTTGGAAGTTGGAAGGTAATTCCTCTTTTTGTGCTTTAAGCACCCTCCTTTGCATTCTAGGACTATTCCTAGAGCTTAAGTGCTTATTTAACGCTTATTGTATTCCCTTGGGCATTGGTCTGTAGTTTAGCAAAGAGAAACCCCATCTTGACCGATTTTAAACAAGAAAAAGAGAAGAGAGAAACAAAAGAACAATAAGAAAGGAGGAAAGGAAAGAAAAACAGAACTAGAGAGTTATAAGGTAATTGGCTCACATTAACTGATTTGGAATGACTTGTGGCAGTAAAACTAACATTGCTTTATGTTGAAGTTTAAGGGCCTTGGAGCCATGTCATTTAAGATTATTGCACCTTGACATTATGGTAGTGAAGTGCTGAATTTGGTGTGTTGTTAGTGTCCAGGGATGGACATGGTTATTGAATTGATTTAGGTGAACTAAATAATGTATTTAGGCATGCTAGAATAATAGAGGAGCTATGGCAAAATTTTTGTAGAAATCAAGTGGTTTAGGTGATGTTATGAGTTCGAAGAACCTAAGGTTAACTAGGAGTTAATGGGGACTAAAGCGGTTAGTTAATCACCCTATAAAGTTAGTTGGAGGGTTGAGATGAGTTGAGCAAAAATCTATAGCAAATATGATGTAGGAGTGTCTTGGATTGCTAGAGATGAACTAGTGTGTATGACCTTGAAAGTAAGGAATGGACTTGGGTAATAGAGGTGAAAATGTCTAAAGAGGATTGGTATGGTCAAAATGATTATAGGTGAAACAATTGAGTTAGTAATGTGTTGAGCAAAAGTACATCTTAGAACCTAGTAACTAGGTTGCAAGTGCAGAAATGAGTATGGGAAGTGTATAATTGATCAAGGATTTGATGATAGGTTTGGTCAATGGATTAAGGAGGTTTAAAGTGTAATTATGGTGTTAGAACATGTTTGGAAGCATGTGGCAAGGTTAGAAAAGAAATGGGTAAGAAATGAGGTTGGAATAGCAATTGAAACTGTCAAAATGCTACAGGTTATAGCAGGGTCCGGCACTTGACTCTTGTATAAAGTCCCGGACCACATAAGAAAAAGAGCAGAGAATTGGCTAGAAAGATTGGTCCGGGACCTAGCCCTTGTAACATGTCCCGGACCACTTGTTAAATTCAACCGAGAGGAATTGTAGTTTGTTGGTCCGGGACTTAGGACCAGCATGTAGTCCCGGACCATGATGAATTTCCTTCCGAGAGTTACTACAAAGTATTGGTCCGGGACTTAGGTTAAGGACAATGTCCCGGACCACCTCAAATTTTCACCCGAGAGTTTCTACATTGAATTGTTCGGGGAGTTAGGGGGCGGACCAAGTCCCGGACAACCTTAAAATTGTCACCGTGAGTGTCTAAAGGCAACTAAATGAATGAGAGTGATTGGTAATGGTATTAGATAATGATTGAGACTTGTGTTGGTGACATGTAAAGGTCATTAGAAGTATGAACAAGTTAAGATAGAATGTGGAGTTAGAATTATAAGTTTGATGTTAATGACAACATTAGGAACTGATAATCACAAGTGAAAAAGGAGTGAAACCTTGAGATAAGAAAGGTTGATATTTGGGAGACTTAAGAAAATATAAGAAACGACAAGAAAGTGTCGTAGGAATAACAAGTAGTCGGGGTAAATAAAGAAAATTAATCGTTCGACTGAATGAATGATAGGAACGAGATTTAGACGAGACAGCAGCCGTGGTTAGGAGATCATCAACTTAGGCTAGTCATCATCAAGGTGATAGGTATGATTTTCTTGCAATATGTGTCCTACCGAGTTACACTCGGCTTGTGTGCTATTTACTTACATGCACCGACCTAATAAGATAAATGCACGAAAATGTTTACTGCATTTATGTATAACTCGATGCTTGCTGTGTGCTAACCAACCTTGTTTGAGATCGTGATCTAACTGTGTATTGTAGACCGACTCACAATAGGTTAACATTATGGTTAGGGACTCGTAGAGAGAGTCGATCCACGAAATAATTGAACGTGGAAAAACACATAAGAATTCTCAACTAGAGAACAATGATAGTTCAACTCCATGAACTCACTTGAAACGTGAAAAGAGATATACGGGGTTATTAAACCCCTCTTAATGATTAGTCAACCTCCTATATGAGGATTCGACCCAACATGATAAAATGATCAAAACTTCTAAGTATTGGTAATGTAGGGGCAACCCTTAAATCAGAGAATACAGTGACTTAGGAAAACTCCCTAATATTATGAGATGGCATCTAGAGAGATGCTTCTAACTAATATATATGATTGCTGACCCTGGGAGTGGGTTAGGGGATTGTGAGTCACGCGTGCAAGAAAGAGGGAACAAGAGAGAGTGTTCCCGATTTCATGGTCGAACTCCCTTGTCTGGGGCTGGGAACCACATAGTGGTGCCCGCCAGGGCCGTGAGCCACATAGTGGTGCCCGTTGGAGTAAGACTGGCAGAGCTTATCCGCCTAAAGAGATAAGCTGGTTATTATGGTTTATGAGTGAAAGAGGAACCAAGAGAATGGCACCGGTTTCTAGTTGAACCTTCCCACCATGCTAGACTTGGTAGGGTTGAAACCGGGGAAGTAAGACTAGTACTGTAAAGCCCGGTGGTGAGATCTATACGTGTCTCAACCGGAGGCCTAAGGGGCTTAACTTAGAATTATTCAAGAGTAGAATAATTAAGAGAACGAGATCGAGACCAGAGGGTGTCTATAGATCTAAGAGAACAATAAAAAAATTATTCGACTAAGATGGATAAGTCATCAACTAATGTGAATGAGGCTTTACTTGAGATTGAGATTCTCAAGGCCTAATGAACAAGGTATTATAATCTAGCGAACTTGATAATCGAACCTTGTTGTTTGTATTCCTTGTATGAATACTTGTTGATGCAAGCATGTTGTGTGTTTACAGCATTTCATGTTATGATTTAAACAAAATCAATCGCATGTTTAGACGACAATTAGTTGAGTGTGGCCCGGTAGTAGCGGGTTGCACAACTACCATACCAGCAAAGGTGCTGAGCCTTTTTGGTGCCACCCATTACATTTCAGTTACATTGGAGCTGACCATCGTTTGAGAGTAGGACGGGGATTACTGATGCATAAGTAGTTTTGTTAATTTCGAATGTATTTGTTAGTAGAGTAAGACCGAAATTGTTATCGGCAAGTAGATTATAATAGACTCGGTATAGTTTGGATTATAAAGGAAGGGTTGAAGATTGTATTGTGAAGTACTCGGGAATTCCAGTCCATCAGACCGTGACTGTTTTATTTATTAGGCCTTGTTAGTCATGTGGGTGGCTAACGACATTGTTTCACCCACCGTTGTATTTGAACTTTCTGCTGCGAATGTAATGACGTACGAGACAATTAGGAGTTAATTATGTGATTAGCGGTAGGGGTGTTACAGCTAAGAGTCCACACCTCAACAAAGTCCACACCATATCAAACCCCTATGATGCAAATGTGAAAATGATTGTCATAGTCATCAGTAAACTTGCATACGGTAAACTTTTTGTAGGATATGGGTGTTGTAGTATTCGAATTCTTATGAGACACATCTCATAGTTTCCTTCTCATGGAAACATTGCTAGTTATGAATACTATTTTAGGAATGTTGTGACTATGGATAAAACTACTTTATGTAGCACTTTCTAAAATGCCTCGGGGTGTTTTAGCTATGAATGTAATAAATGCTTATATATTATTCAAGTTATATGTGTCTTGTTTGTGAAAATTATTAGGGACAAACATTTCGTAGATGATAACTTATGAAATGAAAGATTTCTCAGGTAATAAGATTATCTGAGACTGGAGTTTCATTGGTGATAATTAATTTTGAGGTGAAAACATTTCGTAGGTAATAATATCTTAAATAGAAAATTTCTTAGGTGCTAACATTATCAAAGACTAAACATTCCATTGGTGATAACTTTAACTGAGACAAAATTTTCCATAGGTGATAATCATTTTCTGAGATATATTTTCTATAGGATAATCATTTTCTGAGATGAAAAATTTGTAGGTGATATCCATTTTCTGAGACGGAAATTAGCGTATGTGATAAGGATTTTCTGAGACAGAATGTGTCGTCGGTGATTATATTATTACCTACAGAGTTTTCCATATGTAAAAGTCCATAATATTACAGATGAAATGTATTTTAACAGACAAAATAGTATTACCGACCCGTTTATTAGAGACAAAAATTTCCTACGAAATTTTCCGTCTGTGACTGTCATTACATACGAAAGTTTAGCTTTTACGTACGGAATATTTCGTCTGTAATATTACTGTTTTCTTGTAGTGAAAGGAGGGAGGTGCAAGGCAAGCAAAAGAGAAGATTCGAACCTGGATTAGGTGGGGAGAACCATGGTAAGAGGCCAAGGTATGATGCAAATCAAGGGAAGCAAGACACCCTTGGGTAAGTCAAACTATATGGGGCAGAGTTCTTACATAACTAATCAAGATCAGAGGGTTAGGCACTTTTACTGTAAAGTGTGTAATAGGGATTATCCCGGAGTAGGATGTTCGGGAAAATTGGTGAGATGTTTTAAGTATGGTGACCTTGGGCACAGATCTTTTGAGTGCAACAAGAGACAGATCAGTGTGTGAAGAAAACAACGAAGGTAATAGAAATCAAAACCAGGGGCAAGGAAGGTAATCAGAGCTACTTCAACAGGAACTACAACAACAATCAGGGCGGGGGTCAAAGAATGAATTACAATGACAGAGGAGGTAATCAGGGAAGGCAACAACAAAAAGGAAGAAGAAGTGAATCAAGGTGAAGGTTACAAGAAACAAGGCATATCAATGTTATAACCAAGGCTGAAGCTGACCAAGATGGAAATGTTATAACAGGTACTTTTCCAGTCCATGGCACCAATGCTAAAGTATTATTTGATTCGGGTGCAACGTGTTCTTTTATGTCTTGTTTACACCAACAGTTGAGATTGATTATGCCGTGTCTACACCTACGGGAAATATAGTTAGGTGTGGTAAAAAATTGAGTGAGTAATAATATGTATAAAGGGAAATGAGTTTGGCGTAGATGTGCTAGATTTTGGACAGAAGATTTTGATTTAATCTTGGGGATGGATTGGTTGAGCAAAAACAAGGCACGCATTGATTGTGAAAAACAAAAGGTGAGTGTGGAAGGGAAAAGAGGGAAAAGAATATCGTACACAAACAAGGGTAAAAGTAGGGGGGTAAGAGTTGTGTCAGCATTGAAGTTGGGGAAGGACGTGAGAAAGGGACACCAAGCATTCCCGTTCTATGTTCAAGAGGAAGGTGACAGTGCTACACAAAGTAGAAGACAACATCAACCACAGAAGAAATAGCAGTGGAGAGAGAGTTTCTCGATGTTTTTCCAGAGGAGATTCCAAGTATACCACCAGACCGTGAAGTGGAGTTCACATTGATTTAGTACCTGGCACAACACCAATTTCAAATCATCTGTACAGGAGACACCAAATGAGATGCAGGAACTGAAGGAACAACTGGGGGAGTTACTGAGCAAAGGTTACATTCGTCCGAGTGTATCGCCGTGGGGGAGCTCCTGTATTATTTGTCAAAAGAAAGATGGAAGTATGCTCTCTGCATCGACTACAAAGAACTAAATCAAGTCACCATCAAGAACAAATATCCACTACCAGGAATCGATGATTTATTTGATCAGCTACAAGGTGCAAAAGTGCTCTTCAAGATAGATCTGAGGTCAGGCTCTCATCAGTTAAAAGTAGCAGATAAAGATATAGCGAAGACTGCTTTTTGAGTGAGGAATGGTCACTACGAGTTCACAGTTATGCCATTTGGATTAACTAATGCACCAGCAATATTCATGGATTTGATGAATAGAGTCTTTCGTCCATTTCTTGACAAGTTGTGATATTTTTCATCAATGACATCCTGATATTCAAAGAGTGAAGAAGAGCATGAGGACATCTTCAACAAGTCTTGCAAATTCTGAAAGAAAATAAGTTATATGCCAAGTTATCAAAATGTGAGTTTTCGCTTGAGGCAGTGTCTTTTCTTGGGCATATATCATACAAAGGAAGGCATATTAGTAGACCCAACAAAGATTCAAGCAATTAAAAACTAGCCAAGACCAACTAGTGTCAAGGAAGTTCACATTTTTCTAGGACTAGCAGGTTACTATAGAAAGTTTGTCAAGGATTTTTCAAGGATCACCAGACCGCTCCCGAACCTGATGAAGAAAGTAGTAAGTTTTAAATGGGATGAAAGTCGTGAGAAAGTTTTTCAAATTCTAAAGGACAAGTTGACATCAGCAGCAGTACTTGTGTTGCCATCTAGAACCGAAGGATTTGAAGTTTACAACAATGCATCCAAGTAAGGCTTAGTATGCGTGCTAATGCAGCATGAAAAGGTAATAGCTTATGCTTCCAGCAATTGAAAGATTATGAAACAAGGTACCCTACCAATGACTTAGAACTGGCTTCTATAGTTCTTGCTTTGAAAATCTGGAGGCATTATTTGTATGGTACATCATGTAAGATCTTCACCGACCACAAAAGCTTAAAGTATATCTTCACAAAAAGAGTTGAACATGAGACGGAGGCGGTGCCTAGAGCTCATCAAAGACTATGATCTGGAGATCATGTATCACGAAGGAAAAGCCAATGTCGTAGTTGATGTCTTAAGCTGTAAGAAGAGCCAAAAAGAACAAGTCAACGGGGTACTGTAGGAAGAACTAGTGAAGGACTTTTGAAGGTTGAACCTTGAGGTAGTTAAATCATGTGAGGTTGAAAAGGAGTTTTCTTTGAATAGTTTACGTGCGCTTCTCGATGTTTACAAAGAAATTTTGGAGAACCAACAAACATATGATAAAACCAAGGAGATAAAAGAAAATGTGAGACGAGGTGAAGCAACTGAATTCGAGATTTACAAGGATGGAAGTTTAAGATTCATGGGAGGGTGGTGCGTTCCAAGTAGTGTGTGGTGAAATCAAAGAAAGGTTGATGAAGGAAGCTCATAACTCAAACTACTCCATGCACCCTGGGGAAGACAATTGTACAAGGACATGAAGAAACATTTTTGATGGCCTAACACGAAGAAGGAGGTAGCTGAACACGTTTCAAGGTGCCTGATGGTGCCAACAAGTTAAGTTTGAAAACAAGAGGACTGAAGGTATGTTACAACCTTTGAATGTACCTAACTGGAAATGGGATTCGATATCCATGGATTTTATAGTAAGACTACAACCACTAAAGAAGGGATGAACCAACTCTGGGTGATAGTGATCGGTTGACAAAGACTGCAAGGTTAATACCAATGAAGAACACATGGTCGATGGAGTAGATGGTAGATGCCTACATCAAAATATTGTAAGATACCATGGAGTGCCAGCTGAGATTATTTCTGACAAAGATAGCGTGTTTGTTTCAAGATTTTGGCAACAATTTTAGAAAAGCATGGGTACAAAGTTAAATCTTAGCACCGCTTATCATCCACAAACTGATGGCCAAACAGAAAGAACCATTCAGACAATAGAAGATATGACGAGAGCTTGTGTAATGGATTATCAAGGTTCATGGTTTAACACTTCCATCATGCAAGTATAAAAATGGCACCATATGAAGCATTATATGGAAGGAAGTGCAGAACTCCACTGTGTTGAACTGATTCAGGAGAGCAACGATGATTGGACTAGAACTAACAAAAGAGATGAGTCAGCAAGTCAGGAACATACACAAAGAGGGAAGGCTGCCAAAGATAGGACAGAAATCCTATGCTGATTTGAAAAGGAAACCACTTAAGTTTGATGTTGGAGACAAGGTATTTCTAATGGATCACCTACCAAAAGTGTAGTACGTTTCGGGAAGAAAGGTAAGTTAGCACCTATGTTCATTGGTCCTAATGAGATTTTGGAAAAGATAGGAAAATTAGCTTATAGAGTAGCTTTATCAATGGAACTGGACAAGGTGCATAATGTCTTCCATGTATCACATTTGAAAAGATATATTCCAGATGAGTCTCATGTGCTACACACATAAGAAGTGGAATTACAACCCAACTTATCCTATGAGGAGCGTCCGATCAAACTTCTGGATCACAAGACAAGAGAAATCCGGGGGAAACATTAGAACTTGTTAAGGTGCTATAGACACATCATGGAGTTGAGGAAGCCACTTGGGAACTTAAAAGTAAGTTGAGGGATAAATACCCATACTTATTTGGCTAAGGGTAGTAACCAAAGTTTCAGGGGAAACTTTATTTTAGGGGGGGGGGGGGGGGGCGGTGTAACACCCCTACCGCTAATACCGTAATTACCGTCTAATCACTTCATACTTACATACCTTCGCAGAGGATACATTCTTACACAACGGTGGGTGATACAATGCCGTTAGCCACCCACGTGACTAACAAGGCCTACTACTACTTACAGCATCGGTCTGATGGACCGGAATATCCGAGTACTACATGATTACAATACATACTCCAATTACCAACCAAGTACTACAATGCTCCATTCCATACAATACTCCATAATACAATACAATACAATACAATACAATACAATACAATACAATACAATACAATACAATACAATACATAAAACAATACAATACAAACATCAATCAATACATACAATACATACATACAATACAACAATACAATACAATACAATACAATACAATACAATACAATACAATACAATACAATACAATACAATACAAACAATACAATACAATACAATACAATACAATACAATACAATACAATACAATACATACAATACAATACAATACAAACAATACTACATACAATACAATACAATACAATACAATACAAACAATACAATACAATACAATACAATACAATACAATACAATACAATACAATACAATACAATACAATACACCGTGTTTACTAAGATCCAAATCCAATACAATAATTCTTCCAAGTTTATACACACTCATTAAGAGTCTAACTTCTACCCAATCCTCACAAGCTATATACCTTACTAATACATAATGGTGTACCACTTGGTACACTTCTACATCAAAGGCTACTAGCCTTATTCAATTCTCTACTATCTACATTTCATTCCTAGCTATCCAAACATAGCTGCCGGTCTCTTACTGTGGCCATAACCGCTTCGGGTACCTGCACACTAAAAATGGTGCCCCAAGGGGCTCAGCTTACGCTGCATATGACTTCCGCATACCCCGCGTACTAGCGAGGGTACGCCAACCACTTGGTCGAATACATGCAATTCATTTTACTCATACATACATGCTTTTATTCATACCAATACAATACTTTACAAAGGATACATACAGTTCAATACATTCACGGAAGACAATACAAGTTAACCAATCATACTTACCTTCACGGAATTACGCTTACACAACACATACACAATGCTTGTTAGCTTCATTTACCCACCCGGGTTAATCGGGTGGTCATTACTCTTTTACTCAGGGTCAATGACTTACACCAGCCAAGACCATTACTCATACATACTTTACTTACTTACTTACTTACTTACTCAAGTCAAGTCGTAGTGACCTCCGGGCAGGGACTACACCGTCCCACCACTGGGCTTTAGGTGGCTCACTAATTCAGGATGCTACCCATTTAAGGGGTTTGGGCCGTGGAAAAGATTAAAAGCCAAGAATTGGATCCAATCTCTTGTGTCTCCGCCTCCTCACGCGTGGCCGAAACTATATCGGACTTCTACTCATTCCAATTTACTCAATACTTACGTTAGGAGTTAGGTAGTTTGGAATTAGTAGAAGTCAACACATCCACACCACACAATAATACAATACACGAGTTCACTACAAGGTACACATACACTTATCCTCATCCATTCATTTCATGAATTATACAAACTAAGTGTTTAAGGCAATATAACAAGAACAAATATAATTCAAGCACAAGTAAGTGCATTAAAGTCCGATTCATGCATTTATCTTATTTAGGTGATCAAATAAGCACACAGATCGGGGTAACCATGTTAGGATACAGGGCATGAAGAAATCATACCTTTCACCGTTGACTCTGGACTCACCGACTCCCTTCGGTGTTTGACTATTCGAATCCTATCACATACATAGAGTTGGGTGGTTAATTATCTGTAATTAACCTTACTCATTACTTTCCTAACATTTCCCGGTTTATACTTACTAACCCATGATCATTCAATTCCGTTTACTTATGTCGCTTACTTAAAATTACTTCCTAAGCTTGTTCATGGCCTTAATGACCCTTAAACATCATTAATCAAGTCTTAATTACCTTATACTATCATTACCATTCAATTCCCCATCATTAGAATGCATTAAAACAGATTCTGGGCAATTTTTGGGGTGGTCCGGGGTTACAAACCCGGACCAACTCATCGCGTGACATTCTGCCCATTTTTTCACCTGGTCCGGGTTTGTGTACCGGGATACAAACCCGGACCACATACAGAAATGAGTTACAGGTGTGTTTTTGGGGTGGTCCGGGTTTAGGTACCGATTTGTAAACCCGGACCACTCTAGTTTTGTTCAAAAATGTAGTTTTTCAGCCACTTTTCAACCCCTAATCCAAACCTAACCTTCTCCTAATCTTTCCACATAAATTCTAACATGTTTTAGCACACTTAAACACTCACCAAAACTCCTTAAATCCATGGTCCAGTACTTACCCAACTTCTTGCTCAATTTCTACAAATTTCCATTCTCATTTTCATACTTTGCACACTTGTGCATTCCTACACTTCTCTTTGCATTTGCACTTTGTCCTAATGCCATTTTACCATCCCAATTCATTTCCAAGCAAATACAATATCTATACCCAAGTCCAACACTCATTTTACCAAGTCTTGCACACTAGTTTTTCCTAGTTTCTCCAATGCACTACTACACTACTTGCTACAGATTTTATACCCTTGTACTCTCATACTACACCTACCACTCCATGGTTACTAAACATCTCTACTCAACCCAATACACACCTTGGTTCTCCCATTCACCAAGTCATCCATAAATGCACATTTCCTACTAAAATTTTGCCATAGTTCACCTACAATTCTCACTTATCCACACACATACTTTCTCACCAAATTCATTCCTAATCTAGCCACACCCATACAAGGGTCCTACCAGAAATCAAGACAACATCAATTCATCAACACTTCCTCAATCCACAATACCAATACACATACACAATTTACTTGGCTCTAAGGCCTACAATTCAAATACTAGCTCACAAATACTCAAACTTCCATAACTACAACACTAGTACAATATTTGGATTCTTTAAATTAGTTTACCCATTCCCATTACTCTAATGCATTAAAATTTAGCATTAAGAAGGAGCTCTTACCTTAAGCTCTTGATTTCCTTCTTTCTTTTCCAACTCTCCTCCTTCTCTCTTTCTTGCACAAAATCGGTTATGTGGGGAATGGAGTTGCCAAACTCCATTCCCATCACCCAATGAACACAAAAACAAGTGTAATTAAAATACTAACCCTTAGATTTATACTAATTCATTGAAGTGTTTATAACATCAATTCTTGGGTTTACCTTTTGAAGCTTTTAAGAGGGGTTTTAGCCCTTGGTTCAAGAAGGTGATTCCACCACCATTGCAAGGTTGGAATTATGCTCAAAAGAGAGAGAGAAAATAGAGCATTACAAAAGGTAAAAACCAGCTACAAAGGAAGATGGAGAAAGCTTGGGTTTTTCATGTAGATTCTTACCTTAATGGAGAGAGGAGACTTCAAGCTTTACTTTAGTGCCATTTTCTCTTTGAATGGGAAAAACCCATGGAGATGAACTTCTTCATTTTTGGATTTTGAAAAGAGAGAATGGTAGAGAATGATGAGGGGAGTAAGAATATGTACTTATTTTAGCATTTGGAGTTCAAAGGGAGATGGAGCATACAAGAGTAGAGGGGAAGCCATTGTTGTTCTTTGGGGAGCTTCAAAATCGCCAACCAGAGGAGGGAGAAGAGGGGAGATCCGCTGGGTGAGAAGAAATGGAAGAGAGAGAATAGGGAAATGAGGTGAGAGGAAAGGTAAAACACTTTTACCATTTTCCCTTTTTACTTTTTGGCTCATTTATTTAATTAGCTAGTTACATGTGTGTGTGAGGGAGTTATTTAGCTATTAAAAACCGGCCCCCTACAATATTACTAGTTGGAGCGTTTTTCGTCTTTTACAGAAAACACTCGTTATTTTACCCGGTTTTAGCACTATTCACTAACCGGACCCGTTTTCCGGAATTTTCTCGTTTCTTTAATTTTATTGGTTATTAAGCTTCCTTTAATGCTTAATTATAGCTATTTAATGAACTATAATTTTTACGGGTTTGTTTGACCACTTAAAGTCACGTTTTCGGGTTTTCTCGAAAAACGTGCGCTAAAGCTCTATTAGCGTTTTAATACATTATTTGGATCCATTTTCTTCGGGAGTTGTTCCCATATATTATTTAGGCCTTATTAAGCCTTAGGAATTCATATAATACGCTAACCGAGGTCTCATACCTCCTATGGTTATTTAACGCTTATTTAGCGTTTTTCACTTTTTAAGTCTTTCTTCATTTCTTTTGGGTTTATTCTGCCTTACCAATATTACTTAGGCGTTATTAGACCCTTAAATACGTATTAGGATAATCTTAATCACTATATTTAAGTTTGGGGTATTTCAGGGGGAGAGAGAAAGATTAAGGAAAGCATGAGAATGGAAAGCATAGGTTTGGGTAATCTAGGAATAAGATGGTATGGTTGATATGATTATCATGATATGTTTGAAATGTTATGATTGGTGTTGTTGATTAATATGATTATATGGACTTATGGATGTGCACTTGTTGTTATTATGTGGAAATGTTACCTGTGGCATGGTGGTTAATGTTTTGTGGTATTATTAAGTTGTGTGGTAAGCTTAAGCTTCCTCGACGAAGCTTTATTTAAAGGGGGGGGGGGGGGGAGGATCAAATACCCCAAAATATGAGGAAACGCTAAAGTCCCGGAAATCCCGGAAACACTAGAAACCCTAGTTCCCGAAAGTCTCGGAAATCCCGGAAATGGTCTTAAAAACCTTAGGAAAGCCTTGGAAACTTCATAAAACCCTAGTAACCCGAGATGGAAAACCTTAGAAAACCTTAGGAGACATGGTAAAATTCTAGTAGCCGAAAATGCTCTCATAGCTAGTTTTACTCCATCATAATCACTTTTCTCCTTAAGAAACACCAAAAGAAGCTTGTTAAGCACGAGACGGCGACCTAGTTGAGGTAAGCACAAGGTGACGACCTAGTAGGTAGTAAGCACGAGGTAGTAACCTAAGCACGAGGTGTCAGGACGCACAAGGTGTCGGGAAGCACGAGGTGTCAAGAAATGATTGGTTAAAATTCTGTCCAATAGGAACCACACACACACACACAAGTAAGTAGGAGGTGTCATGAGGTCATATGTTATGTTTTAAGCTAAAGAATAACAACATGTTCCTTATTTACACTTAAAACAACTTATTTCCTTTAATACCCTTAAATGGCGCCAAGAATGGCTGTATCCAGAAGTGTATTCACTTCCATTTACACTTACACATTAGCAGGATATGTTACCAAACCCAACCTAGCAAAGAGGCGGCCAAGACAAGGCAAACAAGCCTTAAGAAAATCGACCACATTAAATGTTTGTCATGATTAATTTTCAGCTCAGTATGAACAGCCCCCTTGCCGACCTCCCTTGGCCTCATCACCTCTTATGTTTCTTCATTTACTTATCTAAACCAATGGCCAATAGGAGAAGAGAAGGTGTATTAAGATGTGTCATCATATTAAGACTTACCTTAGTATTAAGTCACCTCTTCCTTGCCTATATAAGACACAACCTGGATTCATTACACTCACCAATATACTTCCCTAACCTATTCTAATACAAAGAAACACAAGCCAGCCAGCCAAGAGCTCCAAAACCGAGAGCAAGGAAGTGCTAGAACCAAGAAGAAGTAAGGGATTTTCAAGGTGTTATTAGGCGAGTTATCGGAGAGTATTGAAGTCTTCATTTAGCCTAGTCATGTACCTAAGTCTTGGTGAAAATTTATGGCAAGAAGAAGCCAGGTAGTTCTTGTGCTTTACCATTCTTTCCTTAAGTGTTAATTCTGACGACAATTTTTGTTTGGGTTTATTTCGACAGATTACACTATGTTTATATTCTAAATATTTTTATGGTTTGAAAATAGACTCTTTAATGGTGATTTTAATATATAATATGCCCCAAGAAGTTCCGGTAATTTTAGTGAACTACCCTTGTTTTCTTAGTGTCAATTCTAGAGAATTTTATGCTTTAACTTGGAGCCAGTTGTTTGTATTATTTTCGTGAGTAACCTGTAACACCCCTACCGCTAATACCGTCATTACTGTACCATTACTTACCTTCGCAGCGGATATTACATACACAACGGCGGGTGTACAATGCCGTTAGTCACCCACGTGACTAACAAGGCGAGTTACAATCCTACATACTATCGGTCTGATGAATATGAACATACCGAGTACTCTACACAATACCTTACATCCCATTGCATACTCAACCATAATTCAAATACAACTCCAATACAATACTATACCAAGTCTACTACAATCCTCATATTACCGATACAGTTTGGATTTCCAAATTCGTAATACATTACAAATACAATCCCTCTTCCTCAACTACCCATGCTTACATAGCAACCCCGTCCTACTCTCTCGAACGGTGGTCAGCTTCGAATACCTGTAAAAAATAAAAACGGTGCCCCTAGGGGCTCAGCAAAATTGCTGCATATGAAATTCGCATATACCGCGTGCTAACCGCAGTACGCCGACTACTTTGGGTCAGATATACATGGAATTCATTTATTTCACACATACATGCTGATACTACATCATCTTACACAAGCAACAATACTTACCTACATCTACAAGATTCAATACTTACTAAGGAAGACAATTTGTCAGTCACCCATTCATGTTAGTTATTCATTCATCCGGTCTAATCGGATGCTCTCTTTCTTCCCATTCAGGTTCTTAATTCTTACACCAAACTTAGTCCTACATACTTGTTGCTTTACTCACACTACAATCATTACCTTACTCATTACTTACTCGTGCTTGCTCGATACTCGTTACTATACTAGTACTTACTCATCGCTCGGTATTCATTGCTTACTCCCACATACTCAGTACTCCATACTATTTACCTTACTCGTACTTACTCATTACTCGGTACTCATTACATACTCATACTCACTTCTTACTCAATACTCATTACTTTACTCATACATACGCAATACTCAATACTCATTACTTTGGCCTCCGGGCGGAGTCATACACAAGACTCGCCACTGGGCCTACAAATACAAAGGCTATACACTTAGCTCCTCAAATACTCAAATGTCCGTTTTTACCGGACTACTCAAATTCCCAACACTCCTCTCTTGGAGTATCTTACAATCTCATGGATTAGCCTAGAAGTATCTCTCTCGATAACCTCCACTAGCTTAGGGAATTACCACTGTCTAGTATTCTCAGGTTTAAGGGTTTCCCCAACGTATCGAATACTCTCATGTTCGGGACATTACTTACATCAGTCGGGTCCTCTCATAGTGGGTCGACTAATTGCTAAGGGTTTGGAGGTCCCTCATCATTATTTGCTACTCTCATGGTTCATGTCTTGCTCTACCATCAATACCTCTATTAGAGGTTACTTATATATACTTCCACTACTTATTGTTTTGTGGATTGTTCATTTCAGTTCTCTTATCGTTATCGGGAGGTTACTAATCCCGTACACTCTCTCACATTCTAGTGAGTTCATTGGTTTGCGTTATCGTTTCTTGGTTCGTTAGTGTTCGTGCGTTTCTACATTTTCGTTAATTCACAACCGGACTCCTACTACGAGTCACTAAACAACGAGACCCATTTATGAGTCGGTCTACACACTAAGTTAAGCCACACTATCAATCAAGAGGGGTTAGCTCACACAACATACAGCAAGACATACAATGAAAGGCAATAAACCGTTTTCATGCTTTAGTCTTGATTAGCCGGCATACAACACACAAATCAACGTAACTCGGTTAGCATACGGGGCATTAGAAAATCATACCTTTCACCGGGGTTAGCTTTACCATGTGTTCCCTTGTTCCTTGGTTCACACTAGTTCCACTGATAATGTTTCCAACATTTTTATTTATACTATGTTAATACGATACACAAATAATTACTACTCCCGTACTTACCCCGTTATCCCGGTATACTTAGTTTCACTCATGTCAAACTATGTCCTTACTTCCCACTCATTTCCTACACTTGTTCACACTTCTTAGGACCTTTAAATATCACCAAACAAGGCCTTAACAACTTCTAAAACCATTACCATTCACTTCCCCATCATTATACACCTTTAAAACTCATTCTGGCAAGTTTTTACATTGGTCCGGGTTTGTTTCCAGGGTTATAAACCCGGACCAATCACGGATTTCACTTTCTGTTGCATTTTTCATGTGGTCCGGGTTTGTGTACCGGGATACAAACCCGGACCAACCCCTGTTTTGTCTTTCTGGTGTGTTTTTGCTATGGTCCGAGTTTGTGTACCGATTTGCAAACCCGGACCACCCCTGTCAAAATTTACAGTTTTCACCAGTTTTCAACCCCTAATTCACCTCTAATCATTCCCTAATCATTCCATATGTTTAAACACCTCAAAACATGCTCTAAACCTCTTCAAACCATTGGTCAAATCTCTACTCAAATCCTTGCTCACTTTCACAAATTTTTCCATTCCAACTGTTACACGTTGCACACTAGTGCTACAGATTTTACCTCTTGGCACTTGCATTATTGTTCTAACTCCATTTGACCATACCAATTTATTCCTAGACAAGTGCATTATCTACACCCAAGTCCAACCTTCATTCACAAGTTTATAAACACTAACTCTTTTCTTATTTTTCCAATGCTCTTCAATACCCATTTGCTACAGATTTTCACACACTTCATTCTCATCCTCTAATCACCATTCCATGGTTACCAATCAGCTTAAATCCACCCTATAAACACCTAGTTAAGCCTAGGTCATCCCTTACACACTATACACCTAAAACTTCTTCGGTTTCTACCGAAATTTTGCCATAACTCCGTTGCTTCTCTAGCATTGTCCAAAACTCATCTCACCACCAAATTTTCATCCACACCCATCCTAATCTAGCCACACCCACAAGGGGTCCTATCAGCATACATAATTTGACAAAATTTCCTCAAACAACAATATCAACATATATACTCCATTTACTTGGCTCTAAGGCCTTTAACTCAAACAACAATTCACACCTTCCTCCAACCTCATACAAATACATTGCTTTACTTATTTTGGGTTCATTATTCAATTTCACCCATCCCAAATCCTAAAGCATTCAAAATAGCATTAGGGTAACTTAATTACCTTATTTCTCCATTCTTTGTTTCCAAGCTTCTCATCTCCTCTTCTTGGTCACAATTGGTCAAATGGGAATGAAGTTGTCAAACTCCATCCCAACACCCAAGAAACACAAAAATGCATTTAATTAATAATCCTAACCCTTGGAAATACACTAATCCAATTAAGGGCTTGAAATACCATAGTTAGGGTTTACCTTTTGGAGCTTTTTAAGAGGAGCTTTCACCCTTGAATCAAGAAGGGAATTACTCCACCATTGGAGGGTTGAAACAAGGCTCCAAAACAAGAAGAAAGCAAGGCATGAGAATGGCAAAAATCGGCCAACACTACAAGGTGGGAAAAATATGAGTTTTCTTGGAAACTTTTTACCTTAATGGAAAGAGAAGACTCCAAGCTACAAGGTGGTGCCATTTTCTCTTCAAATGGGATATACCCATGGAGATGAAATTCATCATTTTCGAATTTTGAGAAGAGGGAATGGAAGAGCTTGGTGAGGGGAATTCAAATACGCAATTATTTTTGGATTTGGAGCTTAAATGCATCTTGTACAAGGAAGAGAATGGAGAGTTGGAAGAGGGGCTGCAAATCACCATTGAAGGGGTGAGGAGGAAGAAGAAAATCGGCAGAGAGAGGAGGGAGCAGTACGTGGGGAAAAGAAATGAGGGAAGAGAGAGAGGTAAACTACTTTTTACTTTACTTTTGCTTTTACTTTTTTTGTTTTTGCTTTATTTCTTTCTCTCTTTATTTCTAGTTAGTTACTACTTGTGAGTGAGCTGATTTATTAAATAAAACCGGTCCCACCTATACATATGATCTGGAGCGTTTTTCTTCTTTTACAGAAAACGCTCGTTAATTTACCCGGTTTAGTACTATTCACTAACCAGGCCCGTTTTCCGGAATTTTCTCGTTTCTTCATTTTTAATGGTTATCAAGCTTCCATTAATGTTTAATTATAGTTATTTAATGAACTATAATTTTTTTACGGGTTCGTTTGACCACTCAAAGTCACGTTTTCGGGTTTTCTCGAAAAACATGCGCTAAAGCTTTATTAATGTTTTAACACATTATTTGGATCCGTTTTCTTCGGGAATCATTCCCGTATATTAATTAGGCATGAATAAGCCTTAGGAATCCTTATAATACTCTAACCGAGGTCTCGTACCTCCTATAGTTACACAACGCTTATTTTAGCGTTTTTCGCTTTTAAAGCGTTTTCTCATTTCTTTTGGATTTATTTTCCTTACCAAAATTACTTAGGCACTATTAGGCCCTTAAATACCATATTAGAATAATTTAATCACCATATTTAAGTTCAGGGTATTTCATAACCTCTATGGGTTTTAAGTTAAAAATTATGGATAATTATCACTATACAATATTCTAGTTCATGGGTAACTTCACCAATTGAGTTTTGATGAGTTAAAAGTAAGATAAAATCTAAAAACATGTTTTAATACCTTTATGGTTTCTATTAAAATTATGAAGATGTTTTTGGTGGTTTCTTGCTTTAATTTTGTGGATAATTACTCACAAGATGATGATATTGAATTTCTTAAAAAGGTAGGTCGAAGTTACACAGAGGTAAGACTTTAAATATGGATTTGTTTTGAGGGTACCTTAAGGGTTCTTTATAAGTGCTTTAACTTGGTTTTTGTTTATTTAATGGTGGTTATGTGCTTTGATATTCTTGGTATGTTGTGTGGATGTTTTGATAAGGATAATTACGTGGTTGGAAGACCTAAACACTTGGTATTCACTATGGAATCTGGTTATACAAGTAGTTGAGCCCTCGGAGGCCAGCCACTGATTTTTCCCACTACCAATGAATTGTGGGCAAGCCATCATGATCTACTCTATGAGATGATAACCTATAGGGGATGTGCACACTTAAGTACATGGCGTGAGGTGGAAATAATTGTTCAACGGTGAAATACCCCAAATCTAAATAATCCGTTAAACTATCAAATAATGAAGAATTGATCTTGGAATAAATCATTTTAGTTACACATGCTAATTTATGCATGCAAACGTTACATAAATTAATATTACGCGTGCGCATGCAAACTCATGCACGCAAACGCTTACGTAAAAATAGTCGTTTTACCGTAAACGCCAACGGGTGTAATTTTACAAACGTCGTAACATACTCGTACAAAACGCTCATGTACGTTTGTTAACAAGGATTAAACTCCTTACATAACGAGCTCGATAAAGAGAGCGACAACAAGGAAAGATTAATACGAACGTTTATACAACTCATAACACGACAACGTTCGATCCATGAATGCTAATACAATGTCGTCTACACGTACGCATATAAACGCTTACGTACGAACATGAACGGGCATTAAACCCCTTACGAAACAAGCCCAACTAGGAGAGCGTCATCTAGGAAAAATATATACGAGTGTTTATACGACTCGGTATACAATAACGTTCATTGTGAAAACGCGAAAAATACTAACGAGCAACGTAAATATTTTACGCTTGCCTAAGCATTTATAAATGCTAAAATAAATTGATATACACATTTAAACAATGTAACAACTTATGTTACATAATCTTAATACCTAATATATATCATAAATGCATAAGAAATGTTATAACAATACATATATCAAAGTATACAATTTTTCCAAACAGCACTATATTGTCGTTTATGTATACCATTTGTGGTACTTGTTTTATACAATTTTACATAGTAAAACAAATAATCGCCAAATATACTCATCTTATATATGTATATAACATTAAGATAAGATTTAGAATCTACCTAATTCACCACTATACAATACGGTAGAAGATATATGCATATAAACAGACCAAACCTGTAGCAATTAACGGTAAAACATTGGTACTTAATTAAGTAAAAGAAAATCTGAAGTATACACCATATTAACGTGGTACACCTATGCATAATATACCAACCACAAATCTGTAGCATACACTAAATGGAACCGGTTATACATGTAACTCTATAACATGTATTGAATTTCATAATTAACTACCTAATATACTTACTTAATACATAAGTATGCATTATTAGCACAAGATTATTTCTACCTAAACTATCCTATACAAACCGGTAAAACCAGTGCACATTCGAACAAGGTCTGTATGTATATACCAATAAAAAAACGGTAAAGCACTTGTACTGAAGCAAATAAAATTGTAGCAGCCTTTATACATGTAAACGGTGATGCACATGGATGTAATTAGACAAAAGGGAACACCATGCCACTACGGTGATGCATTATCATCACTCATATAGGAGTAATAAAACAAAGAAAAAAAACGGTATGTAGAGGTATTAAACAACCGGTAATACACATCAACTTTTGACAAGTTTATACTTTATAATATGTCATGCAACTTTATGAATCATCCAATTAACAATTATACAACACCAATACAAAATTAAATTTCTTCATTGGAGCCCCCATTACCGTGAATCCTGCAACAAAAACAAGAGATGATTAGCTTTGGAAAAAAGGTAGTGTATTAATTAAGCAAATAGATCTAGCCATGGTGCCGTGAACCTACAAGGGGAAAGCAAGTTTAGTGTACCATTGAATAAGCAAAAGAAATCTAGTCTTATTTAACTACTCACATTATTGTCTTGACTTACCTTTTCTCCTCCACAATTGCCGAAAGAAGGAGCTAGAATGGAGTCCCTTTGAGCTAAGAAAATCTTAAACAAAACATTGAATAATATACCTACCTAACTTTAGACATAATCATGTGGGCAATTAACAAACAAATCCATTCTATTTTCTTCACAAAACTCATGGCAATCGGTCACACCCATCCTTGCATTGCCGAAAGTCTAGAAATTATGGGAGACTTTTGTAGTTCAAAAATCAAAGACAAAAACATTAAACTACAACTTACCTAACTTACATGATATTATCTTGTTTTTCCTTGAACAACTTCAGCCACTATTTTCTTCCACCATTGCCGATTAAGGGGGCTGTAGGGGAGGCTTTGTGGAGCCTAGATTCTAAAGCAAAACATTAAGAAAATACCTTACCTAATATGCTCAATCATGTTGACAATTAACAAAACAAATCTATCCTTCCTTTCTTTTACAAACTCATGACAATCAGCCTTGTCTCATTTCATTCCAAGCAGCCGAATGGGTAAGCTTCTCCTCCCTTCCTTTCTTCTTTTCCTTTCAAGCTCCAAGCTCCATTAATGGAGTCTTAAGTTCTAATTCCATTTTTATGTCAATTTCTTAGTTAATTCTATCAAGACTTGAGGAAAACATCAACCAAATATTACTACATCAAATCGGCTAGCATTCATGCTCCAAGAAGTGTCTTGAATCAACAATTAAACCAAGGAGCATTCAAGGTTAACTTAAGGTATTTTTATGCTTGAAAAATCCGTAAGGTTCTAACATGTACAACCGAAAATTCTATCTTCTATACCAATGTTTTCTTCATCAATTTGCATGAAGGAAAGTGGATCTCCACCTATCCTAAGGTGTATCGAAATTATAAGGTAAAATACCTAAGGTAAATCCCTTGAAAACATCTTGTAAATTCTACTTAAGATCTATGTTAAGATCCAACTCCTAAACCCCTTCCTTTCATGTATGGGAACCGAAAATGGGAGCATCAAACTCCATTGGAGGAAGCTTGGGAATTCAAGGAGAAATCAAGTACTTAATCATCCTTGATTAAGAGTAAGTTTATTAAGTTAATACTTAATGTTTAAAGCTTTGTTTAAGCTCATAAATTTTGTACAAAAATTTTGTACACATCTCCAATTAATTAAGGCCGAAAATGGTGAGTTATTTACCAAGAAAAAAATAATTACAACACTTAAGCTAAAGTTGTTACCATAAGATATAATTTTATGTCACAAAAATTATTTATGAAGATTTTATTATATGGCCGAATTGTCTAGGAATAATTTGCTCCATTTTGAGCTAAAAATATGTCTAAGACATTACAATAATTTTTACATGAGTTATATGACTCATATGTATTTATGTATAATTATTATAAGTTATTAATCAAGTTTTAGAAACTATATGGTAATATATTATTATTACCGAATACTTATGGAGTAATATGGGTTTTAATGAGCTATATAAGTATATAAACTTATATTAAAAGTTTTGGGTAAGTTAAAAATAATTACTAGTGTTTAAATGACTAGTTTAATAAGTTATGTGGTAAAAATGTAATTTTTAGAAAGTTATGGGAATATATGGTGATAGCCGAGAATAATATGTGTCATGGGCTTAATAATGACATAATACAAGATAGGAATTAATATTATGAATTTTGGGTGAATTAAATAAGTGTTTAGAAGTTAAAATAATAGTTTATAAAGCTTTGGGGCTATTTTGTAATTTCTGGAAAACTTAGTGTAAAACCGAGATATATATATATATATTTCTGGGTATATTAGTGTATTAAGTATGAAATTAGACTTTGGTCAAAGTGTTGACCGAAAACTTTGGGTTAAAATGACTTATGACATAAAATAATAAGTTTATAAAAGTTTTGGGGTGAAATTGTAATTTATAAAAGTTTATATGTAAATCAAGAATTTAATTTGGGGAGGAAGCGTAATTAATGGAATTTTATGTACCATTCGAAATTTAAGGAAATTAAATATTAAAACTATAGTTTATAAGTGGATGTGTAACTTATAAAGTTTTTGGGGTTGAAAATTAATTATAAGAAAATGAATGACAAAGCCGAAAATTAATGTGGCTAATTGGTGATTTATAAAAGTTAAGGTGTTCAAATAATAATTACCGAATTTATAGTGGTGGCTTTGAGAAATAATTAATTAAGAAGATAAAACTATGTAATTAATGTATTTTGGAGTATAAAGTAAAGTTTATGAAATAAATGTGGTTATAATATAATAACCGAAAAGTATTGTGTATTTATGGGATTAAAAATATTTGTAGGTCCTATATGGATATTTAGAAGATTTGGAAAAGAAAAATATGATTTAAGGATTTAATAAATTAAAACTATATGTTATATGAACAGTAGTAATTTATTTGAAAAGAAATAATATTATTTGGGGTTAGTTTGTAATTAACAAAAGATATGGGAAAGATATGCCCATGCGTGATATGTAAATACAATTTGAGAATCTATAAGGTGGTTATGTTATTTAGACAATTATAATCATGTATCATAAATAATACATGTGTATAAAGTATATACATTTAAGATTTTCAAGTAAATCAAAAGGAAATGAATATGAGGAATTTAATGTGTGAACATCAAATAATACTTGGAAATTACAGTATATTAAATATAAAGTTAAGAGGAGAATTAATTAACATGTGACTAATAAATGTCATTGATGAAATTGTAAATTGTTATGTCGTTTGGACAAATACAATATGTCATGTGAATAATACTTGTTTATACAAAAATACATTCAAGGAAACTATTTAAGTTAAGAGAAAATAATTGATGTGGTATATACGATACTGGAGGTAATTAAAAGAGGATTACCATACAATATAAGTCCTATAAGTAAAGACTACGATGGTTTAAATTATATAGGTAAACCTTAAACATAAATAAGGTTAAGAGGTTAAAAGAAATTATCTAAGCGTTAAAAATAAACCTCACATGAAATAACGAATACGAGGACATTTTATGATACGATAAAATTATTATACGAGAGTAACATAAATTAACACTCTTAGTTAATCTTGTTCTAGGACCTTGTTTGGCTAGACGTTGACCGGGAATTAATCAAGTACAATCTTCGGTGAACGGTATGGATTCTTGCAACCTGTTTGCTAACGGATTACACTAGCTTGTGTGCTATCTGTTGTGTGAAATAGCGACCAAGATAATTGCATGTAATATGTTGCACTTGCGTTTGTGTGTCGTTGTGATTATTTTGTGCACTGTTAAGTTATTTTATGTGCGTGAACGATACTAACTATAAACGTGTATGTGCCACGCATGCAACTCTACATTACCAGTGGATTAAATACCTGCGTATTATTATAGCGAAAAGTTGTACTCAAGTTTCTCACTAACTTCCTTTAAAACAACGTCGTTGTCCTTAAACGTGACAACTGACAATACACAACAGTATGCTTGTTTAACGTCCTTGTGTGACGTCTAACATATTCGATGCTACGAGAAACGAGGAGCCCAGATGTTTCTGGCCATGCATGCAATTATGGAGGTTGTACTTGTCGCAGGTCGTCCTCAAATACAGTATACGTCATGACGGTGGTTTGGGTGTAGACTTTGTCCACTCACCGTGTTAGTACCGGAACATTTTAAGCTGGGAGAAGGACTGCATTCTCTCGAGGGTACGATACCCACATATGATTTTGAAGTTGAGAGAAAGATTTCATTCTCTCGAGGGTACGATACCCACACCTATATTTAAGTACAGGAGTTGACTACGTTCTCTCCTGCGGGATTTATTACCCAATCTTTAAATGCGAGAGTCTTATCTCGTCTGAAGGGTTTATCACACCCGATCCAAAATTAAATTACTGACTTGACCTCTGTTGTCATGTTTCTCGTTGTGAAGTTATTGACCTTGTATGACTACTTGTGTGAATTATATATGATGCATGTTTTCAGTGTTTGATAAGAAAAAAAAATGAACTGCATGCTTACGACAAAGTAGTCGTGCGTGGCCCGCTAGCTTATGGGCTGCACGCTTTCATACCAGCATTTATTTACTGAGCCATTTCGATGGCTACATTTTTCAGGTACCTGAAGAAAGAAGAGATTACCCGACCGAGTGTAGGTGGGGTAGAGTTAAGACATGGGACTATTACTATCTGTATCATTTTACAGTATTGTACTTTTTCTTTTTGCTTTTGTTATTTTAAGCGGTTTGTATTCAGCGCTCAGACTGTATCATTTGTAAGTTATTTTGGAGTTAGCCTTGTTAGTCACATGGGTGACTAACGGCGTTGTAGCACCACCCATTGTTGTGTTTATATATTCCGCTGCATTTCCAGTTATCTTTGGGAGCTATCATCGGCAGGTTGTGGAGTTTCGGGTTGGAGTGTTACAAAAAGTGGTATTAGAGCGTAGTTACGCTCTTAGAACTGAATACAACCGAAATTAGCCTTGAGTTACAGGGTGTGAGATTGTACAGTGAGGAATAGTAACTTAGTTTTACCTGGTCCTCCGAAGGGCGTTAACAACTGTTCAAAACTTACAGTAACTACGAGTTGTGACCTGCCTAGATGACGAGCAGATGTCATGAAAAGGAATACATTAATTAACATAAAGTACTTAAGACTACATGAGTTATTGAAAGGGTTTGTTGAAGACCGTACGACGCCAACCATTAGTCACACGGGAAGCTGACGACGAATGACAGTGACGCCATACCAATGGCATCAAGAAAGGCTGACAATACCGCCAAGTATGCAGTGATGAAGGAGTATGTAAATATCACAATGGACATACACTGCATGATGATCCAACCTGCATGGCACACTTGCTATAACAAGTGCTGCTCCAGTAAACCAAATAAAGGTGGAAACCATAAAGACCTACAAGCTGTGGCTAACTATAAGTACGACAGATCGTACCTTCCATAACAGCGATAAAATAATACCTAGAGTCGAGTAAAGACCACACAAGCCTACTGACACTTGAAGGATGAATGCATGAGTTTAGGCAGCGGAAGGTGAATGAAGACCTACTCGAGAAGAGCAAACACTGAATTTTGTGGGATACCCAGG